>OZ020272.1:1651242-1946331 GCA_963971205.1 Aethes cnicana
ACAGAGGAGTTTCTTAGAATAGTACATTACTACAGAGAACGGGAAGGAGAATGTTGCAGCCGAAACTTCCGTTCCCCGCCGATGTACACACGGTGAACTTGAGTAACCCGAATAATTTTACCAGCGTATACCTGAGGTCATAAGGAATAAAAAATGTTAATGAGATCAGGTTGAAATATGATTTTTAACTTATTTTATTCCATACGACCCCAGTCGGAGTCGGTCAGAAATCGTATGGAATAAAAAAAGTTGAAAATCATATTTCAACCTGGTTTCACTTTTTTTTTTTTAGTTTTTACGGCCTTCTTACATTATTCGGGTTACTCAAGTTCACCGTGTATATAGTGCTTTTCTCAAACATGCAATGAAATAAATAAATTATAATCTGAAAATAAAAAAAATCATAACTTGAGAAGTTATAGGTGAACAAAAAAATATAACTAACACGTACGATTCGAACATTGCGTAAGCATGTTTCTGAACGAATCCTTAGCATAGACCTGTGGAACAACACTTGTCATTCATTCATTATTGACAATCAAAATTATATAATCTCTTTTCAATCAAACAATTTTTTTATGAGAATGAATACCATCTGTTTGTGATCGGTAGTTAGATTAGATGGGTGGATATACGAAACTTATTCAAGAAAACAATTTAGCTTTATAAAACTAAGCTATCAAATTATACTTAAAAACAATGTACAAAACAATAAAAGTCTATAAGCATGACTTCTAAAACTCTAAAATTAAAAACAAAAAGATTTTAATAGCTGTATTGGCAGAATGTCATAGCGAACCATAGAGTAAATATTGCTTGTAGCTTTTTTAAATGGCGGAATGCCAAGCTGCTGTGTCACAAATATATCAAATGGAAATTAAAAGAAAAGTGAGTTGGCCTGCAACGTTTGTATGAAATGTCATTATAGACCAATTGTCTAGTCTAGTACTGTCTAACAAGAAGAACATAATATCAATATTTTATTGCATGTTTGAGAAAAAACCGTTACAAAATAGACTTCTAAGATTCTTAGAAAATGTCCCATTAGGTAAGGAATTGATAAGCAAAGAAAAGAAAAAGGTGGATTTAAAACCCACATTTTAAAAAAATTGGCCAAGCAACCATGGCAGCTTTTTAGTGATATAAAAAAGTTCACACCATTTTTTTTGGCATGCTCAGCAACCTCGTTAGATTCGTCTTGATTATGCTAGCGACACTGCGTATCATCAAGGTCGTCATACCAGCAAGGTCGTTAGATTCGTCTTGATTATGCTAGCGACACTGGGTATGTATTATTATTCTCAAAAATAGATCGTACTTTTTTAATAGTCTCATTTTCCGAAACGAACAACAGAGTACGATAACGTTGCGTCAGTGGATGTCGTACCGGGCAGTTCTTTCGCGACGGTCTCGTGCCGTGCCGGCTGGCCGTCCGTCACGTAGCTGGTGCGGCCGGCGTCGCCCGCGGCCGGCGCGGGGCACTGGCTCGCGTTCACTATCATGGACCGGTCGCATGCTGCGGGGGAAAGACGACTTCGTAAGAGGATAACACTTGGATGAAAGTACGAAGGGACCATAGAGAAATGACACAAGAAGAGTGGCAGAGTCTATACTATGAAGGGTTGAAGTAAAGGAGCGCAAACTTTATAGTTCCACAAGTGGACACCGAATCGGGTAGGTTGGGGGCGCTGCGGTCGCCACTCCAGTCAAGCCACCTAGGCGGATAGTCTGCAGTACCGCCTTTAGATGGCGCAGCTGAGGCGAAATCGCAGTGAAAACGGTTGTGAGGTAAGTGTGTTTTGTTTTGTTGCTTATCAAATTCACTGGACACGTTTTCAACTGTTTCGCCATAGAAGATTGCGCTCCTTACCAAGATACATTCCACACTCCATAGTCTATACTGTAGGTGTGTGCTCCGAAATCCTGGTTAACTAACACTAGATCGACATCTAGCGTCCAGTGGCGGAACCCCGATTACCCGACCGTTTAGCAGTTGCTACCGCTACTTGAAGCTAGATGGCGAGCCGAACGCAAGGATTTCTAAACAATTTACAACTAATATTATAGCTAGAACTCTTTTTTGAAATCCTCTTATTACACAGAGACTTCGGGTTGTAAGCTGTAAACTGTTCAGTAGTAAAATATGCTTCTCACTTCTCTTGCTCGTAAAGTTGTACTTTAGGCTGACAGAAGGCTGCATAAAATTGAATTTTAGGCTCTAGAGCATAAAGTAAAATCTTCGTCTAAGACTAAGGAGATGAGGGCATACAGCCACATACACTTTTAAGCTTCATATAATCTTATACATGAAACATGCTTTTTCTTGTGATTTATTCTTTATATTCTCTATTTTAAAATATTAGTATGGATTATCAAATTAATAATTAAAAATTTAACGACGAAAAGGTGTGTGTATTCCTGAAAATCATACAAAAAAAACATAACCATGACATTACACGGGGCGTGACTTAAATCAAACGTCACATTGCTGAAAACTAAAAATGAAATGGCGGAAATTCATTCTTTGTTCTGAATTTGTAAAAATTGGTGCGTTGAGATTTTTTTATTTTAATTTCTTTCAATTTGAAAAGCAGAGTGTAAAACACGAGCATAAACCCATTTTCCCCTTGACTTACTATACACCTATATCTGTAAATAAAAAATAAATCTGTAAATAAATCTGTAAATAAATCTCGGGTAAAATGGCTTGTTTTATGCTCTTGTTGTACAATCTACTATTGCGTACGGCTCGCCATCTAGCTTCAAGTAGCGGTAGCAACTGCTAAACGGTCGGGTAATCTAGTATTAACCTGGGTTTCGGAGCCCGCACTATAGTATGGGCTCTGCTACTCTTCTTGTATCATTTCTCTGTGGGGGCTTTACGGTAGTATTTATAAGTTGTTAGATTTCGGTCCACAAAAGAAGGTACACTTTATGTTACACACAGATTTTAATGTTCGGCACTATTACACAAACGAATGGGGTAACTATGACACTATTACAGTTGAATCACAACATAAAAATGTCTTGAAAACGGCAATATCGAGTCAAGAGTAAATAATAACGTGCGGCCTGTCGCGCGTATCAAATTTGACAGATGACAGCTCTCGCCGGTCCGTAATGGCGGATCTTTTCACCGATACCCATCTGTCAAAGACGCGAGGCTTGTTTCCATTGCGACAACATTTTTTTATTTATTTGATATGCTCGGTGGCTGGAAGGAACTAACAACTGGATCTACTCTTGAGTGTGATAAAACCACAACAAGATCGACCCATATCTAACGGACGTCAAATGTACCTACTATTGATTTCGAAGTTGGAACTCACCTCGCACTATCCAATCCTGCTTGTTACGGTCCGTGCCGCTCGAGCATTTCCGGAGTTGTTCACACCAGGAGCACTGCGGGCAAACATTATTTTGTAAAAAAATTACATTTATTTATTTCACATCCTTAGGGGATAATTTTCGTAGTCACTTAAGAACGTCAATCATGGAAACTTTGTGTAAAATCCATATTTAACATATAAAATTCTCGTGTCACAGTGTTTGTAACCAAAATCCTCCGAAACGGCTCGACTGATTCTTATGAAATTCGGAGTGTATGTTCAGTAGGTCTGAAAATAGGACGTAAGCTATTTTTCATACAAAAAAAAATCTAATGCGGTACGAAGTCCGCGGGGTCAGCTAGTTTTATATATATATAAAGACTAACTTCTGCCCGCGACTTCGTCCGCGTGGAACTCGGTTATAGCGTTCCCGCGGGAATTGAGCGTTAAACTATAACAAATTATATACGAAAACCTTCCTCTTGAAACACTCTATCTATTAAAAAAAACCGCATCAAAATCCGTTGCGTAGTTTTAAAGATTTAAGCATACATAGGGATATAGGGACAGAGAAAGCGACTTTGTTTTACACTATGTAGTGATAAATTGGATGACAATGCAATGATATGGTACCACCGAGCTAATACGATGAAGGACTTTGCAGGAAACGTAATTGTTTTGGTTTTTCAAGGTCACTACTTAAGTTAAATGTGTGTTTGTGTGTCTGTGTGTCACTCACGTTGAACTCCGTCTCGTGGTTGGCACAAGACTCGCAGGTGTCGTATTGGAGGCACGTCGGCAACGCGACCATGCGCAATATGGTCCCGCTCGTGATGTTGTGGCTCTTGTACGAGACCCGATGGTACTCGTATATGGTCTTCCTTCTGACGTCTGTGGAAAATAGAAATAGACATTTATTTATTTTACAGAAAACCAACAGCCGTATTTCTAAACAAAATTACAATTGATAAAATTAACAGAACATATTAACCAATAACAGGTTTCCTAGAATTATCATAACAGTTTTTAAACTAAGAGCAGAAACTATCGTAATAAATTATAATATTGAAGAAAATCTAGTAAAAATTAGATACAATTTTGAAACAAGAGACGAGAAACGAGTGTGTGTGTGTGTGTTTACATTTATTGAATCACTATTTATGGAAAGAAACACGAAGGAATGAAATTCCAAATCGCTAAAATACATTAAAAAGAACTAAATTAAAAACAGAAACAATACCGATTACAAGAAATAAGAATAAATCGTATAGTAAACAACCATGGTTTGGCAATAAATGATATGAGTATGAGTACAATTATCAAGTAATAACATAATAGAAGCCGTGGTGGCCTAATGGTTCGACCTACCGCCTCTCATGCAGAGGGTCGGGGTTTACTTATGTGCGAAATTCAATCTGAATCTACCACTAAGCTTTTCGGTGAAGGAAAACATCGCGAGGAAACCTGCACGCATCTGCGAAGTAATTCAAAGATGTGTGTGAAGTCCCCAATCCGCACTGGGCCCGCGTGGGGACTGTAGCCCAAACCGTCTCGTGATGAGAGGAGGCCTGTGCCCAGCAGTGGGACGCGAATAGGCTGTAGTAGTAGTAACCACCCACTGTCAAACGTGAAACAACTTGCAGCCATGCGATATTTGGGGAGACAGGGAAGAGAGCACAGTTAGTGGTACTAATAGTTAGTTATACTCACAGAACATCATCCTGTCCGTCTGATACGCGTCCGAGATCCCGACCTTCACAGGATGATCGTTTTCATTGATCAGCTGCACCGGTATCGGTATGTCCTTGTACGCGAACACGATGTCACCGTTCTTATACAGGGTGACGGCGAAGGTGAAGTTCTTGGTTTTGTCCTCGCGTATATTCACGTTCTCCCACAGAGCGGTGAATTTCTCGCCTGGAATTTTCGAAGTTATTTAGGACATATATTCATATTAATCTATTCAAACTACTTCTAGTTATCTTCGCAACACTGTAGCTTGAACTTGAATGCTGGGGTACATGCCGGTGTAATATATTCGTAATGCTAGTGATCTTCTACTATCTAAAGTCCCGCGCCTTCACATTTGAAAATGCATCAATGTATTTAAAAAGCACCACTAACACTCTCAACACATGTGTGCGTGCTGAGACAGGCATCAACTATGCGTTGAGTGTTGGTGGTGCTTTTTAAATAATAATAAAAAAATAAGGCGTTTAGAAATATGAAGGCGCGAGACTTTAGATAGTAGAAGATCTCTAACATTACGAATAGATGCCTGCACGGATCTGCGAAGTAAATCATGGATGTGTGTGAAGTCCCCAATCCGCACTGGGCCCAGCAGTGGGCCGTGAATAGGCTGTTCCGGTGGGCAGGTTCACTCACCGTCGTCGTAGAGTTTCACGCAGCTGTCCACCGTGAGGGTAGTATCGAAGTTGGCCATCAGGGGGGCGATGTACTGCGTGGCCGCTAACCAGTTATGCACGTGCTCGCCAGTGTAGAGAAACCCGCCCGTCGCGACCGTGATGTTGTGCAAAGGGTGCCCGTAGAACGGGAACGTGAAAGACAGCTTAAGGGTCTGCAAAAAAAAAAAAATTGGGACATTTCACACATATTGACCTAGCCCCAAACTAAGCAAAGCTTGTACTATGGATGCTAGACAACGATATAAATACTTATATAGAGAAATCATTGATCTATTACAAGTAAGGATTCACAATCAGCCGGAGAAAAATGTCCCGTCAAATTTGACACTTAAATCTTAGTGTCAGGTTTACTTTTGGATAATATATTTATCTTGACACATATTATAAAGAGGCGTTATTAGCATATTGGAACGTATTTTCTAATGTCAGTTTGCTCCATATATTAGGTCCTTACATATGAAATTGGCGTTTGGCGAACTGGCAACTTTGATTCAAAATATGTGGCGTTCGGCTAGGAATTCCAAATTCAAATTTATTTCAAATTTAAGACCATGTATTTCTGTGTTCGAATTACGAAATTTATTTGTTATCGCGTCATTTGTTTTTCTTTCACATCGTTCTGTTCACAATATGGAGAACTTAAAATATCGCTATATTTACGAATATGAGTTTCACCTCGGCACTAGTGCTGCAGAAACGGCTCGTAGGATTAACAATGCGTATGGGGAAGCTACTGCAAAAGAAAATACGGTACGTTATTGGTTCCAACGTTTCCGTTCTGGAAATTTTGACCTACAGAACAAGCCTCGTGGACGGCCGGAGACACAAGTTGATAACGAAGAATTAAAAGCAATTGTGGAAGCAGATCCATCGCAAACCACGTCAGAGTTAGCGGCAGGCTTCGGTGTGAGTGATAAAACCATTTTGATTCACTTGAAACAAATTGGAAAAGTGAAAAAACTTGAAAAATGGGTACCGCATGAATTGAGCGACGCAAACAAAGAAACACGCGTCGAGTGTTGCGTTTCACTTCTCAACCGGCACAATAATGAAGGCATTTTGAATCGTATCGTTACTTGTGATGAAAAATGGATCTTGTACGACAACCGGAAACGTTCTTCACAATGGTTGAACCCAGGTGAACCAGCCAAATTCTGCCCGAAACGAAAGTTGACTCAGAAAAAGGTACTGGTAAGTGTCTGGTGGACTAGTGCCGGTGTCATCCATTACAGTTTCTTAAGATCTGGGCAAACAATCACGGCTGATGTGTATTGTCAACAATTGCAAACGATGATGGAAAAGCTAGCCATTAAACAACCCAGACTGGTCAATCGATCTAGCCCACTGCTGCTTCAGGACAACGCTCGACCACATACGGCACGTTTGACGGCCGCAAAACTACGGGAGCTGCGACTGGAATGTCTTCGACACCCACCATACTCCCCGGACCTTGCTCCAACTGATTACCATTTTTTTCGGAATTTGGACAACTTCATGCAAGGAAAAAAATTCAATTCTCACGAGGCTGTCCAAACGGCCTTCAAAGATTTTATTGATTCTCGCTCACACACTTTTTTTAGTAAAGGAATCAATGAACTACCTTCGAGATGGCAAAAGTGCATAGATAGCCATGGTACATACTTTTACTAAATAAAAAAATAGTTTCATAAAAAAAAATCGTTTTCATTTCTGCCATATGAAACGCCAATTTCATATGTAAGGACCTAATATTTGACATGTTCTGTTAGAAACTGTTCGTCCATATGTTATTATAGGTCAATGAGAGAAATACATACATAATATATAAATACTAACATCCATGAGTCGAGTACAAACATTCGTGTTCATCACACAAAGTTTGCCCCGAGCGGGACTGGAACCCGCGCCCATCGGAACAGAAGGCAGGGTCACTACCAACTGGACCAATCCGGCCATCGAACATAATCTTACTAATATAATAAAGCTGAAAGTTTGTGCGTTTAGATGTTTGGACGTTTGTTGCTCAATCACGCTAAAACGGCTCAACCAATTTGCATGAAATTTGGCAAACATATAGTTTGTAACCTGGAATAAGCTATAGGCTGCCTATTATCCCGGAAATCTCGGGAAAATCCCAGAAACTCATAGGAGGGACCCCGGAAGAGGACTTTGGATGGGAATCCCGGAAATTCCGTAATTCCGGAAAAGGTTTTAAAAGTATCCTGGAAAAAGGGCTTTGGAAATATAGTGTTAAATTCCCTGCAGACGAAGTCACGGGTAAAAGCTCCCGTATCCCTTTGAGGTGAGCAGATACCACAGAACGCTAATGAAAAATGGGTGGAGCTGTGTCGGTGTACAAAGCTATTGGTTTTGACGTGAAACGGGTTTTTGGGTTTCCGTGAACCCGTCTGCCTATATGAGCTAAGTAATGACATTAAAATCATGTTTCTAAGACTAATCCTTCAATACGAGATGACAATTTCGTTTTTATTCTAATTCCGTTTACGTAGAATATAGCAGGCCGAATGACCATTTACCGGCGCTTATTAAAAACAACATTATCAGATAGACCAAAGGTGTGAAACAATTTAAGCATTTGACCAAGGCCTTAAGACGCGCCACATACAGTCGTAATTCCCTAACGGAATCTCGCAACGGAATTCCGTAACGTAACTCCGAACGCATGCCCGCCATACAAAACGCATAGAGCTGCCACACACATTCAATTCGGAATTCCGAAAACTACTGCGTGTAAGTGGCAGGTCTATACATTTTGTATGGCGGACATGTGTTCGGAATTTCCGAATTCCGTTGCGAGATTCCGTCAGGGAATTACGACTGTATGAGGCGGGCCTTAGAGTTGATGATCCGGTTAAATGTTAATGCATGCACTCGTCTACGAGGTATGCTTATCTTTTATGATGGACGTTAATGAGGTATAGTACGATACAACTTAGAAGGCGCGCGGTTTGAGCAATAATAGACTGTATCAAAGGTTGTTTCGTCGCGCGCTTTCTAAGGTGTCGTGCTCGACTATAGCAGCTATCAAAAGCGCATAATTACAATGGTATGGACACAGCCGAAACTCAACGAGTTTATTATACATGTAGAGTTCAGACGTCTGTGAAGTCCCTAGTCCGCACTGGACCCGCGTGGGGACTATAGCCATAGCCCAAACCCTCTCGTGATAGGCGGCCTGTGCCCAGCAGTGGGACGCAAATAGGTTGTAATAGTAGTAGAGTTGAAACCGCACTCACCGTCGCCCGTCGATGCGAATTGCTCAGAACGGGGTGTACGTCCGACTTCGGTTTGGTGATGTTCGCCCAATGCTCTTGGAAATAGCTCTGGTTACCGATGAACGTGCTGTTGTAGAACACGTGGTTGTCCTGCAACAAACACACGCAATAGGGATGACGACAACTTTTTTTTTCTAGTCTATCAGGAAGATTATTGAAAAGTATTGGACACGTATTTTTTCTTTTTTCACGTAATCAAACTTATACGGAGATATATTGAGTTGAAATGTCGCGTGACGTCACGGTTAGGTACGATTTATACCTAACGGTGACGTAGTTAGCCCCCACTCTCCAACTTTAATGCGTTTTAACTTGGTCATTCTTTGTTAATTTGATAAAACAAAAAATACGTGTCTAATATTTTTTTATTACCTGACTGACGGACTAATTAGAATTTCGATTTCTTCACCCTGTCGTCATCGCTATTAACACTAGAAAGGAGAATCGGCTTGTTTGTGTTTCGTATAGCGTTGTCACACTACCTGTGTGTCACGTTTAACAGTGACACACTATCTTGTCATTTTGTCAGTCGTTTATGGAGGGTGGAACGTGTTTGGTCCGTCTTGAACAATAAAAAATACCAACGCAATACTTACATATTTCAGATTCGTCAAGTTCTTTTGAGCCTCTATCATATGTAGCTCCTCCTCGAAGTTGACAGTGGTGATATCTGCAGAGAAAAGTAAAATGTTTTAGTATACAGAAATATTGTAAAACCAAAAATATTCTCGTCTATGGAACACTCTATAGCTTGAACTTGAAAACTAGGGTCGTTTGGATTACGAATAGACTACACTGGTCCGTACGTATATACAAACTACTACTACTACTACTACAGCCTATTTGCGTCCCACTGCTGGGCACAGGCCTCCTCTCATCACGAGAGGGTTTGGGCTATAGTCCCCACGCGGGCCCAGTGCGGATTGGGGACTTCACACACATCTTTGAATTACTTCGCAGTTGCGTGCAGGTTTCCTCACGATGTTTTCCTTCACCGAAAAGCACAGTGGTTAATTCAAATTGAATTTCGCACATAAGTAAACTTAGAGGTGCAAGCCGGAATCGAACCCCCGACCCTCGGCATGAGAGGCGGTAGGTCGAACCACTAGGCCACCACGGCTCACTAGTATATACAAAAAGAAGTATGAATTAATCTATCTATAGTATACCAAGTTTAAATGGAAAATAAGCTAACAAATTCTGAAAAAGTTAAATGTCGCTATTCACATTATTGTAGTGACATAGAAACCTGTCAATCAGTATTAGTTATGAGAGGCCTGTGCCCAGTAGTGGGCCGGAAATAGGCTGTTGTGGTAGTGGTGATTTCCGGTGAAGGAAAACATCGTGAGGAAACCTGCACGCGAAGTCAAGTAAGGACTTCGCAGTCAAGCGTCAAGGATGTGTGTGAGGTCCCCAATTCGCACGGGGCCCGCGTGGGGATTATAGCACAGGATATTTAATAGTACTACGTACAGAATGGCCACGGAATCACCCGCCTGAATCTAGCCGGCGCGCAACTCGCCTTACCGTCATTTGTTTTAATGAATGAATCGTTGGTCCGCGTACTGATACACACACATTTACAAGTGTACAGACGTCCTCGCACGCAAACATTGACACTTCATCCGAATTGTGTTCGAAATCGTGCTTTTATAGGCCGTGTCCGCCGTGTGACTATAGCCCAAACTGTCCCCAACTGCTGTGGGCTGTTTTGGTGGTGGTGGAATGAAGCCTAACTAGGGTACCAGGGCTTTAACAACTAACTCAAAAACGCCATATGTCACTTACTGTCGTCAGCCAGGATGGGGTCGCTAACTTTGGTGGGCATTTTGTCGCTGGCGTTCCCCCTGTATTGGCCGGAGCCGTTGACGCCCAACAGTGGGGTCTGGGTGACTTGCACGGGCATCGCGGTAGCTGAAACACAAGCCATCTCACATTTAATAATATAAATAAGAGCGGGTATTACTTACGTGTTCTGTTCGGTCTAGTAGTGAGAAAAGGGTTTTTATTAAGCCTGGCCATTGAATCTGATTTTTTGGACCATAATATAATACTTAGGTATATAAAACTCTTCAGTCAAGGGCGGATCCAACATCAAAGGGTGTGGGGGGTCATGGGGGTCATGACCCCCCCTCGGCAGGACTAAGTCTACTACTATTATTTATTTTTAACCCCTGACGCGAAAAGGGGGGGGGGTTAGGTTAGGTATGACGTGACCCCCCACCCTGAGTCGAAAGCTGGATCCGCCCTTGTCTTCAGTTACTGATTGACTGATGGCAACCCAAAGTCAAAACCACTGATCGTAGAGTGCTGAAATGATGAAGTACCAAGTGAATTTCAAGAAATTCCCATGGAAATTGGGAAAATATAAAATGGGTACCTACTACACGGGTTTTACGTGTAATGAAGTACTGAAAAATGCTGAATTCTGAAAAGCTTTATCCCAGAAACTATTGGGCGCACAGACACGGTTCTAGTCTCATATTATAGCTAATTTAGTATTCTTTAAAAAGGTAGTATCAAAAACTAGTCCTTTAGGGTCAAAATCGCCAAAATCTGAAAAGCAGCCGAAATGTTATTTTTGACAAAGTTGCGTTCGGCGCTCGAGGTCACAAACTTGCGTTGTACATTAAGGGCCGGTTCCTATATCCACGTAACGCCTCGTTTTGCCTACGGACGGTTAAAATTTGACAGATTCTCTATGGAACAAATGTCAAAAATCAACCGTCCGTAGGCAAAACGAGGCGTTTCGTGGATATAGGAACCGGGCCTAAGTCAACATCATAAACAAACCTGCAAACAATCAGAACTTTCGGATTTCACGCACACGCTGATGTAAGTATAAAGTTACTGGATCAATAGCTATGATTAATAATTTATAAATATCAAGTTCAGTAAGATGTAACGCATTATTTCAATACCTTAGGTACCTACCTACCTTCGCGTAGGTAGTCAAGTTCTATACGAAGTATGATATGAATACGTGTAATTATAGTAAATGTTACGAATGTATAAAAAAACTAACTTTAAGAAAATAGAAGTATTAAGGCAATTGTGACTATTGTCACTTCATTCATACATTGCAAGAACAATTTATTAAAAAAGTAGGTAGGTAAACGGCTTAGTTACTCGTATGAAAATAAATTGCCATGCATTTGTCTGTGTAAAACTCAAAAATGGCCCGAACTATTTGGCTAATTCTTTTGTCGTTGTGTATTCTAATCTTCATTTCGATAAATACCCGTTCAAAGTCGGAGCGAGCATCTATAGAATTCATTACCTACCTCATAATTTATTGTTTGAACAAAAAGAACCGCCAAAAATGCGAGTTAAACTCGCCCGGAGAGCCCGTTTGTTTATTATTTTTAACAGTCTAATACCATGGTATTCTTATAGGTTTTCCTGTAATCTACAGGTCAAGATCTATCTTCAGTATTAATAAAAATAGGCCAAGTAGTTTCGGAGATCAGAGGGGGAGTGGGGTGGGGGGGGGGGGAGTTTCGCCTATTTTATTAAATACCTTGAAAACATCACACACACACAGTGACATCATACGTGAAGACGAATTGACGACAAACCACTTTGCAAAGCGTCAAATGTTAACAGTTTACAAGATAGTAATGTAATGTTATAATATGCAAAAAATACCATGAAACTATCGTGATAACATCAATATAGATATCATAAAACGATAGCTTTACTTAATGAGCACGTTATTTTAAAAACGTCGTGGTATTGATAGGTGTAACGTAGTAGTAATAGTAATATTTCTTTTTTTCGACACAGACCACCTGATGGTAAGTGGTCACTGTGACATATGCACGTAGAATCATGGGATATCGAATGCGTTGCCGACCCTGCTTCTATGCCGGTAATTTCAACGGCCCTCTCACGTTTTACCATAAAACAACAGTGCCACAGTATATCTATTAGGTACTGCGTACCAGTAGCGACACGCTCCACCCCGCACCAACACAAGTTACCTCACCCCGCCCGCGGCGAACGTGCGCGGCTTGCCATAGCAAAACCGGCCGGAACATGCACTCTCGCACACACGTGCACATATTTTTACAAGATAATATTTTAGTGTAACAGTATCGTGGGTATGACAGTGCGAACTAAGCGTTGTGCGGAAGGCTAGCTGGTTGTACGAGTAGGTATGATTGTGTGTAAATCAGTTTATATGTAAATATATTCATTTTTGAACACAGGAAAAAACAACCAAAATGCATTTTAGTATTTTAGTTAGATATCGTCACAGAAGGTACGAATAAGGACATTGTCCGATTGAAATAAGGTACACAGTGAATTGAGATGAATCGCGTTAATTTCGCATTGCATACAAATTCGCTCACGCTCGCGCCTCCACAATGATAATATTATCATTTTATAATCAATATTAAACAAACAGCATAGTATGTAAATAAATTTAAGCTCTTACAGATTCGCTTTAGCTTATTTATACAGGCATCGGTGCGGAACTTGAGCGGTGACCTTGGATGCGCCGAAGTCAAAAATAAGGTCTCATCGGCAGAGGGGCGTGGGACGCAGCGGGCGCTCTGTCGTGCGCGCACGCTTATTGGCCCTTCAGTCGTAAACATGAGCAGAAATCGCATCTACTTTCGCTCAGCGCTCAAGATCCATGCCGGGACATGTACGGTAGTATGAATGACTATATATTCGCCAGAAAATCGTAGCGTGAAGTAACTTTACCACTAGCGCCATCTATTGGAAACAAAGTCTTTGGATGTTTGTTACTTAATCCCGCTAAAACGGCTGAACGGATTAAGATGCGGTACACAGTTAATTTACAACCCGAAGTAGCGGGTAGTCTCCATCAGATATATATCTTACCGACCAAGGTGTCATAAACATCTGAACACGACCTTATTATCTAATAGAGCCACTATAAGACGGATCGTCACGCGATAAAACCCGAAAAAAGGCTTTTTAATTTATTTAACTTTTTCGCTTGCCCCAAGTTTCATTTTAGAGTTTTTTCGCTTGTCGACCAGTCTTATAGTGTTTATACAGTAATAGTAAACGTGAAAGTTAAAAAATAACGACCTCATTCTGTTAGAAAGGAGTACTTTAAACAAACCGAGCAGTTTCTTGAAATATTTCAAATTAGAAAGAAATGTTTTTTAATTGGATTGAAAATGTTTCAATGATGGAAAAATCACCGCGTTGTCGTTCTGAGATCATTAAATTCTTAAAATATTGCTAATTCTAAGAAAAAAATAATCAAGAGAAAATTGGTATTCTTGGATTTAACAATTTTATCATTGTCTTGGTACAAAAAAATAACTTCAAGAAGTTATTTTACTGATACGAAGTAAATTTGCTCCAACGTCTATAGGGAGACAAGGCTACCGTTTTCTTGAATTCAATAAATTTCTAGAAATGCTTTCTGCCTGTGATAAAGACGCTAAGCGTGCACGTTCAGATATTTATAATCACGCTTGATTGCTTAGATATATCTGATGGCGACTGTACAAGCTCTTTAATGTTTATAAATTATGAAACAATCGCACAGCACACCTGATGAGCATTGAGATTACAATTCGCTAGTGTACACACGGCAAGTCAACATGGCTGCACGGCCTGTAGGTACATCCACAACTACCACAACAGCCTATTTACGGCCCACTGCTGGGCACAGGCCTCCTCTCATCACGAGAGGGTTTCGGGCTATAGTCCCCACGCAGGCCCAATGCGGTTTGGAGACTTCACACTTGAATTACTTCGCAGATGCGTGCAGGTTTCCTCACGATGTTTAATTCACCGAAAAGCTCAGTGGCAAATTCAAATTGAATTTCGCACATAAATAATTTCAGAGGTGCGAGCCGGATTCGAACCCCCGACCATCTGCACGAGAGGCGGTAGGTCGAACCACTAGGCTACCACAGACAATAAATCGTGTGTAGGTACATACAGACAATAAATCGTTTTTGTATGTTCAGTATCTTTACATCCCCTCGACTTGATAGTTTCTTTTAAAGTTAAAGACGCGACTTTTCTACACTGAACCGATTTGAATGCAGTCTTCAAAGGTAGATAGAGCATGGATATCGGAAAGAAAAGTTATTGTCAATTTTGTACTCTACGCGGACGAAGTCGCGGGGGGCACAACTAGTCTAAAATATGATAATTGAACATAGCTGACAACGAACAATAAGAAAAAAGAAAGTAGGTAATCATGAAGAAGAAGAAATAATAGACAAATAATATGTAGAATATGTAGGTAGGTATGAATCTCAGAATTCTCAGGTAACACAGGGATTCACACCATCTCGAATTCAAGTTTCGTGTGAAACTTGCCACGCACGCGGAGCTGAAATGACACTGGATATTTTAAATTATTAATTTACCTACTGCAATTTCAACTGTCAGAAGCACGCTAAATTAGCGTGCTTCTCTTGGAATCTTTTTCGATATTTTTCAGGTCATTGGTGCATCAAGAAACCATAAGATCTCGAATGCGATGCCTACCCTCAGGCCTAAGATGGAATGCCTCTGTGCCAGAAACTTCACCGGCTGCCTTAACCCCTTACCGGAACACAACAGTGCGAGCACTGCTATTTGGCGGCAGGTTAGCGTTAATAAGAAATCTTAAGATTTAGGTGTCCATGGGCCGCAGTGACCTCTTACCATAGCCCATTATACCTACTACATAAAAAGGAGCTGTGAAAATTCGATTAGGCTTCTCTATATCTGAATGGTCGATGTTATCTAGTTATAGTATACCCAAGGTTAATTGACGCACCACACGACTGGCACTTGAATAAACACGGGCTGAATATTTTCTTAACAATAGACACCTTTATAGATGTAGTTATACTCTAGTGTATTGTATACACTGTCATTGGTGAAGTACTGTGGAGATTGTATTACAGACTTTCGTAGGTTGATTATTGGGGAGGTCTGATTAATAGTTTCATTTGAATTCCATGAAAGTAGAGATGATGATGATCTTCCGATGCCATTTATTAATAACTATATAGCTGTTGCAAGCGACTACGTTTGAGATGAATTACATATTAAACAAGCCGTCTTCCGCGTGGACTTTTTATCTCGAAAATCATACCGTAAAGGTGCGAACATTAAGTATTAATGTCTACGCAGAGAAAGTCGCGGGCGGCTGTCAGTTAACTCCATTTGAACTCAATGGGAATCTGTTCTGAACTTCCGATAGTAAACGGCAATATGGCTGCCAAAATGTTGTCGCCTGCGCATAAAAACATTTACTTCCATCGCGCAGCGTGGGAGCTCGAGAAAGTATACAGCGGCATATCGGATGGCAAATATTTGAATTAATTACGGTTCTATGGAGTTAAGGCCGTGTTTCCACTAGGCTATCACAGCCTAGTGGCTACAGAGGGTCGGGACTTCAAACCCAATTTAAATCTGCTAAGCTTTTCGGCGAACGCAAACATCGTGTGAATGTGTTTTTCTTACTATGAAGGTAGAAAAAGATTTTTTTTTTCATGTAAATTATAATTTTCTGGTGATTTGCTACCAGCGCTTACGACCTTGACTTATGTTCTGCGTGCCTAACACGGCATTTGACACTTCCATTAGATAACAGTCTAAAGTAACGTTATTTTTAATGTGAACTCTTTAAAAGAAGACACAAATTGGGAGAAGCTCGATGATTGTGTTTGTTTGTGTGTGTGTGTTTTTTCATACTTTTTGTAACTATTTTTAACAGACGTAAAGGAGATTTAAAGATTTTATTCAAAATAATAAGAAGGGATTTGACCACATATGTAGATGATAATGAACAGTCAAAGTTGGTACGTAAAATGGATGGCTTTGGAAGTTATGCATTATTCCGGACTGCGAAATTATTTTGCATCTATTTTTAATCAAAAAACACATACAGAGTTTATTAATTCTCTTTTGACAGTTTGATCACCTTGAAGAAATAAATAATAGTACAGGTTCTGATGCAAATTAGACATAGGGGGAAAAACAAATGAGATATTAATATAATTAATTTGTAAGTAAACAGTATTTATAAATTTTATAGGCATTAGAATTAGTATATGTTATACATGTAATGCAAATGTAAATAAATGTAATATTGTAACTATGTGGAAATTTTGAAAAAAGGCCATCTGCTTGAGTTTGTTGCGGCGCTTCTTCTCAAACAATGGGTCTAGGAAGCGCTGGTAAATTATTTTTCTGAAGTGCCCCTATGCGGCCAATTTGCTGAATAAGTGATTGTTTTTTTTTTGGTATTTTGTTCTTACTCAATCACGTAAAAACAACTAAAATAATTAAAATAAAATTTGAGGGTACCTATCACCAAAATGCTTAATGAAATCGCACCCACATAGATGTACCTACCTACTTATCGAAAACTAAATATGTTATAGAAAACTAATAATCTCCCGAGGTAGGCATAACCCCCTTAGCCTAGGTCCATAGGATTCACAATCAGCCGAAGGAAAATGGCCCGTCAAAACGGGTGCCGAACAACTCGGGCACTCGTTTGGCGCTCAGTAAATCTGACACTTAAAGTCTTGTGTTAGGTTTACTTTTGTATAAAATAGTTATCTTGACACATATTATAAAGAGGCGTTTTTTCTAATGTCAGTTTGCTCCATATATTTTGACATATTCTCTTAGGCACTGTTTGTCCATATGTTATTATAGGTCAGTCCCATTTTTTCCCGTTCCCGTAGGAATGAAATCCTCAGTTCGTGCTCCCATACAATCTCCAAGGAACCAACTTCGCAATTTAGCTTTCTACGACCAGTAGGCTTCAGGTTAGTTACTCAGTCAGTCACTAACGGTTGAGTTTTACATGTATACTTATTAATTGACTGATAATAATAAGGCCACATTATAGTTATTAATAGCCTTTGCCCGCGACTTCGTACGCGTGAAATTCTAAAAAAAAAACTATGCGTTTTTTCAGGGATAAAAAGTAGCCTATATGTTGACCAGCGTTATAAACTACACCCATTATTATTATTTTATTGCAATCCGTCCAGTAGTTTTCGAGTTAAATCCGGACATACATACATACAATTTTTCTAAAAATCATCATTTTGTGTTCAGCATTGTTTATATGCCCCCCGACTTGATAGTTTTAATTTTAAAGTTATAGACGCGACTTCTTCTACAGACTTATTATTAGTATAGATAATGTCTGTGGTTCTGTTCTTCTAGACAATACGCACCGTGAAGGGTTTGTTTTGTTCTCATTCGACGATGAATGGCAGCGTTCAGGAGCGTATAGCTATCGATCGAGATAACCCAATGGCGTCGAGTTAATTATCATTTATCAGCTGCACAATTAACGGACCTACCGTGATGATGATGATGATGATTAGGTTACTCTACGGTTATTGGGAAACAATAATCAACTCATTGCCACAAAGAAGACCCACTTTTTTATGCTATCTGAAGCCGAACGAGCACACAGACCGTGGGATAACTAAGATCTATCTAACTATTGGTATTAAAACCATCCGTTATTAACAGGATCGCAAACTATCTCCACGACCAATTTCGTCAGAATAGGTCTAGCCGTGTTGAGTGAAGAAAGATATATAGGACAAATTGAACGAAATCTCCGCCTCCTACACAGTTGCTGGTAAAGTGAGTTTTTTTTTAATGTGACATGAAATCTTCTCATAGCAGGGACACAACTTAGAGAAGGCGCCCGACGAAGCACTTAAGCTGTTACCGCAGAGTCTATAATTGCTAAATCCACGCGACTTCTAAGTTGTATAAACCTGTACATAAATATGCAAATTGAGGCATCTAAATGTCGTAAATCAAACGTATATTTTTTTAAGAAATCCTTCTCTTCACTTAAAATCTCACCATAATTTGATCCGTTGTTGTTTCGCGATGTGCATAAGTGTTCTTTATTATGGTAAATTCATTTCTGTTAAATTCATTTAAAAGTGACGTGTAAAAGTGCCCAGATGTGGCCTATTTGCTGAATAAATATTTACATTTTCATTACATTTTCACAGACTGCGTCTTAGGGTGGGTTGATTCAAAATTCAAACCTTCCGCTAACTAAGCAGCGCTCGTTGAATAATTTACCATGGGATACATTGACGTTTCTGTATTGAATGACAGCTCGGTGGCCAATATTTGACGACTGTCCGTCAACTATGCTAGAATCATGGTCTAAGAAAACAAGGTCTGCCGATGGGGGTGACGTGTCACGCTTACGTCAAAGTCGAGTTGCCACTTTATTGCAATAAAACAAAAATGAAGGAAATATTTGCTGTCGTTATAATGCAAAATAATTGTCATTTACTTGTTTAAGTACACAAAATCGGACAAGTTAAAAATAAATGAACGTAATTATTTCATGAAACACTCAAAGGATACATGGGACTCGGTCATTATTTTAATACACCACTTGCAACACACAGCAGTGCGAATGACGTTAGGGTGACACCCACACTACTACAGAATACCGGACTGTCATACCTGGCGAAGTATATTATTGTAGTTATCATGTGCTAGAATGAACGCGTCCTAAATCAACTTACTTGTGACATTGATTGTCCGGTTGCTGTCAGCGCTGGCGTTGGCCGCCGGCGCCGTCGTGGTCGCTGTCGCGTTGACTGGCGCTGGTGAGGGCGCTGTGGACGTGTGTGGTGTGGGCGCCGGGCTCTGGACAGAAGCTGACGTGGTGACATCCCTCTTATGGCGGTCGTAGGGTACGAACTCGGGGCCACCTTCGTAGGACACGCTGTACTCTACGTCCCATGCTGTGGAAGAAATTTTGTTCGGTCAAAGATCCATATTAATATTATAAATGCGAAGCGAAAGTAACTCTGTCTGTCTGTTAGCTCTTCACGCTTCAACCGCTGGACCGATTGAGATGGAATTTGGCATGGAGATAGTTGGGGTCAAGGAAAGGACATAAGCTACGTTTTATCCCGGAAAAACGCATAGTTCCCGCGGGAACGC
This sequence comes from Aethes cnicana, assembly GCA_963971205.1. Taxonomy (NCBI): domain Eukaryota; kingdom Metazoa; phylum Arthropoda; class Insecta; order Lepidoptera; family Tortricidae; genus Aethes; species Aethes cnicana. The sequence goes on from OZ020272.1 coordinate 1,671,223, forward strand.
GATAACCGAATTCTACGCGGGCGAAGTCGCGGGCAGAAGCTAGTATCAAATAAAAAAGTAAAAACCGCCTTCAAACTTCGACAGACTGCGATGTCAATGTCAAGTTCACTGTATTATTTTATTATTATTTCTTTGGGTCGGTTCACTTGACACCGACTTCGCAGTCTGTCGGAGTTTGAAGGCGGTTGTCAGTTTCCAAACATTACTATAGAAATACAATAAGTAACTCTGAAGTCTTCGAAATTGACACCAAAATCATCTACGTGCTAGCAAGTTTTGAGGAATTCCCTCATTTTCTCATGGATCCCATCATCAGAAATGAACCAAATTAATATGGGACCAACTTGGAAGTACCACCTTTCGACAAAAAAATTATCATCGAAATTGGTTCACGTTTACTATTTATCTTAGGTGAACATAGATAAAAAATAATAATAATTAAAAAAAAAAAGATTCCGACGAATTGAGAACCTCCTCCTTTTTTAAGACGGTTAAAAAGAGGCAGTCAACCCGGTCTCTACGGTCTTAATATAGCAAAACCGGATAGTCACATAATATTTTAGTGTGCAGTTTAGGTTCGGTTTGCATGCAGTGTCGCGGTACACGGGTTTGCTTATACGGCCTGCCTGTGCCTATATGCCACCCAGGCATATATACAGGGAAAACTATATTTTTTTCCTTTCGCCCTGGAATAAGATACTAGTTTTTATTTTACCTAACGTATCGTCTATAATTTAAGTAGGCATTAGGTAACATAGAGTGGGCTTGGGTATCGGTTACCACGTGTAGGATGGTCCATTTTAACTTATGAACAAAAAGGTCCGATAGGACCGTTGCATGTCATTACAATTTAACTCTATATGGACGGCGTAAGGTCCTAATTAAAATACACAAATGTTTTTCTCAGCAACAAGATGTAGGTGTCAGAATGATGCGATGTACACGGGAACTTTTCTCATATCTTGTTACGTGTGTATGCTATGTGTGCTAGTATAATCAGCAAAATTATATGAGAAAAGGTGCTCAAGTAAAACAAACCTAAGTATAACATAACGAAATTTGAGGTTATTATTTCACGAACTGCGCGAAACTGCCAGACAGACTGTGGTCATGAATTCATGAAAGCATATCCACTTTCGCTTTAACGCGCATAAAGGTGGAGAAATGATAAACAATAATAAAGAGCGTAGTTATGTATGTCGTATTTATAAACGAAAGCAAATAGGGTCTTGCAGCGAGCTATTTTTGCAAATTCAAAGCACGATAGCGTATACGTAAACACGTAGAGAGAGTCACATCACCTGTACTGGCGGTGTGACACCGTAAGGGCTAGTATCGCTTGCACAAGTCTCTCGCTCAAAGGCGGGCATAGATATCTCGTGGCACAAAGTACAAGCGATTTTTTTGTACAGTCGGCAGCGGAAGTCACTAAGGAATCTACTACACGAGAGGGTTTGGGCTATAGTCCCCACGCGGGCCCAGTGCGGATTGGGGACTTCACACACATCTTTGAATTACTTCGCAGATGCGTGCAGGTTTCCTCACGATGTTTTCCTTCACCGAAAAGCTCAGTGGTAAATTCAAATTGAATTTCGCACATAAGTAAACTTAGAGGGGCATGAGAGGCGGTAGGTCGAAACACTAGGCCACCACGGCTTCTCTAAGGAATCTACGAGCTCTAAATGCCCCGTTCAGTAAGTATATGTACACTACCTTGTAGAAAATTAGATCGTGTGTCTGTAAACTGCTAAGCAACATAGTTCTGCTAGTGCCTGCACCAGAATTAGGTATTGGTTCCACATATCTAAGGAGTTCCTACAATTCGTTTGTCGATTTTTACTGCGCGATGTAATTATGTGGGGTAATTACTGGTATACCACCCACCACCATCACGGCATTCTATTTACGTCCCACTTTTGGGCACAGGCCTCCTCTCATCATAGAGGATCTGGCTATAGACGTCACTCGGTTTCAGCATTGGGACCCCATACGCACATCTTTGAGTTACTTCGCAGATGCTTGCAGTTTCCCTCACGTAGATTGCTTTAACCTTTTCAACTAATAAGAGGTTTGATCCCCGACATTCTTCAGCCCCCAAGATTGAACGGCGTGCTATATGGGAGAGGTTTACATCGAACATCGTTTCCTAATAATCGCAGGGTAAATGATAAACTTATAACTTCTTTGTCTGTTATTTATATATGATTTACGTATTTCCCAATGGAGTGTCGATGACCTAAGCCAGCTTATCAAGCTGGTCCAATAGGTCAATGTGCAGAATTCCACGGAACTTCATAAGAACCCGAACGGTTTCCGTCTTAAGTGAGCACAATAACAACAATACTCTTTTCTCTCTTTATCGAATACCGTAAACATTCAAACAAACCTATAGAAATACCTACCGATTGTTTGACCTAAAACAATTTTATCTGTTCGTGACTGAACAAATAAACAAATAAATGTACATTGCACACAAATCGACCTAGCCCTACACTAAGGAAAGCTATGGGTGCTAAATAGACAACCACATATTTCCCGTGGATTTAGAGGTCATAACGGACCATGTTGTCTTTTATTGCAAGGGTATAACACGTATAGTATAGACGAGGTTTTGACCAAATAGCTTTTTCATTGATTATTTCATTTAGGACATTTTTGACTTAATTTTGGAATTGAATTGTAAATTGTTATTTTCATTTGCGCCAGAAGTAGGGTAATGTTTTTCGGGTGTATATATTTCTTTGTCACGCTCTGTAGCCTAAACGGCTTGATGGGTTTTAGCTTGTGAGGTGTCGTTAGATTCGTCTTAATTGTGAGAGTGACAATGGGTATCAAAAGTTTGTTAGCAGGCGTTCTTTTATTTTTCAAAAAAGAAATATTGTCGTTTCAGTTTTTGGAAAATTATCAAAAGGCGGAGCTATGTTCAAAATGTAAAAAAAGCTTTTTATAAGCTATTCTAAATTCGGCTAGCGAGGTCTACAGCTCTCAAAGTCAGTAGTAAAAATGTACACTAGTGGCTTATTTATACTAGTCATGCTCATCGTACAAAGTTTGCCCCTAATGGGATTCGAACCCGCGGCCTTCGGAACACTAGGCAGGGCACTACTAACTGATCCAGTCCGGTCGTCAAAACATCAACATAGTCACAATAAAGTCGGCGCTACTCAATTAGCAGGCACGAGGTCTATTGTGCGGCGGTTCAATTTAATTTGTATTGAGCGTGCGGTTGGAACTGTCCTGTAAACATGATTTTACGATTCATTCTTCGCTGACACGACTGTAGAAAAAAAAATTGGTACTTTTTAGTGACCGCTATTCGGTTGTACCATTGACGTATAATAAGTAATAACATATGGACGAACAGTGCCCAGAATATGTCAAAATATATGGAGCAAACTGACCTTAGAAAATACGTTCCAATATGCTAATAACGCGTCTTTACAACGAAGGCCAAACGGGTGCCTGAGCTGTTCGGGCACCCGTTTTGACGGGTCCATTTCTCTCTGGCTGATTGTGAATCCTTTGTACATATATGGGTTTTTCGAGTTATGAAATACGTGTCCTAACCTAATACAGCCTAGTGCGTATTACTAGGCTATGAGAACTATAGCCTAAGCGTGTTGAGGGGAGGCCTGTGAGGGTTGCCATCTCTTAATATGAAAAAGCCGGACTCTGCCTAGAAAAAAGCCGGACATTTTACCCTAAAAGCCTGACATCACCATAGCTAAAAGTCAAAAACAAATTTATAAAGCCGGACATACCTTTATTAAATGTCAAACCCCATTTTTTCCCGTTCCCGTGGGAATTTCGAGAAACTACACTCTTCAAGGAACATACATGCCAAATTTCAGCTTTCTTCGATCAGTACTGACTTGACTCACAGTAGTGATGATGATTGCTTTGCTTGAAGCGCTAACAGAAAGCCAAACAAAAGCCGGACAGGCCGGACATATGAATATTTGGCCGGACACAACTCGAAAAAGCCAAACATGTCCTGCTAAATAAAAACAGATGGCAACCCAGTTGTGATCAGCTGAGACGTAAAAAGGCTATTGTGGTATTGGAATTACGTGTAGCTGTATTCTAGCTAATGTGTCGTGATCTCGTGGAAAGTGAGATTATTGCACGATATTGAGTAAATAAAAATAACAATAACCTCCCAAACACCGACTGTCAATTGACCCGACCGATGCAAAGAATTAATTTTACAATTTTCATACAATAATCTATCTATGGTAAATAGTAGAGATCTCCTACTAAAGTCCCGCGCCTTCACATTTCAAAACGCTTCAATGTATTTAAAAAACACCACCAAACGCTCTCAACACATGTGTGCGAGCTGAGACAGCCATCAACTATGCGTTGAGAGTGTTGGTGGTGCTTTTTAAATAATAATAATAATAATAAATAAGCGTTTTGAAATGCGAAGGCGCGGGACTTTAGATAGTAGAAGATCTCTAAGCCAAATATCGTCGAGTAAATAAATGTTTGCTCATATGATCAGTTTGCTAATAGGGCGTATCTATTTACTCTATGTTAAGGATTTTACAGTTAGACGGTGTTTTGAAGAAGGTTATGTTTTTGTTTTCATCACCATTTCCAAACATGCGGGATATGTTCGATGTCGATGAGAAAATAATAGAAGTTCTAACAAATTTTGAGGAGTCATCTCATTGTCTCATTGGATTGGATCCTATAGTCAGAATCAAAATGATAGTGCCAGCTTGAATGAAAACCCTGTCGATTAAAAAACATTTCCGAATAAACATGCAAACATGATGATCACAATCTCGGCTGTATGATTTATCATACAGCCGAGATTGTGATCCCCCTTACTTTTATTTGTTAATATGACTAAATTTTTTAAATAGGTGCCAGTAGGTTTCTTAATTGTCTGATACCTATCCTATACACCCTCTAACCTTGCGCCACCTTCACTTTTGTCATACTAAATGGACTCCCCTAGGAGGCCGCCGGCACTGAAAGCGACGAGGAAAATGCAAACTGCCTTCGATACCCATTGAAAACCTGTCTCACGGACTTTGCCACTATGACATCATTTAGAAAAGAAACCATTACAAAAAGGGCTAACGCGACTAAGAAAAAATGTTTAGATCGGTAGAATAAGATCTTTGTAATGTTCACATATTTAGATGGGCTAGTATGTGTGTAACGCTAACAGAACTTAAATTTATTCAACTTTACTGCTGAGTTTCAGGTACAAGATGGTCTTATCATATAGGTATAAATTATTTCACTAAACCCATTTTTAGGGTTCCGAACCTCAAGAGGTAAAAATGGAACCCTTATAGGATCACTCGTGTGTCTGTCCGTCCGTCCGTCTGTCACAGTCGATTTTCTGCGAAGCTACTGGACCTATTAAGTTGAAATTTGGTACGTATATGTAAGTTTTTGACCCAAAGACGGACGTATCACGAAAATAGTTTGAAAAAATATTAATGAAGTTTTTCAAACTATATAGTGACATATCAAATGAAAGTACTTCTTATGAGGATCTCAAATATATTTCTTTTATTTCTTTTTTCGTCAATTCTTTTCGAGTTATACTATTAAGAAAATAGGCGAAAAATGACTATTCCCTCCCCTCCCCCCTTATCACCGAAACTACTGGACCTAAAATTTTGGAAAAAGTACGGAGGATAGTTATTGACCTATAATTACAGGAAAATTATTAAAAGTCCATGGTATTTGAAATCTATCATATAAAAGAGCTTATCCTGTGAAACGGTTTGAAAATGACGTCATTGAAAATAATCAAGGATCGGAACCCTCTCCACGCGATTTCAACTCGCTTCTTGGCCGGTTTTTCAATCTATACACCACTAGATACGAAGGAAAATGTCATACGAAGTTAACTAAAGTTACACCACAAATGTAATTCACATTACGATCCTAATTGAAGTACCTATTACACGCTACGTGGTTAGACATAAACAGGTGCTAAAGAAGGCTTAGGTTTTAATTTTAATGTCCATTGGTGAACTGAACAGACACCATTAATTAATATGATAAAGGGTGGGTTTGCAGTCCTAAAGCGATATTTAAGGTATTTTTCTTTAACATAAGATTTGCCAAAAAAGGGCTTATTGCTTAAGGTCAGTTGTTGTCATCTTGTTGGAGGCCTACCGACAGCTCGTCTCCCGGTTCGCGGACGCTACTCGAGAACTTTCCGGCCCCATCGGCCATCAGTCCTGCGAGCAATATTCTTCGAGCTATGTCGGTGACCCTATTTCTACTGCGGATATCCTCACCATTGCCCTCTGAGCGACTTTGAGATTTCGGCCCATCGTAAGCGCCCACGTCTCGGAACAAAGTCATCACTGGCAACACACACTGGTCGAAGACTTTCGACTTGTGACACAAGATGGAGCGACGACCTCGTGAAAGTCGCGGGAAACCGGTGGAAGCAAGTAACACAGGACCGGTCTGAGTGGCGATCCTTGGGGCAGGCCTATGCCCAGCAGCGGACGTCTTTCGGCTGAAATGATGATGATGAGTTGGGACAAGCGCTAGGGTGAGATAAGAGCACCTACCATAACTTATCAGGTTCGATACCCAGTTATGTAAGATATTTAAAAAAAACACTCCATACTGACCCATAGGGATTGATCACTCTGTATACTCGTATTTAAAACAAGAAACTGACTGACGCACAATAAACGCTCAGCCGATACTGGTCTTAGAACGCTGAAATTTGGCATGTAGGTTCCTTGGGGAGTGTAAGAGAGCACTAAAGAAAGGATTTCCCTAAATTCCAACAGGAACAGGCGAAAATGGGACCTTTTACCGAGGGAGACGGCTAGTAGTTGCAAGAGAGTCAATTCTGACTGGAGATAAAAAAAAGCGAGCCGAGCGCACGCAGAACACTCATGTGATTGGAAAGAGATGACAGAGCGTATTCACATGTGTCAGACATTGATCTATTATAAGTAAGGATTCACAATCAGCCGGAGAAAAATGGCCTCGTCCAAACGGGTGCCCCATAGAAATATGAATGGGTGCCCGAACAGCTCGGCACTGTTCGTTCATATGTTATTACTTAATATATGTCAATGGTGTCAGAGGGAGACGCAAAATGCAATAAGGACACGTGCGCCTGCGCGTCACTCATCAATGGACACGCCGCCGCACTTCTGGTGAATCTCTTATTACAATGCAATGATAGATGCAATGAAAACAGATTGATATAAGCACTTACCTACTCGTAAGTGTAAGGAAGACACTTCGCGGTGGAAAGTCTGATGCTGTTCTCAATCGAATGTTCAGATGTCTGGATGTTATTTTACTGATTCACGTTAGAACAGGTTCATTTGGTTTAGAATATTCAGAACCAGCCGCACACCGTGAACTTCGTATCACCACGTATTCCCCATTCAAAGTTATTTTTCTTTCGAGGTTAGCGGCTTTGGTGTCAGTCGGGTAAGTGTGCAAATCAAGTGCAAATGCGGACGCAATGTTTGCACATCAATAGGCTCTGACTTAGCATGTATTAAAGAATAGTCAAAGGACCAAGTGTACAACGCCAAGTTCCTAAAAGGAGTGCGAGACGCTAAAATGACTTCAGAGCAGAAAGTTATGTTTTCATGCTTTACAAGCCAAGAGTGTGGCAGACAGAGATTTAATAGAACTCCTGGATTCCCCAAGAACGTAGAGATCTTCTACTACCTAAGTCCCGCGCGTTCACATTTCAAAACTCTTCAATTTTTTCATTATTATTTAAAAAGCACCACCAACACTATCAACGCATAGTTGATGGCTGTCTCAGCTCGCACACATGCGTAGAGAGTGTTGGTGGTGCTTTTTAAATACATTGAAGCGTTTTGAAATGTGAAGGCGCGGGACTTTAGATAGTAGAAGATCTCTTACCTACGTACCTACGTATTCCTGCAAGTCATCTGGTCGTCGCTCCATTATGCTGGAGGACCTCCGTTTCCGATAAGCGAACAGATTGTCCCATCGGCAGTCATCGAATGATTAAAACCACACATAGCCTCTATTGATAAGGTCCCCAGATACCTAATGAGGATGTATGCTGCATTTCCTCGAAGTCTATTGTTTGTACAAGGTCATACAAATTCAAAGGTTGTTAACGAACACGCGTCGAATTGAAGTAAATAATGGGTAGGTAGTTTAAAAACCTAAAATAACTCTTTGACCTTTCCGTGTCCAGTGTCCACCTCCGAAGTCTATGATCAGCTCAGCTTGGTGGTACCATACCACACACACGTTTATTAATTCAATCGTCATGGTCCATTCATTCATTCTCACTTCTCATTCTCACCATCCTTTTCAACTATATGAAAGTTAAGTGTAAACAAGTATTATAGTTATATTTTAGAGTAGGTACCTACTTAATTTACTCTACTATCTAGCGGAGACATGTTATTAGCTCAACCTTTGTATCTATCTTTAGTTTAAGCCTTCTTTTTTTATGAAATAGCTGTTAGTCTTCTAATAAAAATAAATTAAATATGTAAAGGGTTACTTATGTACCTATGTCCATGGGCCACAGAATAATAAACAAACACCACTTACTATCAGGCTGGTGTATGCATTCGTTTGCTATCCAACGCCATAAAAATAACGATTTTCTTTCATACAACCTCTAACCCGACAATAACAGTCAACAAATAGGTATAATTAGACATATACATTTATCTATACACATAAGTAGGTAGGTATAGGTGCGGTGCGGACGCTGTTCTGAAGTGACGCGCGAACAAACATTTTAGGCAATTGATTTTTATTTAGGTAGGTATATTGTAATGGAGCGACGACCTCGTGAAGGTTGCGGGAAACCAGTGGAAGCAAGTAGCACAGGACCGGTCTGAGTGGCGAGCCTTGGGGGAGGCCTATGTCCAGCAGTGGACGTCTTTCGGCTGAAATGATGATGATGATGATGATGATTGTAATAGAAGACGTTGGATATAATATCGATAACTAGCTTCTGCCCGTGACGAAAACATGACAATAACAGACAGACAATATACTCACATATATAACTTATATTTTATATTGAGGCGTTAAAGGCAAATTCCTTAAGCGAGACATTATATACCAAATATGTCCCCAGTACTTTTCACAGGCCATATCGAATTATCATTTTGCATTTAAACGACGTTTAGAACGAGAGGTCGTGGCAAAAAACCCAACCGGTTTATCCATATATTAAGGAAAACGTCTAATATAAGAACTGGAATCTCAATATTGCATATAGTGTGCACTCTGTTTAGGTCACAGATCATAAAAATAAAGCTATAGGTACCTACCTATGCCTGCGTGACGGGTTAGGTATTAACACAACTTCGTCTTGGCTTTGCCTTACCTACTTTTAGCGCAATTAGGTATGTCTTTCCAACTGAACGTAGTCCAAAATAAAGTAAATAATAACAATTAAAGAATTATTTAGAAAAAAACCGGCCAAGTGCGTGTCGGGCCACGCGCAAAGTATAGGGTTCCGAAGTTGACGATGCTCAGTACCTTAAGACTTATTAGCATCTAGCTAGCCTGTGGTATGACGTGCCCGCCCGGCGCCCCTGCCGCTCGAGAAAAATCCTTGGTTTTTTAATCATTTCATAAGTTGGTCGACTATTACTCGTAAGTTTGTACAGCCTACTTAGCTGTGATAGTTTTCCTTTCAACTACGTTATATATGCCATAACCGTGATTTTTTTCAGCCATCCAAATACTACCATTTAGCTGGCAGGGGGGGGGGGGGGCACACGTGACTCTAACAAAAATAGCACTTTATAGCTTAATATTGCACAAACGCATCACTTAATAAAAAAAACCCACAATATTTTTTCAAGACCTATTCAACGATATGCCGCACCATGGGGTGTGCAAGAAAAAAAATTACATCCCCACTTTACGAGTAGGGGAGGTACCCTATAAAAAATATATTTCAAAATTTTATTGTACCACTTTGTCAGTGTAAGTAATATGTATATTCATGCCAAATTACAGCTTTCTAGAACTAAGGATCTCCGAGCAATAGTGCGGACAGACGGACGGACGGACGGACGGACGGACATGGCGAAACTATAAGGGTTCCTTGTGGACTTCGGAACCCTGAAAAGTGTTTTATTAAATTTTGAAAATCTTCTTCGTCAGTGCGTTTTCGCCCACCGGAGGGCTTATTATGCGATCACTTGGATGACCATGAGCAAATCTGTGCTGTTTCAGTGGCTGGTAGAGTAGATCCCCATGTTATGATACTACTACTACTACAGCCTATTTGCGTCCCACTGCTGGGCACAGGCCTCCCCTCATCATGAGAGGGTTTGGGCTATAGTCCCCACGCGGGCCCAGTGCGGATTGTGGACTTCACACACATCTTTGAATTTCTTCGCCGATGCGTGCAGGTTTCCTCACGATGTTTTCCTTCACCAAAAAGCTTATGGTAAATTCAAATTGAATTTCGCACGTAAGTAAACTTAGAGGTGCGAGCCGGAACCGACCCCTCGACCCTCGGCATGAGAGGCGGTAGGTCTAACCACTGGGCCACCACGGCTTTTTTAAACGTAGGGCCCGGGTTATATTAAGCAATTTTTGAAATAAACAATTTTTACATCACCCTTGGCCATAAAGTGGGATTTTCTGCCCGCTACGCGGAGAGAAAATCTCACTTCTTGGCCAAAGCAAGACGTAAAACTTTTGACAAACCACGGGCGGTAATTCGTAAAGCCCCAGATCGCATATTTATGGCCCTCACCTTCGGTTCGGGCCACAGAAACCTGCGATCTGGGACATTTACGAATTCACCACCCTAGGTCTGTAATGTACTATAACATTATCGACGATAGGTAATGAATGCCTTACTGGTCTCATCAGTAACGTACTTACTTCATTAGGGTACTATTCCACTTTCCACCTTTTGGAGATTATTGTCTGGTCTTAATCAGATACCTACATAACTACATAAATACCTAATCAAATCACTAGAAAGTCCGCGATTTTATTTAAATGGGGCAATTTTACCAAATTCCCCAAATAAACAATGCTAGAGATCTTCTACTATCTAAAGTCCCGCGCCTTCACATTTCAAAACGCTTCAATTTTTTTATTATTATTTATAAAGCACCACCAACACTCTCAACGCATAGTTGATGGCTGTCTCAGCACGCACACATGTGTTGATAGTGTTGGTGGTGCTTTTTTAATATATTGAAGCGTTTTGAAATGTGATGGCGCGGGACTTTAGATAGTAGAAGATCTCTACATACTATATGTTCTAAATTTGACTGCTGTAGTAACAATCTAGCTTGGTTTGAAGCTTGTTTTTTTTTTAAATATAATTGTTTTTTTTCATTTATCTTGGCTTGACAGATGAGTTTATCAGAATTACCACTTTCACCGTCGACGAGTCAGTGAAAGTGTCAAACCAATTAAGTTAAGGGTCAACGAACGCTATTCCCTTTCACAAACAGGAAGCAGGACTGAGTGAACAATTAACTCTATGGAGCGGTTTGCGCCTAATTCATACATACATACCTACGTACTAAGTAGTAGATGTCAGATGACACATGGACTCCTAACTCACAGCCGTTCATTACATAAAACAACTCTATTACTTAACACGGTAGGTTGTATGTGTAAAACGGAGTCGTGAGATACGAGGTTGCAGAAGTTAGCGGTTGATATGCGTGACGCTCTGACGCATCGGCATTGTCACAGAATATTTAATAGTACTACATACAGAATGGCCACGGAATCACCCGCCAGAATCCAGCCCGCGCGCAACTCGCCTCACCTCCATCCTCAACTCAAAAAAAAATTAAAGACCTATACAATATACTTAGAATCGATAGCCGATACTGTGGGTTAATTATTTGGCATATTTTCGGTATGTATGTATGTCCGGTTTTAACTCAAAAACAATTGGTCGGATTGCAACAAAGTTTGGTATGGGGGTAGTTTATAACACTGGTTTATAAACTACCCCCATACAAAATTTTGTTAACATACATATATAAGTTGATATATGCTACTTTTTATCCCAAAAAAATGCATAGTTCCCGCGGGAATGCTATTAACGAATTCCACGCGCACGAAGTCGTGGACAGAAGCTAGCAATAGATCTATTATATAAAATTCTCGTGTCACAGTGTTTGTAACCAAACTCCTCTGAAACGGCTCGACCGATACTTATGAAATTTGAAGTGTATGTTCAGGAGTTCTGAGAATAGGACGTAAGCTATTTTTCATACCCAAGGCGGTACGAAGTCCGCGGGGTCAGCTAGTATTAATATATAAAACAGCTGTGTACCAAATTCAGAAAGTAGCTCTCTGTCCGCCTGTTACCTAAGATGAAATTTGGTATGCAGACAGCTTGAGTCCCCGAGAAGGACATATAGTTTTTATCACGGAAAATTTCTGGTATATGAAACTGCAGGCAACATTCCCATTACATACCCCCTATAATTTACTAAATCAATGCTTTATTGTTTTATTGCATATGAAACTGAAGAATTTCATTATGTTATGAAGCATGATTTTTATTACTCTTGTGCATATTGATAAGGATAAGTTTGATAAGCTTGACCTTGTCTAGTTTTAACATTTTTCTCTAACTCTTTATGGGTACCTAGTATCTGATGATTGCTTGAATAATATGTGATAACATATATGTATAACTAACTTCGTCCGCGTGAAATTCGTTAATACCATTTTTCCGGGATAAAAATAGCCTATATGTTGACCAGTGTTATATATATAAACTACCCCCATACCAAATTTTGTTGCAATCCGTTGAATCCGTTCAGCAGTTTTCGAGTTAAATCCGGACAGACAGACAAACATACACACATAAATTTTTTTTTCTGAAAATCGTTATTTTGTGCTCAGTATCATTTATATATATAGTCCTTACAATTTCATAGTTTCCTTTAATTTTCAAGTTTCAGGCGTGACTTCTTCTACAGACTTATTACTAGTATAGATAACATAACAAAATGTGAAGTATCAGTCCGGTTAGTTTGTTGAACCTTACTACTGAACTTATTTAGGTGAAATTTGGGGCCTTTTTCTAGCTGTCTGCACTGCGGACTACTGGGAACTAGCTACCCAGTTATCAAATGGGAAAAAATAGTTTCAAATCCTCCACACCTATGGAAAAGGAGCGGACTAGTAGGAATTCGTATTTGCACTGTACCCATTTACTAGTAATCAACTGGGAATTGGCCAAATTTGGTATGAAGGTAGATTATAGTATTTTTACAAAAGATATTCCTACTTATAAGGCCTGTGCCCAGCAGTGGGACACACTAGTCGGCTGTGACATTGTGAATGACAAAGTAATTGAATGTTGTGCTATAGAACCGTTCATTGAGGTGCACTTAGATCATTTGTTTGTGGAGGACATCTCCGCCCACATGCATTTGCAAGCTTGTATGTATGGATCACATAATGTTTGTAACATTGCAATACTATGTATGAAATGTCGACATCAGAGAGATTTTTACACTTTTGCACCTTATTCAATTGCATCAAGGTCCAATAGTGATCTCTTTGCTTTGCCGTTACCTGACTGTACCCGATTTGTTAGCAGTTTTAGTTTGAGGGAGAGCTATGTATAGCCTATGGAGGCTTTATTGATATTAGTGGACTGCTGCATTAATAAGGCCTCAGCTGGTTGATATGGTTTTAATACGCTAAAACAACTATGACAATACAGTAAAAACAAAAAGGGTATCAAAAATAGACAATAAAAAACTATAAAATATCTATAAAGAGGTGCAATCTTGCACAATAGGTTAGGGCTTTTAGGGTATAATGTCTCATCAAATACAGGGTAGAGTCTACCATACGTGGAGGCTTTGGCCCACAAGAAAATAAAGGGTTCAACTTTTTGTGAATCTACCAGCTCTCTATGCTCTGAAGTGCCATAACTGCTCAAGTCAAATTATCCATACATCTGTTCCTCATAAAGGAACTTCAGTCACAGTGCAAAGATGGTAAAAACAAATATGTTTATAGGCATATGTGTCTTGTCTTTAAGCGTTTGATAAGTTGTTGGAAAAATTTAAAAATAAAGAGCTTGAATATGATGCAATCACATTGCATTGATTGTTCTGAGGAGGTAATGAGTAGCTCAGAAAAATATGTTGTTACTGTTGCTATGTAAGACTAGCGAAATGTTTGAATTGAAATAAAAGGTCAAATATACATTCAATGTATACAATATTCGGAATATTCTTGTAGCAGTATCACAACACAACAAGCCGCGGTGACCTAGTGGTTCGACCAACCGTCTCTCATGCACAGGGTCGGGGGTTCGATTCCGGCTCACACCTCTAAGTTTACTTATGTGTGAAATTCAATTTGAATTTACCACTGAACCTGCTGGTCAAGCCTGCACGCATCTGCGAAGTAATTCAAAGTTGTGTGTGAAGTCCCCAATCCGCACTGGGCCGGCGTGGGGACTATAGCCCAAACCCTCTTGTGATGGGAGGAGGCCTGTGCCCAGCAGTGGGACGCAAATAGGCTGTAGTAGTAGTAGTAGTATCACAACATAGGGAGCTACTCTACCAGACATTGACACAGCACAGATTTGCTCAGAGTCATCCGAATGATCATATAATAAGCACAGAAAAAAAAAACACAACTGGAGTTTGTTAATTTCTTTTTTTATTACGTATTATTAGCATTATCTTCCTCTGACAGCATAGTGCATGTTAAGCATGTAGGGTCTATTATTAGTTTCTCAATATGTTTCAACATTTTACATAGGTAGTACAGTTTGTAAGATTTTACACACATATCGGATAAAGGCTACAAGGCTACGACGAAACATCTGGAAATTTGCGTTGTTTACACTTACGACTTCTTTATCAAAATATTTATTGATGTTTGCAAAACTGTTATCTACATAGCTTCTCCGGGGTGCAAACCAGTGACATAGAGTGACTCATGTTATCAAGTTGCAACAATATACTTACCCACTTATTTCTCAGAAAAATCTAGACTTGCAAATGTATACGCAACTTCGAAGGTAATATGTCCTAAAAACCACGGATGGACTCGGAACAGTTCGCAAATAATCATATTTCTTGGCAAAACACAAAACAATTAGCATCAAACAATTAGCGTCACGACACCTCAATACGGGGCAAGGCTGAGTCTGGTTGAAAATATACAGTTTTTTCTTTGTTTACCTTAGTTTATTGAAGACACTTACCTCTAACTTCATGGGCTAGGTGTAAAGTTAACAGGAACGCTGCTACAACAGCAAAAACACTCACTTTGCAGTTCAAATTATCCATCTCAACGAATGGATGTGCTATTTACGTTTAAAATATACCAGAGACTTTTTTGTGACTAGTCTCTGATTGGAACGTCTTGGCATTGACGTTTACCACGCTGGCGCTAAGCGAGCGAGCGGCGGACCGGGCAGAGAACAGAAAAGTGCTCTCAAGACGTACAGACAGTGTTGCCATCGTACTCGTACATATAGAAAAATCCCACAACTAGAAGCTGAAAATAAATTTTACAATAAATTTTAAAATATAACATCAATAAATTATATCAAAAGCTTTGTAAAAATTTTCAGTAGCTTCAAATACATTCTAATACTATTATGTGAAAGCATGTTTGTTTAATTGTTTGTTTGTCCTTCCTTCACATCAAAACAATTGCACCGATTTTGATGACATTTGGTATGAAGATACATAGTTAAAAACTCTGGGAATAAAACAGAATATTTTTGTCCCAATATTTTCTCGAGAACGGGGTTTTGCATGGGTCAAACCAGTTTTTCAATACTTCTATAGTCAAGCAAAACGCGTAGACTTAGAATTTGCGTAAATACTGCTATACATAGATCCTTTTATGTAAGTAGTTAGATATACATGGTGGGTCAGAAAATATGGCAAATAATTAACCCACAGTATCGGCTATCGATTCTAAGTATATTGTATAAGTCTTTAGTTTTTTTCGAGGTGGTAAAAAATATATTTTGCATAGGATTCAGGCGTCGCTCACACTACCAATCCCATATATATATATATATATTTACCAACTCAAAAAAAAAATGACCTATACAATATACTTAGAATCGATAGCCGATACTGTGGGTTAATTATTTGCCATATTTTCTGACCCACCGTGTATATATACAGATGAAAAAATATTTATGAGCCAGTATGGGCTTAATAGCGATTGCCTGAATCCTATAAAAAAAAATTACCATCACGATGATCTCAAAAATGATTAAAAACTTGAAAAACATGTTTATAATCGATAGCTGAATCTGTAGGTACTAACTACTTATATCGATCTATTCATACAAACAGTACCTAAGTCAAGTTTGAAGGCAACAATGGACTGCTTTCAAGTTTCCATGCTCAGACGGTTTTTTTATACATGTTGCAATCAATTTTATACAATCTGGATTTTAACTTGTCTATTACTTACTGGGTGTCGTACTAAATTCTTTTAAAGCAATTATGTGGCTAAAGAGTAATGGAGACTGTAATTTCTCTGGATAATTTTGGGTGTGGCTTATTTTATATGAGAGCGTAATGGTCTTGTTCCCGGCGAGTCACCCCCCCAACTGTCACACTGTGACTCGTTGGGAAGTTTTTTTCAAAAAATATTCCAACTAGTCAAACCTTTTACCAGATGGGAAAACTTTCAACACTTGTTCCCAACGAGTTACACCTCAACTGTCACACTGTTGCGCGTTGATAATATTTTTTTAAAAAGAAATCCCTACTTGTCACACCTGTTACTAGGTGGGACAATTTTCAACACTAATTCCCTGCGAGTCACACCACAACTGTCACACTGTTACTAGACGGAACTACCTTACAATATCCTTCCCAACAAGTCACGCTGTCAACAAAATAAAATCCCATCCAGTTACATCTGTTACTAGATGGCATCACTTTAACCGTTTATTCCTTTTTTTATTACGAACAAATTAATAATTGTTTTTATGCATTTTAATCATAAACCGTAACTTGAACTTGAATAAGTACACTGTTCGAAGATTTGATTAACGCCGGGTTCCTTTATCCACAAAACGCTTCGTTTTGGCTACGAAGAACGATAGGAATCCAGCGAAATGGTGAATTTTGGGTGGAATGTTTGGGAGGACATTGTAAGGGCTTTTATAAAATATGCGTTTATTTTCACCTTATACCTTTACTTAGTTATGCCATAGACAAAACAATTATATAGACTGTAAATTTTCTTACATTGCAGCGTACGTCGGAAAACTCTATATGTGAATTGTGAATTGGAAAATGTGAATTGACATGGAATGGTGGCATGGCAAACTGAAATCTCTATTTTGCATCACTGAATGTTACAAAAACAGATCTCACATTTTTCCAGTTTTTATTGTACCTATGATTGGATTTATTGAGACCAGTTGGACATCCTTTGCAAAAAAGTATTCCCAACGAGTTACAGTGTGACAGGTTGAGTGTGACTTATTGGGAGTTAATTATAAAAGTTGTCCTATCTAGCAACAGGTTTGAGTGTGAGTGTGCCTGGATGGGATCTTTTTCAAAAAGTATTTTCATCAAGTCACAGTGTGACAGTAGGAGGCGTGACTCGGTGGGAATAACGTCGCATGTGGTCCTATCTAGTAACAGTGAGACTAGTTGGGATTTATTATGCACAAAAAATGTTCTTAATGATGGTTAAGGAGGTGACTCGCTGGGAATGACTATCAAAAGTTGTACCATCTAGTTACTAGATGCCATCTCTGACAGGTGTAATTAGTTGGGAATTTCTTCGAAATCTCAACGAGTAACAGTGTGACAGTTGAGGTGTAACTCGTTGGGAAAAAGTATTAAAAGTCGTCCCATCTGGTAACAGGTGTGATTGGATGGGATTTTTTAAAATTTTTGAGTTGTTAAAATAAAGTAGTATGGGATCGCTCACATCATCAATCCCATGCTGGGCTATACTTTTTTTACTAATTAAAAAAATATATCGAAAAATCATGCTTAGAATCGATAGCCCATTATGTTTATAAAATATCGTCTCAACGTTTTATTTGACCCTATAAACTGTTTACTAATCATTTTAAGTATGTTTACTAACCAATTTATATGGAGCTTAATGTTCTGAAATAAACTTTCTTATTCTTATACATATAATGATATAGCACGGTAATTTCATAAATTTAAGGGAATAGTTACTAAGTTGGCAACACTCACCAAAGGTTCAAACATACAGATAAGCTAGCTTACTAGTGACATATTTCGTTTGCGTTAGTTAATACTATCTAATATCGTATGAAATTTATTTTTGTAAAAACGGTACCTCTAAAAATTATACCAAATGATTACATATTATCAATGAATATTTGAGTTGGTTCTAGGCTTTTGTCTATGGATATCTTGTGGTTTGTAACATGAAATCACTGTCACTAGATGGAGCTAAAACAAGTGTGAGTGAATGCTGTCTCCAAAGTATGTTTCAATATCGTAAACGGTACAAATCGTGTAATACTTACTCTCAGAAGAATATTCCTCTGACGTAATACTAATGAATTATTACAATAGTTATACTTTAAATTGCGAGAGCTTTTTCTTTGAACGGTGTCAGCAACAGACATCTATTACCTACATTTGTTGTGAAGAATCGAGGCTCTCGCTCGCTTGCTTGTCGAGAAATTAAACACGCGGGCATCCAGTCGCGCTGTTGTTCACAAAAGGGAATAGATGGCAGCACACGATGAAGTTTAAAGTTAAAATATTGTTTTGTGCTGAAAACCGTGAAATGTTTACTACATAATTACCTACTCTTAGATTAAATGTCATCTTGTTTAGTGCTACGACTACGAATACCTTTTTATACATTAAATTCAATGTACCTACCTTACGTACATTAGATATGCCTGGTGTGGGGCACCGGAATCCGTTGGTTGTTCGGCTTGTGGTTCAGGTAAGTACGGAACCTTGGGAAAGGCCTACTTGTTTTGCGATTCCCAATATACCATACTTGCTTTTTTGAACGAAAATTTTGAACCGGGTTGTCTGGCTGGACTGGACTTATAATAAGACTGTAAAAGAAGTCGCGTCTGAAACTTGAAAATTAAAAGAAACTCAAGTCAAAAGGGCTATACTGAATCCATCCATATTCTATTAATATTAATAAATGCGAAAGTAACTCTGTCTGTCTGTTAAGTACCTTTTCACGCTTCAACCCCTGGCCGATTTGGATGAAATTTGGTATGGAGATATAGTTGGTGTCCCGGGAAAGGACATAGGCTAGTACTTTTCATCCCGGAAAAACGCGTACCTAGTTCCCGCGGGAACGCGATAACCGAAGTTGCTGGCTAGTACAAAATAACGATTCTAGGAAAAAAAAATCAAGAAAAAGTTCAAGAATGTTCTGTGTGTTGTCTTTATTGGTAACCTGCGTAAGGAATCGTTCGTCACTTTTGGCTGCTTATTTGGCCAGTTAATGTGTAAAACCCATAGACATAAATAATACTTCGTATGGACCCGGCCTAACGTAGATACATGTCATGTTTCTCCACTTCATTGGTGTCCAATCTAAAGTTAAACTTGTATCGTGACACTAAAGCTGGGTCACATTTTTCCAACGAATTTTTAGATACTGAGATACAGTTTCGAAAAAAGTTTTTTTAAAAACGCTTATTGTCACGCACGCTCGACGACAGTACTTTGGATTGGACACCGTGGAAGTGGGGACATATTACGTGTACGTTAGACCGGGTCTATGTAAAACCTGGATAATAAGACGGTTTTATACCGAA
The DNA here is from genome assembly GCA_963971205.1 of Aethes cnicana. Classification (NCBI taxonomy): domain Eukaryota; kingdom Metazoa; phylum Arthropoda; class Insecta; order Lepidoptera; family Tortricidae; genus Aethes; species Aethes cnicana. The sequence goes on from OZ020272.1 coordinate 1,690,982, forward strand.
TTAGAGATAAGTAAGTATTAAAATTTCATTAAGAATTTTGTATTCAAGTAAATAGGCCTCCGGAAACCGATCAAATTGCATGCAAGTACTTACCTTTGTCGAATTTCGTTTTTCCAAGCCACACCTACAGCGCAGTTTATTTGGTTGCTTTTTCTCATTTCTTCGTATGATCGCGCCACGGTTTCTTCACGTTTAAATTAAATAAATAATGCATACAATTTGCGAGCAATAAACTCGGAGGTGGTAGGTACTCTTTTGCTGCTTCGCGCGCGTTCCGCGGGGAACAATAACAGTGCGGTGGGGCTAATATGACGCTGAATTTAATTTACATAACATTTTTGGGTCATCTGTGTAATTCCACAGAAATATCATTTATTTAAAGATAAAAGATAAAAAAAAACATTTATTCAAGTAGGATTTTACAATCACTTTTGCGTTGTCATTATGTAAGTACAGTTTGATGTAGTTATCATTAAAAACATACCGCAGCAAGCTTCGTCATTGATTTAGGTACCTTCATCTTCTACTTTGTATCACACTTTTTTTTAATCTCACGCACTACTTTTCTAATTCATACGTTAAAATGCCGATGAACTGAACGGCGTAAGTAGAGCTAGTTAAGTAAGAGTCGCCTGGAGAGGGTTCCGATCGTAGATTATTTTTAACTAGCTTCTGCCCGCGACTTCGCCCGCGTGGAATTCGGTTATCGCGTTCCCGCGGGAACTATGGGTTTTTCCGGGATAAACAATAGCCTATGTCCTTTCTCGGGACCCCAACTATCTCCATACCAAATTTCATCCAAATCGGTCCAGCGGTTGAAGCGTGAAGAGGTAACAGACAGACAGACGGACAGACAGACAGTTACTGTCGCATTTATAATATTTGTATGGACATTAGGTATTTCAAATAGGTACAGTCGAGTTCCCCAATATGTATATATTCACTTTTGTACCTTACCACGTAATAAGAAAATGAAAATGAAAATGAAAATATTTATTCAGCAAATAGGCCACATCTGGGCACTTTTACACGTCACTTTTAAATGAATTTACCAGCGCTTCCTAGACCCATTGCTTGAGAAGAAACGCCGCAACAAACTCAGCAGAAGGCCTTTTTTCAAAATTTAAACATATAGACTTACATTACATTTACATTAATATGTATAAAAATACATATATAGGTACATACTAAAATTACATTTAAGGGGTGTATAGTCCCTAACTTAAACTTAAATCTAAGATCTCAGAGATGGTCTTATGTTAGGTACAAATTAATGAAAATATTAATTAGTGGCAGTACTTAACTAAATATGTATAACTAAAAATAATAATAAAATAAAATAAACGCAAATGTTTAGAGCTTGTCTCTAAAGTGTACACATATTAATGAACTCGACTGTACCATGGACTTCTTATAGGTTTTCCTATAATTTATAGGTCGAGAACTACTTACCTTCTGTATTTTTTAAAAATTTTAGGCATAATTTCGGAGATCACCACACTCCTGATCTCCGTGGGGGATAGATCGAAAGGAGTTTTGGAAATTAAATAGTTAAGACGGAGTTTCAAGATAAGTATCAATCGACTACTTATTTAACTGAAAAATAATATGCGGAGGAAGTTGCAGGGATAAGGTAGTAGGTAAGAAATAAAACCATAGACATAAATAATACTTCGTATGGACCCGGCCTAACGTAGATACATGTCATGTTTCCCCACTTCATTGGTGTCCAATCCAAAGTTAAACTTATATCGTGACACTAAAGCTGGGTCACATTTTTTCAACAACGAGACGAGTTTTTAGATACTGAGAAACAATTTCGAAAAAAGTTTTTTTAAAAACGCTTATTGTCACGCACGCTCGGTGACAGAACTTTGGATTGGACACCGTGGAAGTGGGGACATATTACATGTACGTTAGACCGGGTCTATATTATTTACGTCTATGAATAAAACGAATACCATCCAGCGCCATCCTAGGCCCCCGACGTTCTACCTAAAGGTGTGTTCGCATCGGGTACTCTAAAGCATTGTCAAAATTCGGTCTCCGCCAAGTTTGTATAGCGGGCCCTGTGTGGCTACTTCCTTTGTGCTCAGTTTACAGTACATAAATAGTAAATAAGGGGAAATTGTAAACAGTTATGGCAAACTTTTATTAATGCTACCGGACAGTCTTTGTTGTGGGGTGAATAGGTACAGAAAACGCTAATGAGGGCTCCAAGTGAGGTTTCTCGTATCTAAGGGGCTTAATTTATTTGTCAATCTTTCAACAAATTCTGAAAACGGGTCACTTTGTATAGGATTTCCCATACAAAGTGACCCGTTTTCATTGCTGTTGAGTGTATTACGTGTGACAGTGTTCACGTTCCTCTTGAAAGATTTTTGACATTGGAAATGTCTTTTCGTTGGCTCCAGTATAGGCTGCGATTTCACGAAAAAGTGCGAACCCCTTATATCCCGGAGAGATGTGAAGATATGATATTCAAAAAGACTCAAAAGACGCGTATTCACGACGAGCTATATGGTGCAAAAAGAATTATTCGAGAAAGTGAAAAACGAAAAAAGTTATAGCTGAAATACAGAAGACAATTTTTTTTTTCGGATTTTTGATTTTGGCGATCGAAATTTTGGAAACGAAGAGTGATATCAAAAATTTGTGAAAAACTCCTCTCTGGACAATTTAGTCAGCTACAATTTGAGCCTAAAACAAAGACGATCGGGTTAAGGGTCTGCCTAACCTTTTTGAGAAAAGTCAAAAAGCCAGAACGACATTGTTCACATTTTTTCAATTCCGTAGAGTCATTGGATTGATTTCCAATTGCTCTATAGTCGTGCGAGGCACGAAATCTGTGATTTTTTTTAGTCAGTTAGTGGCCTAGTCTTCTTTAATATCCGTAAAAGATTTCATCAAAATTCTTTAAGTAGTTTTTGTTTAAAAAAAGTAAAAAGAAGTAGATACAATCCTTCCACATGGAGAAACTTGCCACCTGAACGATTCGTTTAGAAAATTCATATTTCAGTCACATATTGTATCGTTCGTGGATAGTGGATGTTAACGATATCTTGCTTTAATCATTCATGTTTCTATTATAAATTATAACGTCGGTGTACGATCTTGTAGGCAAAAGTGTTTCCAAACTTATTAGCTTAGCTTTATTACAAAGGAACAAGGTTTAAAAGTATACAGCACTCGACTTCAGAGGCATTAAAGAAATGCATTAATCATTTTAATACGAACACCCCTGTTAATAGGCTGCCAGGGGAAATAATAGCGTCGATGTTTGCGGTCCTTTTTAAGGGGTTAGATGAAAAATTACTCTTGTCAAAACACGTGTTAAACTTTATTAAGTAAGACCTATTGCGGCAGGGCTGACGCTGTTCGCTTAACTCCTCGAGTTATCTCTAACTCATATAGTTAATGTTTTGTGTTAGTGTTCTATGATTATGGTTATGTTAGATTTGCCCTGAGTGCCAATTCGTTTGATTTCTTGGTAGGTAAGTAAGTACTCTAGCGAAATCAAAAAATTACACCATAAAAAATTTCCAAAGTCAGACATAATCTACCATAGGAAGTACCGCCCCTACACAATTCAAAACGCCTCAATGTATTTGGAAAGTATTTAAAAAGCGCCACCAACACTCAACGCATGTTTGACGGCTGTCTCAGCACGCACACATGCGTTGAGTGTGTTGGTGGTGTACCAAATACATTGAAGCATTTTGAATTGTGGAGGGCGCGGGACTTCCTATAGTAGATTATCTCTACGTAGAGATCTTCTACTATCTAAAGCCCCTCCAAAATTCAAAACGCTTCAACGTAATTAAAAAGCACCATTAACACTCAACACATATGTGCGTGCTTGAGACAGCCATCAACTATGCGTTGAGAGTGTTGGTGGTACTTTTTAAATAATAATAAAAAAATTGAAGCGTTTTGAAATGTGAAGGCGCAGGACTTTATATAGTAGAAGATCTCTATTATATCTACCTACTTAATTAATTGTGATAAAGGTATAGTCTTAGTTAGTCCGATGTACGTTTTAGGAGGCACATCTAATCTTTAATTCTTTGACCAGCGTTTAACCCTGACTTTTTAGAAATCTTTATTTCGGCATCCTGAATACCTACTAAAAGTAGGAATAAACCTAACCTTAGACCAGCACCACCACAACAGCCTATTTGCGGGCACAGGCCTCTCATCATGAGAGGGTTTCTGCTATAGTCCCCACACTGGCCCAGTGCAGACTACGGACTTCACACATATCCTTGAATTACTTCACAGATGCGTCAAAATGTTTCCCTTCACGGAAAAGCACAGAAGTAAATTAAAATTTAATTTCGCACACGAGTAAACTCCGAGGTGCGAGCCGGATTCGAACGCCCGACTCTTCATGAGAAGCGTCAAACCACTAGGCTACCACGGCCACTTTGGTCTTTTTTACGGCGCTTTTATTAGGTCATCGTGTAACTAAATAACAACACTATTTGTTCAACGTACAACGCTGAATTTAACCCACTTCTAATTACCCGACTGCACTAGAAGGAGGGTTATGTTTTTCGAGTGTATGTATGTATATTTCTTAAGCACGCTCTGTAGCTTAAATGGCTTGATGGATTTTAGCATGCGAGGTGTCGTTAGGTCCGTCTTAATTGTGGGAGTGACACTGGGAAAATAGCTAGCTTTTGGAGGCATTTTAAACGTTTCCAAAATTATATTTTTTGACAAAGTCTATCGAGTGGGGTATCAAAATAAAGGGCTTTATAAACGGATTACAAAAATATGTAATGTGACATCAAAAGTTTGTTGCAGTCGGGTATATTTTTTATTTAAATCGAGTTATTATCGTAATCATGATGAAACTTTTCAGGTAGACCAGGTATATGTAACTTGGATGACATTGCAATAATATGGTATCACCGAGCTCTGATGAGCGAGCTTGGAAATGGGCACGGAAATGTCAATGCGTATTCATTTTCACCTAAATCAGTTTTTTGTCTGAAAGAAATGAACCAAGCACCCTCAGTACCTACATAAGGCCGAAGCAGCGAAGTTTCGTTTCGTTTCGTTTAGTATGCGGATCACATGCACACCCTGGTCACGTCTCGGGACGGCCAGATGACAAAATGCCGCATAAAATACAACCATGTGCAGCACTACATGCATCTTTAATGTGCCAAAAATAGCTACGTATTCAGTTGTCAGTTGATAGTGGCCGTGTCGAGTCTGTGAGTAGAGTTGCACTAAGCCGCTATTAACCTCGGGTTAGCATCTTAACCCACGTCAAATTCATACAAAAAAAACTGAGTTAACAGCTCGGTGCAAGTCGGCGTTGGTAAGGTTTTCCTGACGAAGGCAACAGGGGCTCTTCCATTCCGAACAGTACATAGTATAGTGCTTGTCCATATACCTAAATAAGAGTAGGTACATTTTCTGCCTATCCAGTAATAGGTATACGTACATAATATTAAACCTTTTTCCCATAGTGTTAGGAGCCCATTTCCTTCCATTTGCTACGGCTACGACCCTTACATACTTACCTTATAGTATAAAACAAAGCCGAATAGAAGCCGTGGTGGCCTAGTGGTTCGACCTACCGCCTCTCATGCAGAGGGTCGGGGGTTAGATTCCGGCTCGCACCTCTAAGTTTACTTAATGTGCGAAATTCAATTTGAATTTACCACAGAGCTTTTCGGTGAAGGAAAACATCGTGAGGAAACCTGAACGCATCTGCGAAGTAATTCAAAGATGTGTGTGAAGTCCCCAATCCGCACTGGGCCCGCGTGGGGACTATAGCCCAAACCCTCTCGTGATGAGAGGAGGCCTGTGCCCAGCAGTGGGACGCAAATAGGCTGCAGCAGTATAAAACAAAGTCGCTTCCTGCTGTTTGACCATATTTCCGCTGACCCGTTACCTCTAACACCCGGACACTTTCTTATCGGGGAACCATTAACTTCTCTACCAGAGTTCGATTTATCAAACGATAATCCAAACTGTCTCGTCAGATGGCAGGTCATTCAGCAAGCTGTCCAACACTTTTGGAAACGCTGGAGTGTAGAATATCTACACCAGCTGCAACAGCGAGGCAAATGGTTCAACGAGAAATCTCACACACCCACTTATGCTTAGATCTTTAAAACTACGCAACGGATTTTGAAGCGGTTTTTTTAAGGCATTCACTGCCACTTCTTTTTACGAACATTCGCCATGTGCCACATCTGTCATTAAGGGAACATTGCAACGCACATGTGCGTTCGAGGCACTGCGGGAAAGTCAGCAAAACGCATATATGCGTCGGTGGCAGTGAATGCGTTAATAGATAGAGTTTTATTTTATTATTTATTTATTTTATTAAGAATACAAAAACTTAAACTAGAAAAAGTGTCCCACAAAACAATTTACTGATCGTGTAAATCTCTACTCTCTTTACAAACAAGTAAGTACTGAGGTAATAATTACTGAATAAGATTAATCAGGTAATTATGCAGTTTTTTACCAAACTTAACTTTACTAGCCTTCTGCCTGATGTCTGAGGGCAGGTTGTTGAGTATGCAGGGTAGGCGTTTCCGTAGAAACCTATCGCCTTAGTAATTGGTAACTCTCGGCACAACATATGTACTTGCCCGCAGACACCGACCTGGTGTCACAAACATCGTTGCGGTGTAATTGGGTAAACTCCTGACATCCGTGATTGTTAAGCGCTAACAAATACTTAAGTTTAAGGGTCACTAAGAGAATATTACAAATTTTAAACAATTTTCTATAATCTTTTTTATTTTTATCTATAGTTTTGTTAGTAACTAACATTTTTAGGAATCTAATTTGCAAAAATTCTGGTTTGTTTAAATTAGTTTTAGTTGTTAATCCATATCATAGCAGTCAAGAGCATTAGCCAATTATCGATTCAACTAAGGATAAATACAAATATTTTAGGATATGTAACGGAACTTTCCCAATAGTATTCTAAGTTTGCTACAAATAAAATCTACATGACACGTCCAGGAGAAGTGTTCATCTACCTTGAGACCCAAATACGTTACACAGTCAACAGGCATAATAGGATTACACTGACAACTTAGTAAATCATTGTGTATACAAGAAAAATCATGGGCTATAGTGGGAATTTGATTTAAGAGGAAGGTTTAAGTATATAATTTATATAGTTTAAAACTCAATTCCCGCGGCAACGCTAACCGAATTCCACGCGGACGAAGTCGCGGGCAGTAGCTAGTAATATTATAAATGCGAAAGTAATTCTAGTCTGTCTGTTCTCGCTTCAACCGTTGGACCGATTTGGATGAAATATGGTATGGATATAGAGGTAGTTAGAATCCCGGGAAAGGACACTGACTATTTTTTATCCCGATGAAAATATCTTGAAGTTTTAAGGCTATTGTCATGCTTAAGCATTTCTATGTCTTATAGGTAAGGAAATGTTAAATCAGGTAAAGATTTCTAGAGACATTGCCGTATTTCGTAGGAGAACGTGACTTGATAACGCGGCGAGCCGAGATCGATTTCGCCATCGATTTTTCTCGAAGATGGATAATATCCTCCACCACTCCTCCATCTTTGGTTTTTGGATAGGTAAACGCAAATAGCGTTTACCTATCCATTTCTACTCGATTATTAGTAAATAGTCCATCTAAGGAAGGAAAAATAAGGGGAAATCATGTAGGTATAAGCGAATTTTGGTATATGTAGTTAAAGGTACCCTAAACAACATATTAAAAGTACTGATAGATGGATAAAAAAGTGATGATTAATGAATGACTTGTAAAGCTTCGAATAGTGTTCTAGAATTTAAGAAACAATGGCTTTTCCGCTCATAATATCCAGGACCTTCATTTACCTACCTGTCAGCGAGTTCATTCTGCCGTGTAATTTTTTTTTGTGGTGGTGCACGATGTAGTTTGCCACTTTTTCGGTATGGGAGAGCATCGCGAGGAGCTATTCTGCGAAGTCAATTGAAAGAATCCCAATGAAGCACTGAGCCTACGTGGCGACTATAGGCAAGCCCTCTCAAGATGGTCTGAGGAGGCCTGCAGCTCCCGCACAGAGCAATGTAATGAGTTTTTCGTGGCGGCACAGGGTGGACACGGCCTATAAATGCACGATTTCGAACACAATTCGAATGAAGTGTCAATGTTTGCTTGCGAGGACCTTTGTACACTTGTAAATGTGTGTGTGATGATTCACTCTCCATCTCCGGATGAACAAATGACGGTAAGGGCTGTTAGGCGCAAGTTGCGCGCCGGCTAGATTCAAGCGGGTGTTTACGTGACCCTTCTGTACCATGGACTTAGTACTATTAAATATTCTGTGGTGGCGGTGTCCTAGGTATAATATTGTAGTCTTAACCTGGGCCAGGTTCGTGTATATCTAGCCTAGAGCCTCGTTTTGGCTACAGATGATTAAAATTTCACATTTGTTCTGTGAAATTTTAACAGTCCGCAGCCAAAACGAGGCGCTTTGTGGAAATAGGAACCCTAGTTTTCACATTGTTTATCCCATAACCTAGTGCCAAATTGCCTCTATCTATACGATAAGAACCAGTGCCCTAGTCACATATTAGGCCGGTCACATACTCCCTGCATACCTGCTGTACCTACTAAATGTATGGACCTGCCACACATATGCAGTTCGGAAATCCGAACGGAAAACAACTGCGTGTGGGAGTATGTTGTAGGCTATACCAACATTTTGTATCAAATCAAATCGGGATTCTGTAACGGAATTCCGACTGTATATGACTGGCCTAAAAAAAGTTAACACGCCGCGTTCTAGGTTGTTTATGGTCGGTAACTGACGACGTCGCCTGGTAATCCGCCGCCAAAACCATCCCTGAAGGTTTACAGTAATTAAATTTAGATTAGGTTTTTGCGCAGTGACCCTGTACTTGACTTATTTATTATTAATGAGCGATCGCGGCTGGTTTTTGCAACGGTTTTGATTGCTCTGCCCTATGTTAATTACTTTTGTGAAGGGTAGCGTATACAGGCTGGAACTATTCAGCGAGAGCGTTCCGAAGACATTTTTGGGAGCTTCCGTAAAAGTCCCTGTCGCTCTTTCTTTGTCAATTAATAAAATTCAGCAAACAAATGGCAAAAGTTAAATGTGAGATTTACCACAACACACGCAAAAAAGCAAAACTCGAACAGCAAAGCAAAGCAAATCAGGATCGGACCTCATTTTTTCATATTAAGCCAAACGAGTTAAGCCAAAGTTCGAGGTTCACTTATTTATCATAGCCAATTAGCCATAGTAAAAAATTGGTATGTTCAATAATATATAGCTGATTTCATCACCTTTTATGAATTGTGGTTTTAAGACGAGACGAAAAATTCCTACACCAAAGGTGTTGAACATACAACCACCTAAATAAATCGACAAGATACCTAATACACTAAGAATAAGTGTTAGCGTAGAAGAGCATCCTGTATAAACCTGAATTGTTATGACTACGACAAGGCTACGTTAACTGTACATAACGACTAGTGCGGGACGAGAATCGAGTATGCAGATGGAGATGAGAGTGCGGTCAACTCTACTTACACGTAAGAGTAACTCCGTTTCACTCCGTCGATTTCTGCATTCCAGAGTAATTTTTATCCTCAGCGTGGAAAGTGTCTTTCGAACACTACAGGGGCTTCATTTTGTTTGCCTACTACCAATTGGTTTGAAACAGATTGCACTTTGCAATTGAAAATGGCACTCATATAAAGGGCGCTTAATTTGAATTTTTAAATGTAAGACCGAAATATCAGAAAATATCATTCGTTCGTCAATTCATATTTATACGAAATTGAACCAAACTCCTTCCCTAATAAGGTTCAATTTCGTACAGGCAAAATGACAATTATGTTGAAATGAATTGCCGAAGACAATTTCCACAAAAAGTGCAGTTGGTTTGGATTCGAACAATGGGAAAAAGCGCGATTGGTTTGGACTGGGGAAACGAAGTGGCAAATGCAATACAGCGGCTGGTTGAAAATAACGTTTTACTTTAATTTAATTTAAGGTGGAAAATTGGGTTTTATAATTTGTGTTGTGTTTTATACTGAACACCAAAGTGTTCAATGATACCGTTTTGAAAGTAAGGAAAATGGTTTAAAAATATAAAATCGTATTGTTAAGTTGTGTAAAATTTTTTACTAATGCAGTACTAATATATCGATGGAGCTGCTCTCCCACTTTCCATAATACTCGTATCATCTTCGTCGCTGGCGATGAGTATACGAACTGAATACAAGCGTTGAGTATAAGTAAAACTCCCTGTCCCCACACTAGCCCGTAACCGGTTAATTATGAATGGATTAACTTATAACTTGTCACGTGCTTAACTAGGTAAGTTTATCCTCAGGAGTAATGAGCGTGTTAAACTTAACGAACAGTTGAACTGCAGTTAAGATCTAGTTACATTCCTATAGGCTGTGCATGAATATTGTAAAAGCTCTGCCTCTAGCAAGTTTCGAAATTGAAAAACGTTTAGAAAGTCGCGGTGTCTCGACTCTCGGGCGCAGCTGAAAATCAGCGCTGTTGCTCCGCGCCACAGCACTACGCCACATTACAAAATTCAAAATTCAATCATTTATTCAGCAAATTGGCCACATAGGGGCACTTTTACACGTCAGAAAAAGTATTTACCAGCGCTTCCTAGACCCATTGCTTGAGAAGAAGCGCCGCAACAAACTCAAGCAGAAGGCCTTTTTTCAAAATTTACACATAAGTAGTTACAAAATTTACATTACATGTATAAAATATACATATATACGTACTAAAATTACATTGAAGGGATGTACGTATAGTCCCTAACTTAAACTTAAATCTAAGATCGTAGAGATGTATAGTCTCCGAGGGTCCAGAAAAAGAAATATTATGGAGATGGCCTCCATTGTCAAATAAATATAAATTCCAACCCAATTACGCTGAGCTGGCCAGCCCTTTCGGCTATAAACCTAAGCTAGTTCTAAGTTATTTTTAGTCTGTAGTTATTGTCACTGTATACGTTTTTTTGTGTGTTAACTTTTATGATTGTAAGTTTTGTTTTTGATTTTAGAACTGAATAATAGTATATATAATGCTTTTCTCAAACAGCGAGGAAATACGTAAGGTCAGTCGGAGCAAGTGCGCCAGGATGAGGTAAGTGCGCCTAACATAAATATATCGAAACCTATAAATATTTCTCAACTAGTAGTTGGCTGTTTACAAGGCATAGGGGCGAAATATATTTAGGCGCACTTACCCCACATCAGTATTTACTACTTACATGATCGTGGATGATTTGGCCATGGAAGTTGTACTTATTACCTCCATGGATTTGTCAGTTTCGGGGCAAGTGCGCCAGGATGGGGTAAGTGCGCCTAACAAATATATCGAAACCTATAAATAGTACTCAACTAGTAGTTGGCTGTTTACAAGGCATAGGGGCGAAATAAATTTAGGCGCACTTACCCCACATCAGTATTTACTACTTCCATGATCGTGGATGCAAATCATCCACGATCATGGAAGTTGTTCTTATTACCTCCATGGATATGTCAGTTTCTCTACAGATGTGTCTCAAATAGCAAGCGAATTAAAAAAAAACACACACGACAATAATGTTTTTGCTGGCCAAGGCCGGCAATGGACAGCCTCGCGTCTTCTTTTTTTGAAAGTAACACGAACATTTCCGAGCATGTTTGAGAAAAGTAATTTTCCTATGAAGCTAGAGCTGGCTAGAGGTACCTACTTATTCTTAGATCCTCGTTTGGCATATTTTATTATAATAGGTATCTACGTACTATCGCTGACTGCATGGCTACCACAATATTTTATTAAATTTTTAGTTCATTTCACGCGTACTGGTGTACATAAAACATGGTGATAGAGATTTTTCTTCAAATGACAGCCGTACACTTCACGGGCTTATGGAGTACATACCTACTAGCTTCTACCCGCGACTTCACCCGCGTGGAATTCAGTTACCACGTTCTCGCGAGAACTATGCGCTTTTCCGGGATAATAGCTTACATCCTTTCCCGGGACTCGAACTACCTCCATGCCAAATTTCATCTCAATCGATCCAGCGGTTTAAGCGTGAAGAGGTAACAGACAGACAGATAGTTACTTTCAAATTTGATGATAGATAATAAGAATTTTTACAACTTAAAATATTACAGTAAGTGAAGTATATGGATGTGATTTTATCAAATGGTAACAAAAAAAACAACACTTTTTTTTAAAGCAGTAATGTTCATAGTCTGGAATCCGGTAATTCAAGCCTGTCCTTGATAGGATCAGTGGCCCTGGGGAAAGGACGGGGGCCGATATGTCCTACCTTATCCGATTACGCAGAGGCCGCTGTAAAAAAGCATGGATTAGGAGAGAGCATTTTAAATAAGGTGACGTGCACAACGGACGAGGAAGATGTGAGCAACCTGCATTCGATTCAATTACCTTGACAGATTATAAAAAATAATAAAATAAATAATAGATAAAAAAATTGCAGTTTATAAAGATTTCGTCATCCTACCAAGAGCTATTAAACTTACATAGTAGTCTTGAAATAGGTAATCAAATTACTAAAAATACTTAGTGAAAATCCGTGATCTACTGGCCAATGGCCTTGCGCCTCACAATGACATATTCCCGCACGCCAGATTGCAAAATTAGCTTCCCGGCTGGAAAACACAGCTTTAAAGCATACTACATATCTTATGTCATTTACAACGAACAATTTCAATTTCTTTATTTTCCCAGCCTCGCAAAGCAATAGAAAGAGCAATCCACAGAATTAACGGTCTCATTAAGGAGATACTGGCAACTCCCAAATCAACTGGCAATCTGCCGGTGTTGCCAGAATAAACTTTATAATCCAAGTAAAACACCCGGGGCGTGTTTGAGCCAAAAATAAAAACAACATTTGCACAGCCCGTGGAGAGCGCAATAAAAAATTAATTACATTTTTAATCTACAAAAATGCGCGCGAAATGAGTATGTGTTACTGGAAAGGCCAAACTGCGAAACTTAGTAGTATTTTGGCTTACGCAGTTAGACTACATCAAATACAAATTCGTTTATTCTCCATATTAAGGCGAGTCATCATCATCATTTCAGCCAAAAGACGTCCACTGCTGGACATAGTCAGACCGGTCCTGTGCTACTTGCTTCCACCGGTTTCCCGCGACCTTCACGAGGTCCTCGCTCCATCTTGTTGGAGGCCTACCGACTTATGTTTTTAGCTTAACAAATAGGCACTTTATAGTTTAACAGATAGGTAGGTATTTATATATGCAAAAAGCATATGGGCACAGCTAATGCTGATTTTAAGCCCATCCGGCGCCAATATTGATGGCAATTATGTTTCAGTTAATGTAATGTTGTAATTATGTGTCAGCAGCGGTTTTGCTTGCACTAAATATTTGTACCTACTTATTTTATCGTGGCAATTTTTCCGCGATTCGAAAGCATACAATAAAAACTGCATTTGGTAATACTAACGCCACTATAGTAACTAGAGTAGCTTCTCAAAAATTAAACATTGTGAACGTATAATGCAAAAATATTTCTGTTTCTAACTGAATTATAACTACTATATAACACTGAGTCCACTTGCATTTCAAATACTAAGATAAAGTAATATTTCTTCTTCCCTGCAGAATTTAATAATTGTAGGATTTGTACATCGCTAACAGGCTATAGATTTAGTCAGCCTAACTGCCATCAGAAGCGGGCCACAAGACTGGTTTAGTTTAGACTGCTTAACTTAAAATTTAGCTTGAAGTATTTATCCAGTGCGGATCCAGACTGGGCGAAGCGCTGTCACATCCAGCGTTCTATAACTTGCGGTCCGCAGCCCGAGGCAGGCCCTGCGAGCCTAATGTGATTTTTAAAGACCCTACGATGTCGATTAGACGGCGTGTCGGGGGAGAATGCCAATTGGCGGATAGCTACACCACTGCGGGGACCATGGCTCAGTGGAGTAGCCCGTCTCACGTCTTAGGGCCTTATCCCACTTGCGATTTGCGAGCGAGTTGAAAGCGATTTTCAATACAAAACTCGTACGCGGCGAACTCGCGGCGTGTTCGCCTCCATACAAAACTCGCTCGCAAATCGCAAGTGTGATAAGGCCCTTATAGCCTGTTTTTCTTCTTCTATTTATTTGGGTGTACAAACAGTTACGACAATGGATTACTAAAACTAAGTTTGCTATTATTACGTATATATACATATTGTGTAGGTTGCATCAAGGAAGTTAACGTCCTTTAAATATGGCTGCTGGGATTTCCACTACCTATGGAGAAAATGACGTATGGAGCTGGCTCCATATTTAACGGACGTTAACTTTCCTGATGCGACCCAGGTTTAAATGTAGTGTTTCCTTAACTTGGTTATGCTTAGGTATCTATAGAGGTGTAGTGTATGGCCACATAGGTATAGATAGGTTTTGGGGGTGTTATAAGTTCTCTGTGTGTGTGTGTGTGCCTCTGCATGTGCTTCTCTGTGTATTTGTCTGTGGACTCATAGCTCCGAAAATTAGGTATAAAAAAATATGGTAATTACGATGATTCTTGAAAACACACAAGTATGTATCACATAATTTTCCACGATAAATATAATTTACCTAAATAAAAGAAAATTCAGCTCTCGAAAAGGTATTTAATTTTAAGGCGTTACATAGAATTACTTACTAGAAAATACTTATTATTGTGAAATATAGAAAATAGGTTATTATTGTGAAAACTTGGACGACCGTCCAAGTTTTCTATGAATTGAATCAATTCGATTCTCATTATTATTGTTAATAATACTAAAAGACAAACTTTAACTGCGGCAGTAAGGCAAGCCGGTCACCTGCCAAAGCAGCGAGATCAAAGCTCATAAATCCTTCTAAGTACATTATTATACCCGTGAAATGCTTACATCTGTTGGTTTTTTGCTATTAGACGCAAATACGCATTGATGGTCACCCCTGATAGAAAATCAGGATGCCTGCTCAACCGAAAATTTGCTTTATCACTTAACATAGAGAACACAAACTCGCCTGTCAATGGTTGACGACGCGCTGTAGTCTATTCTCGATTTTATTAACTGCGAGTGTAAGGTTGTTTTTAATTGCAGGGTTTCGCATCAGCTAGGGCTGTCACGGGGTCAAGTCCACCCTAATTCAATTTCTACTTGTTCTATATCTGATTAGGTGGGCCGGGATGACGTTTCGGCACAGATCGCGTTACTCGCAAAGTGAAGCGAGCGATTTTTTTTAAAGGGGATAATGTAGCTTGAGTGCTGGTTTATCATCTGAATGGGCATAGACCCATGCAAATCGGGGGCTTTGGGTGTGCTAATTTATATTAGTTTAGATTGCTAAGATCCCTCTATGAGGTGGCTTATAATGATGCAGGTGCCAGATAGAATTTGTACCAAACTTTTGCTTCAACTGGTTTCAACTAAAATGTCATAGGAACATCGTATTTAATTCCAAGTCTTTTATTTTCTTGGAATTTTACTATACAGAATTTGGTTATCCATTTAGTGTGTATTATTACTTCGAAAGTAACTCTTATCTGTCTGTCTCTTACCTCTTCAGGCTGAAACCACTGGACCGATTTGGTATGGAAATAGTTCAAGTCCCTGGAAAGAACATAGGCTACTTTTTATCCCGAAAAAACGCTTAGTTCCTGCGGGAACGCTACTACTGAATTTCCATTATAAAAGATAGATAAAAATTTACAGACCGTACTAAAAATTATATCTAAAGTATCTAAAAATCCCCCACCATGATGCATATTATAGTACCAGTGCAAATACAATAAGCATTAAAAGAACATTGCACAATCGATATAATCAACAAACAATGACCGTCAACAAAATAATGATTAGCGACCCCTCGCGAATGGAATCCGTACAACAATAAAATTAGACAAACACCGAAAACATTTCGGGGGTTGCAACCCGACAAATGGTCCTGCAAACCGAGACCACACAACACTGGCAAACACACATCCAGTAAAATTGGACCTTTGACGACACACGCATACGACTCGTCCACGATTTAATAGAGTGAACAAGTAACTTTGTAAAATGCGTGCGCCACTGCCAACCGGAATACGACTTCAAGTTTACATGTTAGAGTCGATTTATGCTAAGTCAAGCAGGCCAGGGCTGTCAGAAGCTGTATGGGATAATCTATAGGGCGAGCAGTCGATTACTGCGTATTATATTTAGTTACTGCACGGGTGACGTTAAGTGGATAGGGTTAGTTTGTATTTTGATCTCGTGTAATTAATTTTATTTGTAGACATTCGGGGATAATTACGTTTTTTTAAGGTATTGGCTGGTAAACGAGCAGCAAAGCCACCTAATGGTAATATTGAAATGAAGATACATAAGATCGTGAATGCGATGCCTCTACGAGATGCTATATAGTATATAATTCCATCGGCTCTCCAACTCCCTTACCGGAATAAAGTGCGAGCTTTGTTGTTTGGCGGCAGGTTTAGCGGGTATTAAGGCCGTTACTATACCCAGCTCAGCCGTCACTGTCACTCGTGCAACGAGTGATAGAGAAAGCGCTTCGCACAGAACGCCCGATTTAGTTAGTATTTGACGCGTTTTAATTTCTATAAAAATACCGTCTAAAAACATGGCATTTATAAAGCGGTTAATGTATGCATATAATATGGATATTTATTCTGTTATATTTAGTTTTACACAGTTTGATATAATAAACTGGAGTAAAGTTGGATTAAATGTCCGAGTTAGAGGTTACTTTCGAAATTTTGGAATTAAATTGTATCGAGCGCAGTTTCGTTAAACGTGTAACGAAAGCTGTCAATGTAAGGGTGATATAATCAAATATAACATATGTAGTTTTCAAATGTTTAACTTTTAACATTTCTTAGAAGAGTATGATCTTACATGAGCAATTTGACGATGCTGGGTCAGGGAACGGCCTTAATTAGTAATCTGTACAGACTCTTATATACTCTTGTTAGGTGCTACTTATAATACTCCTGCCACACACTCGACGAGTGACGTGTGAGAAACGCAAGGAAAGGAAGGCAGAGACATAGTGTGGCCAACTGGCCACGTTACTCGTCATGCCGCTCGTCTTGTAAAAACATACATACAGCGTGTAGTCGGTAATAGGAGCAAAACATTTAAAAGATGATTCCAGTAACTCTAGTTACCTTGACCTGCAGCTCAATTACGTTTGTCAATTAGTTTCCCCAATCCAAACTAATTGCACTTGAATCCGGTGAATTATTTGCGCTTTTTGTGGCGATTGACTTTGCCAATTGATTTCAACCCAATTGTCATTTTTTCTATACAAAATTGAACCTTATTTGGGAATTACTGTGGTTCAATCTCGTATAAAAATTAAATGAACGACTGCATGATACTTATTTTCTGATACTTGGGTTTTTCAAACCAATTAACAACTGTCAAATGAGTCAGTTTTACAGTTCGTAATTGGTTTGATGAAATGTCAAATGAAGCCATTTTAACTAACGGCAAACCAATTGCAGTTTTAATGAAGTGTCAACACCGATTGCAAAGTAGCATTAGCTTCAAACTAATTGTTAATTGTCAAACGTAATTGAGGTCCTGATCCTAACGCTCCCGA
Organism: Aethes cnicana; assembly: GCA_963971205.1. NCBI lineage: Eukaryota > Metazoa > Arthropoda > Insecta > Lepidoptera > Tortricidae > Aethes > Aethes cnicana. Next base: position 1,708,590 of record OZ020272.1, read on the forward strand.
GTGCTTAAAATAACTGTTTTTTTTCGGGCCACACCGCAGCATCCTCGATCAACGCTTGAACATCGCCATTCAACAGGGAAATGCTGCCACCGTCTTCGCGAACTACCCAGCCGCGGTGGTAACTTAGTTTCTTTAAACATTTCCAAGTATCTAGTTTTAATTTGATTAGAATGTATTATAGGCACACAAAAGAAATTCCCCCGAAAGAAATTCTTGTATGTAATGTACCTAGATATGTACCTGATATGTACATAGGTACATTCATATAGTAATAAAAAAAAACCCGGCCAAGTGCGTGTCGGGCCACGCGCAAAGTATAGGGTTCCGAAGTTGACGATGCCCACAGTACCTTTCTAAGACTTATTAGCATTTAGCTAGCCTGTGTATGACGTGCCCGCCCGACGCCCCTGTCGCTCGAGAAAAATCCTTGGTTTTTTAATCATTTCATAAGTTGGTCGACTATTACTCGTAAGTTTGTACAGCCTACTTAGCTGTGATAGTTTTCCTTTCAACTACGTTGTATATGCTACAACTGTGATTTTTTTCAGCCATCCAAATACCACCATTAAGCTGACAGGGGGGGGGGGACACACGTGACTCTAACAAAAAATAGCACTTTAAAGCTTAGTATTTCACAAACGCATCACTTAATCGAAAAATAGTTTGAACAAACCCACAATATTTTATTAAGACCTATTCAACGATACGCCACACCATGGGGTACGCAAGAAAAAAAAATACATTCCCACTTTACGAGTAGGGGAGGTACCCTATAAAAAAAATTTTTTCAAAAATTTATTGTACCACTTTGTCAGCGTAACTAATATGTATATTCATGCCAAATTACAGCTTTCTAGAACTAAGCATCTCCGAGTAATAGTGCGGACAGACGGACGGACGGACGGACATGGCGAAACTATAAGGGTTCCTTGAGGACTTCGGAACCCTAAAAACGAGGATAGTACCTAAACTCGTACCAGAGCCCTAGACTACCTAGATGCAGTAGTGTCAGCGGCTCTGATCCGCGGTGGGCGCAGGTAGGTAAGTGCATTTTGCTAGATTAACTTGCATTACAAGTCAAGATAGGCAGCGACTTAAATTCGTGGTTATAAAAATGTTGTATGTGAACTCTGTCAGTTCATGACATGGTAAGTAATCTGGTCATAACGTTAGAAATACTACTTATATCGTTTCAACAGTTATTAAAGAAAATGCTAATACCACATAACACTGGCATGTAGCCGTCAATTTAAAAACAAACTTACTGGAATATAGGCACAAAATTAAATTGCTTTACTTTCATATTTTTTTTAAAGGTTCTCGCTTGTATGTTATTTATTCTTTCATATACAGTTTATTTATTATTAGGGGGTGTTGTAGGGCCATATATGTGTCACCTCGACCATTGCTGATCTATTGTGACGGCCCTTTGTATGGTTATAGTTCATCAGAAATACCCGTTGAGTCCAAGAAGTTCCAAACTCTTTGGGCGTTGATGTTTTGTATCTCTTCCGGGTGTATAATGTGACTCCCTAGGTGGATGCTTCGTTTGTGGATGAGGGGTCCACACTCGCAGAGGATATGCACTGGCGTCTCCTCCGCTTCGTGACAGAATCTGCACTTTGTGTCCTCCCTCATTCCCCATTGTGCTAAGTGCTTATTTAGTTTGCAATGTCCAGTCAGGCTCCTGGTTACTGCACATGTTTTAAATCTTTTGAGTTGTAGGAACTCTTTAGAAAACTTTTTTTCGTATCCCCTGATTAGGGTTTTCGAATGTTTTTGTCCTGGTACGGACTTCCACAGATTGATCGATAATGACTTGTATTCGTTATCGAGTATATTGTAAGCTCTTTGTTTGGTTATACCACAGAGGGGTTCGGGGCCGATTTGGGGATTGTCAGCCCCGTCCCTCGCGAGCTTGTCAGCTTTCTCGTTTCCATCAATGTTGGAATGCCCAGGTACCCATCTAAGTGTGACTTTATTGGAGCTTCCAAGGGCGTTTAGGTTTTCCCTACAGGTCTGGACTAGTTTTGAGTTAAGCTCAAATGAATCTAGTGCCAGGATGGCCGCTTGGCTATCTGAGTTAATGTAGATGTTTTGGTGTTTAAGGTTTCTTTCAAGGTTTATTTCCGCGCATTTGTTAATAGCGAAAATTTCCGCCTGAAAGATTGAGGCCTCTGTGCCTAAATTTATGCTGATTGCGTATTTGGGCCTCTCGCCGAAAACTCCACATCCTACATCATGTCCTTTCTTGGACCCATCTGTGTACCAGATGTGGCTGCCCTCCTTGAAAGACACTTGGTTATTCAACCATAGGTCCCGAGGGGGCAACTCTACTGTAAAGAGTTTTGTGAAGTTGCACACTGTGTGCATGTCGTCAGTGGGCATATTCATGACCCTATGTTCAAGCGTTGAGTCCTTAAGTGTTCTCATTGCTTGTGAGCGCCATTTCATGTTCGACTGTGAGCATATCCTGTAAATGCACCGTTTGGCTTCCTTTTGCACTTGCAAGTGCAGAGGCGTCAGGTCCAGTAGCGCGTTTAGTGCTGCTCCTGGAGTCGAACATAGTGCTCCTGTTGCTACAATGCATGCTGTACGTTGAAGACCGTCCAGCCGTACTATCGTGGTTTTTTGGTCGGTTTTGCTCGACCAAACGGCCGAGGCATAAGTTACCATTGGCCTCACGATTGCCGTGTAAAGCCATAGTGCGATGTGGGGCTTCAGACCCCATCTGGCACCTGCCATACGGCAGCTTGTCCATAAAGCTAGTTTGGCCTTTTGGACAATGTTGTTTAGATGTGGGGTCCATGTGAGTTTTTGGTCTAAAGTGACCCCTAGATATTTTGTTTCATTTGAAAAGGCTAGAGTTTTCCCGTTTAGCTTGGGACATGTGAGCTTTTCGAGATTTCTCTTCCTAGTAAAAGGTATTAGTACGGTTTTGTCCGCATTGATCGATAGATCATTTTCTTTACACCATTTGTAGATTGTGTTAAGAGCTACCTGCATTAGGTTTGATATGGTGTCGTGACAGGGGCCTTTGACAGTGACCACTATATCATCGGCATAACCCTGTGTGTCGAAGTCATGGTTGTTCATTAATACAAGTAGTTGGTCCACTGCCAGTGTCCACAGAAGTGGGGAGAGTACCCCTCCTTGTGGACAACCTCTAGTGGTGTGAAATTCATGTTTTGTTGCATTGAGGGTCAAAGTTGCGACTCTATTCAAGAGCATGCTTCGCACCCATTTGATGGTGGTGCTGTCTACACCTTTCTCTTCCATACCTTTAAGTATGGTGTCGGTGGGTGTGTTGTCGAAGGCACCTTCTACATCAAGAAAAGCACATAGAGCTGTTTGCCTATCCTCAAGGGTAGATTGCACCTTATCGACCAGATCGAGAAGGGCTGTCTCTGTTGATTTCCCTTTTTGATAGGCGTGCTGATTTGGACTAAGTGGGCGTTCGATCAAATATTTTGATCTGATGTGCTGGTCAACGATTCTTTCCATGGTCTTTAGTAGGAAAGAGGTGAGACTGATAGGTCTGAAGGATTTGGGCTGTGAGTAGTCCCTTTTCCCTGCCTTTGGTATGAATTGTACCTTGACCTTCGTCCACTGATCTGGTATCGTATTCCAGGCGTAACTCGCTCGGAATACTTTAGCCAGATGTGGTACGAGGATTTCATCACCCTGCTGTAACAGGGCTGGAAAGATGCCATCCTCTCCCGCTGATTTAAATGGTTTGAATTTACTAACAGCCCATTTAATCTGGTTGGGCCTAAAGATGTTGGTGGCTACGTTCCAGTCTGTATTGCGCGGCCTATGGGAATTTGCTCCCCTAAGGTTATCCGTGTATGTGTTGGAGGGGTACGACCCTGGGAAATGTGTATCCCTTAGGAGTTCGAGCGTTTCTAGCTCCGTGGTCGTAAAAGAGTTATCCGGTTTTTTCAGGAGACCTAGATATTTGGAAGGAGTCTTGGCGAGTATTTTGTGAATTCTAGCTCCTTTGTGTGTTAGGATTATTTGTTCACAGAACCGCCGCCAAGACGCGCGTTTGGCTTTTCTGATTTGTTTGTTATATTCAGTCAGCGCCCTAGTGTATTTAGTCCATTCTTGAGGTTGTGTTGTGCGATTGAATATGCCTCGAGTGGTGGTCCTAAGCCGCTCCAGCTTTTTATTCCACCACGGGACGGTGTTGCTTGTTTTTGTTTCTTTCAAGGAGCAGCTGAGTTCGTACGTAGGCCTTTACGATACCTTCGGATAGTAATTCAGCTGCCTGATTGAGAGAGTCTGGATTTTTGATGCTTTTTGGGAAACCCTGTAGAAATTCATTGAGGTGGGTCCTATAATGATCCCATGAAGTATCTTTTGGGTTCCTTAGTAAGATGGCTATGGTTTCCTGAGAACCCTGTGCGTCAAATAAGATATGTTTGTGGTCTGACATAGAGTTTTCGCTACTGACGTGCCAATTGGCGAGATGTTTAAATATTTTTTCCGAAGCGAAGGTTATGTCTAATACTTCTTGTCTGGTTTTTGTGACAAAGGTGGGCTTATGTCCATTATTTAATAAGTAGAGACAGTTTGTAAATAGGAAATCACAAAGTAACTCACCCCTTCTGTTGATTCCTGTGCTGCCCCAGATGGTATGGTGGGCGTTGGCATCGCATCCCACTATAACTTCCAACTTGTTCCTTTTCGCATAAGCTAGGACTTTAGTCAGTTCTTCAGTGGGATCAGTATTCTCGCCGGGCAGGTAAGCTGAGCAAATGATGACTTTATGCCCTTTGAGAGTTATTGTTGCAGCAGCTAGGTCGTCACTGCAAAGTTCTAAAACAGGTAGAAAGTTAGTATTTTTATTGAACACAATACAGGCCCTAGGTTTGTTGCCATTTTCATGTACAAGTATTTTTCCGGCTCTATTCAGGCCGCTTACCATGGACTCAGCATTTATCCATGGTTCTTGAATGAGGGCGATGTTTAGGCCATTTTCGCCGAAGATTTTTTCCACGACCGCTGAGGCCGCGATGGCGTGGTGGAGGTTGGCCTGCAGAAACTTTGCCCCCTTGGCGGTTGGTGGTGGGTTGTGGGGCGTGTTATTGGGGTTGTTGGCCCCGACGCCCTGAGCTACGTCCCCGAGAAGGGTTGCCCCTGCCCCGTGCTCGGTTTGATCCCCTAGTGGTCCCCCTAGTCGGGGGAAACCGCTTACCCGGTGCGGAGAAGTTGAAGATGGCCGGGATGGTGTTGGGCCTCGTGACTTGAAGTCCACTAGTGGACGGTATGGGATCGTTGATGGTGGAAGGGCGGGATGGGGGAGTTGGGAGAGGATGCGTGGAGGTAGAAGGTACTGCCCCGTGTGGTCCGCAAGGGACCCGTGGGGCGGGAGGGGGTGCAATTTGGGGGGGAGTCGGCGGTGTTGGGGAGACAGGAGCATTAGCTTCCTCGGGGGGGGGCTCTCATGTTGGAGCCCTTCATTCTAAATTGGACCTTTTTGAAGCCGAGTCTGGCTTTATGGTCCATTTTTTTAAGGAACTCAACAGAAAGGTCGTCGATTGAGAGTGTGAGGGTGAACCCTCCTTGTTCGACCTTACTGTTGAGAACCTTCCATAGTTCAGTATTCAGTTCCCCGTTCTGAATACTGATTAATTTTAGGGCTGCCTCTGCATTAGGTGCCTCCGAACTAGGTATATATACCACTCCCACGTTTGGCTTAGGAAGGTCGCACTCGTTGATGGTGGTGAGTGTGGCTTCCGGCCATGGTTTTAGGGAGGGTATTATACCTTCGAGCCAGGTTTTGGTTTGTTCATATACAGTTTGTTTAAGTACTTGTTTTTTTTAATTATTTTAGGCGTACAAAAAGCATTGTATGCTGCGTTGTATTATGTATAATCAAGTCAAGAAATGCTCGTCGCGACCTCACATCGTAACCCTTCTCGGTTTTCTGATCTCTTTTATTACAACTTTTGCATAAAATACTATTGAAATGTTTCTAAAATGATGTATTGAGATTCGCTTGTCTGTACATCTTGCGCCATACCTCAGTAGCTGCCATCGGCCGGCGTGGTAAATAATAGCCGTTCAACTCTACAGCATTTATTTATACCCGGCGCATTATAGAATTAAAGGCGAGCCCAGGGATGGTAGGGATTTATGGTTTGCCTGGGAAAAAATATAGGTATTGTGAAAATATAAACCTATTTATCGAAAGGCGTTTCCATACAAAAAGACCCGATTGCATTGCCCTGACTGTAAAATCACTGCCTCTCGATGAATACACAAAGGGTAGGGGATTCAAGTCTCGGTACTCAGGTCTCTCAGTTACCTATTAGGCGAAGGAAAATATCTTGCATCGGCGAAATACGAGTATTTAAGATATGTGTGTGCGAGTCTGAAATCCGCGTGAACTTTAAGCAGCTAGATTTAAAGTTCAACTTGAAAAGCGATATCCCTATTTAAGACTTCGCATAGAGCCCCAGTGTCCACCAGAAGGACGGAAATTGGCTTTTGCGGTGTTTCGGCCATATGCTTTCGTCTTATTACCGATTGATTCAGATATCGCACCAGACAAAAGCAATAGTCAACTCAAAGAGCTGACTCAAAGTCACTCAAAGGTCAATGGAGAGGGCTATGCTCGGGGTTTCTCTGCGTGATAGAATCAGAAATGAGGATATCCGCAGTAGAACTAGGGTCACCGACATAGCCCGAAGAATTGCGAGCCTTAAGTGGCAGTGGGCGGGGCACATTGCTCGCAGGACTGATGGCCGATGGGGCCGGAAAGTTCTCGAGTGGCGCCCGCGAACCGGGAAACGAGCTGTCGGTAGGCCTCCAACAAGATGGAGCGACGACCTCGTGAAAATCGCGGGAAACCGGTGGAAGCAAGTAGCACAGGACCGGTCTGAGTGGCGAGCCTTGGGGGAGGCCTATGTCCAGCAGTGGACGTCTTTCGGCTGAAATGATGATGATGATGATGATGATGATGATGATGAAAAGCAATAGCTCGTTTAAGACCGACATTACAAATATTTTCCGTCATACGCTATGCAAATTAGGTGTCTCAAGCAAAATAACCCACGCTTGAGTCGCTTGGCATAATGTAATCCCCGGATAAGGTCTGTACACTTTTGCCGAGATGTCTTTAAAATTCTCCCGCGCCCAAAGGGAATCCCGAATGGGCCGGAGTTCACCGAATTATTACCCGTTAGGTTTAATTATGTCTTTGTGGAGTGAAAGAGGATTTATTCATGCCGCCGGAGTTTATTGTGCCGCTTGACTATCTTGTGTGCTTCTTTATGTGAGATTAACCGACGGTTTAGTTCACTCCGCCGCAAGCGCGGTTCTCCGGAAAAAAGACGTTTCGTTTTTATAAATCAAGCACCTACTTTCTTATCGGATTTCTCATAGCTCGAGGAGACTTCTGGGCTGGTAGTGACAGCAGATAGAACCGCTAGGAACGTTTTTATACTACACGTACCTATCTACAAACTTGATTTATCTTCTATGATTGAAAAATCGAGCGCTCCGATATTAGTTAATATTAATATTAGCATTTTTGGATTTCAGCTTATATCTGTTACAGCTCAATTTCTCAACCACTGGACTTCCTGTTAATTACTTAATAATTCCTTATATTCTCCATTTTGGTCGTTATATGTTTACTAGTAGGTACTTAAATAAAATTAAAATACTTATAGAGTGATATCTACTACCTAGTGAGAGTTAGGTAACTAATGAATATCTTCCCTGAATTAAACAAGATGTGCCCTTCGCTCGCTCTTTTCATTGTCCGTAAGAACCAATGAGTTCGTAAAAACCCAACATTAACCTTGTTGAATAATCAAAGTATATGGATCTATTAAAAGGCTACATTATGGGTACTTCGACTCCGTTCAAACGGCTTTCATTCCTTGTGATTGTCCATAAGAATTCAATAAAAGGCGCGCTTCAGGTTTTCCTACATTTAGCCTCCAGGTCATGCTAAATTACAGGTCATGTGTAAAAAGCATGTAATTTACATTTAACCGTATTAAATGAGATAATAATGCGTCGACGGTGCTCAATTATCAGCGATTAGAAAATTTCGAAATAACAGTGATACTTATATTACTTTAAACGATTATGGGGGATACAATGTTGCATTGCAAACCAGCCATCTTGATGAACAGTTGGCGTTTTCAAAATGGCGGCTAGGATGGGCGCTAGACTCTACGGGACGCAGAAAATGAATGAATACCGATTTTCTGTGTTCTGAAAGCTCTCATACCACTTTAGGCACTTTGAATATGAATCTAAAGTTTCATTTATTTAAAACATCGTTTATAAAACCAATTCAAAGAACATCGTTTTTATATCCAATTAAATATGACCCTGGAAACATGGTATTTAACCCACAGTTAAGTTGTAAATGCTAATTATTAGACGCTATAATCGAATTCTACGCGGACGAAGTCGCGGGTATAAGCTATTTAAGTTTATATAAACATTACATCTTAATTTAGTACAAGTCTTCATTGAACAAAAAGTTAAGTGAAATATCAGTGGGACGAATAAATCAAGCAAGACTATTAAAACTATAAACACACGCTTTTAGCCTAACTTCATTTTTTCAATCACTCACTACTTACGTATTAAAATCTACTGTATTATAGTAAAAGAACATTTAAAAAAGTAAATACAACCCTGACCACATTATTCCTGAACATCATAGACATAATAATACTCCGTATAGACCGGGTCTACGCATACGACATATAACCCCACTTTTTTGGTGCCCAATCCAAGTTTGGGCACCAAGCGTGACACAGTGCCCAGCGATACACCGGCGAATGCGGATGTCAAACAATATACGCAACCCTTAAAATATGCCGACTTGCTTGTGATAAAAGGCTGCAGAAATCATGTAGGCAAAGTGAAAAAGTGGCATGGAATATCGTATCTTCGGTGATTAACATTACCTTGTGTTTATTCCATCAATCGAAATATTTTTGTAAACAATAAATTTATGACACGAGGTCGCCATGTTACGGAGTCGCCATAGTTACGGAGACTGCTTGTTAAAGTAACCTTGTAAGGACGTCATTTTTACACATGAAGAATTTCACGTGAGATGTTTAATTTGGACTTCTAAGAAAATATAAATAAATAATTTATAATGTAAATAAATAAACGAAAGTTGATTTTTGAATCATGTTTTCTTAGAAAAAAGGATACTACATCTTCACGTCGCTTGTACTACTACTACTACTACTACAGCCTATTTACGTCCCACTGCTGGGCACAGGCCTCCTCTCATCACGAGACTTCGCTTGGTCGCTTGTACTGAATAAAATAAAAACCGGCAACACCTCTCGTTACGTCACTACGAGCTTATAGCGCGCAAAACATTATCGTAGTTCATGCGGTTGACCACCAGATGGCGCTGTATTTCGTTGTATGAAGAATCCGGCGACTGAATGTTCGAATAGGCCTACCCCTAAGTATAAAAATCATTGCTGAACATCTTTAAAAAAAAAATTTAGACATGCTGTATCATTTACTAGCTTTAGATGAAGAATTCGTCTGAATTATAATTGGCACAGATTACATCTCAGTCTTAATAAATATAGAGCCGAAGAATTTGGAATATATAAAAAAAACTCTTCGTTGTGGCTTAAGTGCACGATGCTGGGTCCAGCTGGTTTGACTGTGCGCTGAAAGAATCTTTTTGTACTCGTCAATTGAAATATGTGTATTAAGATTTCATAGAGAATACTGCAATGTCACTCTTTTCATCGTTAAATAGTCATACTTCCGAAACAACCGAAATAAGTTATTTCGATTCGCTCTAGACGATCGAAATACTTTTTCACGTTTCGGCATGGCCATCTAGATGCACGTCGTGACCAACTAGATTACAGGCCCTACCACGAAGAGCAAAATTCAAACGACATTTATTTTTCTTATATACTCGTACTAATGAGTTAAATTATTAATTTTAATGGACTCGTACAAAAAGTATTGTTCACAATAGTGCCATAATCAAGCTTTTCAATCTCGTACCTTACTTAGGCCACTCAGCAAGCTTCGTGGCCTAAACACGGTACTCGACTGAAAAGCTCTCTATTATGTCACGATTGCGAAAAATACTATTAAGTTTCTAGTATCCCATTTCTGGTATTTTTAAAATATGTAAAAAAATGTACCTATGTGATTCAGGTATCGGTCACACCACACCATCAATCCCATACTGGGCCATAAAATGTTTCACCAACTCGGAAAAAATTAAAAACCTATAAAACATGCTTACAATCTATAGGTAAAATATCGTCATAACGTTTGGCTCGAACCTGTATATAATACAGGTGAGTTCTAACTGATAATACAAAACAGACACTGACACGGAATACTGAAATTTGATTAAAAATCGTATGAAACAGTTCCGCTGTGGATAAGAGAGTATAAACCCATAAACCCGTTGGGCCAGTATCTCAGATTTCGTGTCTATTTACTTATGTAAGAGGCCAATGCCGGTTCGCTTCTGTCGACTCCCGGCTCCCGCACAAACTGTATCAAGAACAAGCAAAAAAGTTGAATACTACCAACCCGACTACAATCTACTACTTATTACAATTCGCCATGTTGGTTTTTTGTCCTAAATGTACTTACTCAATGTCACTCGGACAATAATTTCGAATCGATCGAAACCTCTTTCGTCTAAATCGGGTCAGTAGATTAGAGAGTAGGAACACACGTATACAAAGATATGTACATGGAGGACTAAAATCATATACTTAATTTCTTAGCCCTTTCTTATGGTTTTGCCGGAGTCGGGTAAAAATCGAGCAAATAGCTGAGCAAAACTTAATAAGTCAATCTTAATAAGTGTAACTTAATTATTTAGTAAGTCTTAATAAGTCATTGATGCAATAATAAGTCTGTAGCAGTTTATAAGTATAATATTATAACAGTGGTCAACATTTAGACTACTCTTTATCCCGAAAAAAAAAGGTATCGTTCCCGCTGGAACCCTATTCCAGAATTCCAGACGAAGTCACGGGCAGAAGCTAGTAATAAAATAATGAAAACTGACTCTCATTCTTTTCATTCATCCATACTGTCCATAATAATATTGTAAATGCGAAGAGCAAGCGACTTCAGTTATACCTAGTGTTCCCGCGGGAACTTTGCGTATTAACGGGATAAAAAGTGGCGTATATGTCCTTATAGCACGACACAATTTAGAAGGAGCGCGGCGAAGCACTTAAGCTGTTGACGCAGAGTCTATTATTGATTAATCCACGCGCCTTATAAGTTGTGAAAACCTGTACCCGGGACTATAACACCCATTGACCTATAATAAGTAATAACATATGGACGAACAGTGTAGGAACAGAATTTGTCAAAATATATGGAGCAAACTGACGCTAAAAACGACTCTTTATAACGAAGGCCAAACGGGTGCCCGAGCTGTTCGGAAACCCGTGCTGACGGGGCCATTTTTCTCCGGCTGATTGTGAATCCTTACTTATAATAGATCAATGATAACACCCCAACTAGATAAAACCATACCAAATTTCATACAATCGGGTCAACTTAGCTAACCGTTGGCGTGTAGAGTTAAAAAGATAGATTGTTACTTACGCATTTATAATATTGGTATCGATTATAAACTCTCTCAACGTAATAGTACATTTCGATACTAGTGCGGAAAGTGTGTCATTACTTCACGAGTAACGAGATATCGGCATGACTCGGGACGAGTGAAGAATGACACTTCCGCACGTGTATCGAACGACGTTTTTTAATACAGTTGCGAAAAAATAAGAAAAACAACGAGTAAGGAATTAGAAACGTTTATATTATTAATTTTGTAATTGCAATAGAACTGAAAAATAATAAATTTCTACAAAAATTAAAAAAAATCTCCTTATAAAAAAATCTATCTTTATTTATTTATTTTTTATTTACATAATTACATAATAGTTAATGGCACAATTTGTACAATTATTGAGTGTGATATTGAAAGTTTTTGCTGGTAAATTAAGTGTTTGGCTGACTGAATTATTAATCTCACATGTCTGTGAAGATTGAGTCACTGGGAAAAGAGAAAAGCACTAGTTCGCAAAAAACAACTTTGCGCACGCTAAACAGCTACGTAAAGTAGCACTTTTTGAGCAACTGTATTAAAAAATAATTTAGATTCTTAACTTTTTGAAGATAAATAAAAATTGTACTCTCCTTCGTCCTGCGCAGTGCCGTCGAAAGGTTTCTTTACGCCATTGCCTCATTTTATAGCGTAATTTGGGCTAAGTTGGCGAATATAAAACCTTCAGACAGACCGCGCACTCTATGAGCCATATCTATGTTTAAGAGCTGCAGTCCGTAACTTTGATTCTGTTTGTATACAATACGGTAATCTGGGCGACCGAGGTTTGCTAGGGTGAAAATGGCCAAAACCGAGTTTGGGTTAGACCCAGCTAGATCGATTTGTCACCCCCGTAAACTCCTATATTCCAAATTTCGTTCAAATCGTGAGAGCTGTTTCTGAGATCGCTTGGATAAATAAATAAAGAAATAAATAAACAAATATCGAAAAAAGGGTCTGCTGAGTTTGTTGCGGCGCTCCTTCTCAAGCAATCTTGGCTTGGAAGCGCGGGTAAATTCATTTCTGTTAAATTCATCTAAAAGTGACGTGTAAAAGTGCCCAGATGTGGCCTATTTACTGAATAAATATTTTGATTTTGATTTTCATAAAAATACAAGATTAGCGCATTTAAAGTATATTTGTATTTTTGTATATTTTTATTAATTGCATTCATGTAGTCAATATAGATGTTACAAATGTTAAATATGAAGCTATGACATGATACCCCGTTGGGGCGTAGCAATATACTTAAATAACTAAAATTATCATTTTATAGTTGCATGTTCTTTTTTTTTCTTCTTATTTTTACATGAAGTCTATGAAATTTCATTAAATTAGCAATATAACTCAATTACACTTAGTTATTATTCAATAGTCGTTTTCATTATTACTGTTAATTTATTATGTTTATACTATTTTATACATGCTAAGTCATATTTTTTCCTATTCCTAATTAAAAAACTGATGGGCGAAGGACCGATATTTATTTATCTTTGTCATTGAAAAAAACATTTATATTGTAGTAGCATTTCTCTATCAAAAACTGTTTAAGCCGATTACTAAATATTTTTTCTGATTCCAAGCTTTTAATGTATAAGATAGTTAGGATAGACCACATACTAGCAGTTGATGAAGTTAAGATACCACGAGAAAAATGGTATTTTTTAACAGACTATGTTTCAGAACGTTTTTCAGGTGCAAGATTTATTCTAGTGCACAAGATACCCGTGAGCCGTGGTAGCCTAGTGCTTTGACCTACCACCTCTCATGCAGAGGGTCGGGGGTTCGAATCCGGCTCGCACCTCTGAAATTATTTATGTTTGAAATTCAATTTGAATTTACCACTGAGCTTTTCGGTGAAGGAAAACATCGTGAGGAAACCTGCACGCATCTGCGATGTAAATCGAGGATTAGTGTGGAGTCCCCAATCCGCACTGGGCCCGCGTGGGGCCTATAGTCCAACCCCTTTCGTGATGGGGACGCGTGTGCTCAGCAGTGGGCTGTCAATAGGCTGTTGTGTGTGGTGGTGATGGAACAAGATAACAAATGTTTGACTCCGTTGCAACTTGGACTGAAAACGCTTTCGTAACATACATCCGTTCTCTTTCATTCTGTTCTACATGTCGCATTTCTCAATCTGAATTTTTGTGACAAGGTTTAAGTAGTTATTTTGTGTCATCTTTCATTTTTTTTCAAGGCCGCAAATATGAATTAGCGAGGTCTAGGTAAAGCTCCCAGAGCCACTAGTAAGTACTGACTTTACATCTAACAACGCAATCAGTTTTTAGGGACTAAACTAAACAAATACATAAACTCTAACTTGATGCCCGATATAGGTATCAAGGCAGATTGCAAAATTGTAACGGAAAAGTTTTTAGGGATATCTAGAAATCAACTATGTCAATCATGCCATTCGATTTCCGAACCTCACGAGGAACCCTCGTGCAGTTATCGACAGAAAATACGGCATTGCAATAACATTATCGAATTATAAACCAACGGAATTATCTAAAATATATCAAAAAGCAATACATTAGTCCCGGCGCGTTGCTCCGACAAATTATAAGCACCCCCGGCACGCGACACTTCACGCGCGATTTGTACTAAGTCTACATTCCCATAAACACTCACGGCCCCGAAATTACAATAGATATCACAATAGAGAAACAAGATAAGTACTCTAAAGCTGATCGACTAGAAACTGTAGGGCTCTCTGGAAAATTACTGCACACTTACTTTTACCGTTTGAAAGTTGAATAACGCGTTTAGTTACATCTATCCTCGAACGCACGGTTAACTTTGCAAGGTGCTTAGGGTGGTATGCACGGGGTAGGCCTACTAACTATGGTGTTCGAAGGGTAAAGGCCCCGATTTTAGTCGCGTGCCGCACACGTGCTTGATTTTTGGACCCGTCGGACGAAGTTTAGCACAATTTGTGTCACGTCACTAATTGACGACGGTGTCTTGTAGCCGAACCCGGGTCGAATTTAGATATTTTTAATCAATTCCGACAGATCGCGAAAGCGGTTCTGACAAAGCTGAAATTTGCCTGTTTTGTTTGATTTTGGAATCGCAGTGTTGCCAATTTAGCAAATCATGTGCCATACATATTAATAAGCGAAATTGGTAACACTGAGGTCTCCGAAACGTCAAACGTCACAGTGACATTGACACTACTGTATCTAATGACAATCTTAATGTCAATCTTTGAAATTTACCGCCAACACGACCTCATACGACAGTGGCGACAACTGGTCAGCCGGAATACGTTGGCCCCATGGAGATAATAAGTAGCATCCGGATGTCAATTTAGAAACTGTAAAAATTGAGCTTAAAGACTTGAAACAGAAGGTCGTGATCGTTCACAATTCAAAAACGTGCCCAAATTTTGACGTTCACCTTCTTTTGTCCTTATCTCTCGTCATAAAAATAGATAAAGAGAGATACAGCCTCCACGCCCCTCACTTCCGTGCACCTGACCGAAAACTTGGTCACAGAGGAAATTCCAGCTATTAGTACTACTTCCATGGGTGGCTCTCATTCTGATCATTAAATTGGCATTAAAGCGGTCGAGTGTCGCCTCTCGAGCGCCAACGGTCGGACGGTCTCGGGAGAGGCGGCACGCGTTCGTCGATTCGCAAAATAGATTAGTTTCTATAACGTAATTGTTATTTATACATTCACAGATGCATCGGCGTTTGCTCTCGTCGTGAATCCCATATTGAATTTCCATCTTTCATTCACGCCCTCAAGAGACGAATTTCGAGGAACTAACACGGTAGATAGTTACAATGTTTTAGGTGTTTCATGTTTCTGTCAATCGATACTTAAAAAATATAGAAAACTAGCTGACCCCGCGGACTTCGTACCGGATTAGTTTTTTTTTTCGGGTATGAAAAATAGCTTAGGTACGTCCTATTCTCAGACCTACTGAACATACACTCCAAATTTCATAAGAATCGGTCTAGCGTCTAAGAGGAGTTTGGTTACAAACACTGTGACACGTGAATTTTATATATTAGAGAAAAAAAGGTGCAAGCTCAGGACGATGCTAAAAATATCAAAACCTACACGAACAAAACAAACACTTAAAAATATATACCTAATTTGATCGATTCAATGTCAATCAGCCAGCAGCACTAAACTACCATTTTGAAATCAGCAATCATACATCCCCGATTCGTTCACACAAGTGCTTTGTAACCAATATACTCAACAAATTGACATAATCTCATATAGCCGTAGTTTCCGTAGGGTAGGAGTAAATTAGAGCGCACGCGCTGGAGGGGCGTTATTCAATCATACTTGCTTGATGTTTGTAAGACTTCATAGTACTTAAGTACTTGGCATTTTGTTTATTACCTATTAAAAACAGAGAAACTGGAAGAACGGCCCCCACCTCACGGATCGGTAGGGTAGGTATACTGATCCTGAAAATATCTGTAAGCCACCAAAATTAAACGGTTTTAAAAATGCTGTAATAGGATATTACAGCATTTTTAAAACCGGCCAAGTGCGTGTCGGGCCACGCGCAAATTATAGGGTTCCGAAGTTGAGGATGCCCAGAGTACCTTTCTAAGACTTAATAGCATCTAGCTAGCCTGTGGTATGACGTGCCCGCCCGACGCCCCTGCCGCTCGAGAAAAATCATCATCATAAATTGGTCGACTATTACTCGTAAGTTTGTACAGCCTACTTAGCTCTGATAGTTTTCCTTTCAACTACGTTATATATGCCACAACCGTGATTTTTTTCAGCCATCCAAATACCACCATTTACCTGGCAGGGGGGGGGGGGGGGACACGTGACTCTAACAAAAAATAGCACTTTAAAGCTTAATATTTCACAAACGCATCACTTAATCAAAAAATGGTTTTAACAAACCCACAATATTTTTTAAGACCTATTCAACGATACGCCGCACCATGGGGTACGCAAGAAAAAAAAATACATCCCCACTTTACGAGTAGGGGAGGTACCCTATAAAAAAATATATTTCAAAATTTTATTGTACCACTTTTGTCAACGTAACTAATATGCATATTCATGCCAAATTACAGCTCTCTAGACCTAATCATCTCCGAGCAATAGTGCGGACAGACGGACGGACGGACATGGCGAAACTATAAGGGTTCCTTGTGGACTTCGGAACCCTAAAAAGTGGTTTAAAATGATCCTTATGTAGGATTGAATCCCAAGATTTTCTTAATGGGATAAAATAAATACCTTAAAAAGTACTTCTGGTCGTAGGAAGCTGTGGTATGTGGGTTCCTATGGGAGTGTAAGGAGCACTAAGAGAAAAAATCCAGAAATTCTCACGCAAACGGGAAAAAGTGGGATGTTACATTGTTAATGCTTTTGCGCATACGTACGAGTAATCGCGGTAAATAGCTGGTAGATGATAAAATTATGATAGATAAGTTGTCTATCATCATTTATTCAATCAACATATCATCTAGGTAGGTATTCTATTCGGCGTTTAATATGGACAAACTTTTACGTTTAACGTTTAAAATATTAGTTAGATACTTACATTAACAAATGTAGGTACCTACCTACTTACTTATATAAAAAAAATACACTCGTCGCTGTCAACATCGTGACGAGCCGTTACCTCTTATCCGGTAAAATCACGATGTGAACAATATTAAAAACATAAAAACCAAAATCGTCATCCGGTTCGAGAACGGCAAATCGTCGGGGCACGTGGCGGCGCGTGTCACTTCCTGTCCGGGTTTAACCGTCACCGGAACCCTCAATTCCATGTTTATTTCGATGGTATAGGCAAACGAGCGCACAGCCCACCTGATGGTAGTGGTCACAGCGGCCCATGGACATCGAAATCCTTTGATGCCACATTAAGAAACCCAAAGATCTCGAATGCGTTGCCTACCCTGAGGCCTTAGATGGAATGACTCTGTGCCAGAAATTTCACCGGCTACCTTAACCTCCTACCGGAACACAACAGTGCGAGCGGCAGATTAGCGGGGAAAGATGGTGGTACCTTTCCGGACGGAACTAGCACAAGGCCTTATCACTAGCAAAATTATAAATGATTACTACTAGGTACAACTTCTCATCAGACTGTTTACGTCTGCTGGGTACAAGCTAAAGTATGCTCAGGATACATTGAACGGCTAAATTCACTAATATATCTATTTTTTCTCAAGTTTGTGTAAAGACACGCCTGTGGTCTATCTGTCTGCACCGTATAGTGTCTTACTTAAGCCACATCATGAGGAGATGGTAACAGAGCCCGAGGTCGTTCCCCAACCCGATGGTCCGACCAGAGAAAAGGAGATATTTCCTCACCTAGGAACATCGCAAAAGCAGGTTGTTTTTCCTAATTGCACGCTCAAATCGAGCGTCTACGCTGGCCTTACCCTCAGACGTCGCGCAAGTTGGATTTAACCCCCAAACCTCTGTAGCAAGAAGCCGTAGATTAAACCATCAGGCTTATGGCTCGGCTGAGTATAGCGACTGAAGTGCCTCCCGAGTGCCAGAAAAACTTCATAACAATTCCGTAACACATCTGAGTGGAAAAGTGAAAAATTGCTAGATCTAAGCTTTTTTGGGGGTACGATCCGAGCTAGTCTGCTGAGGGCGAAACAAGCAACTTATCACAGAGCTTATCGATGTGAACGTCCCATTTTAGCGCTGCTTTCGTGCTGTTAATTTGTGATTTCGTGACTAATCACACGCAAACATTTTTTTTTGTATATTTTCTGTACTTTTGTTATGTCGTGTGTTTTGTACCGAATAAATGTTTCTTCTTATTCTTCTTCTTATTTGACACTTTTCTATGATCACTACATTGTTCATGATACTGACTAATCATGTGCACGATCTGTGGGCAGGCGTACAAATAATCGTCGATGGAACGTTTTCCCCGACAGCCATTGGTCGGTAGCCTCCACCAAACTGGCAATGTTGAAAACACGCGGGAATACGTCTAAAGTTTTTTTTTAATTCAAGCTGAGACCGCCATTTGTTCTGAGAGTCGATCCCGCAAACCACAGAAGGTATGGTTAAAGTACCCGTTTGTTACAGCCTGCCCCTCCGTAGGTAATTACGAAGCTGCGAAGTAATAAAGGGGTGGGCAGGAATAAAACAACGGTGGAAGTTTCGTAATTTGGATTAGCGAGCGCTTTTAATTATAATTATGGTTTTAATTGGGAGCGGACGTACATATTTTCAGTTCCAGCGAGGTACGGAGCGCAGAGAAATCACATGGTGAGTTAAAATGTTCATTTTTGCGTGTTCGTGTGAATACTTTGATTTATCCAGCATTTGGAATGGGTACAGGACATGGACAGGGAATGGTATAGATATTCATTTCGTTATAGGACCGTTCTTCAAGCATGTTAAAACTACTACCTAGTCAACATAATCTAGCTGAGTAATGTCAAAGATCGAAACGAAACAGTATATTTTGACGCAAGTGCGAAAAGTTTGCCATTTTATCACGAGTCCCTAGTTATGTTGGCGTGAGCGAAAGTGAGCGTTAACACTAGGGACGAGTGAAAATGACAATTTCGCACGTGTATCAGACGAATTTTTTTAATACATTTGCGAAAAAAAGAATTAAGAAATAAAAGAACAGGATGAAGCTCAAAAGACTAGGTACCTACGCACTAGTTCGTAAAAAACAACTTTAGGCACGCTCACTAGCTGTCAAAAAACAAAAAAACGCTCGTTAGGAAATGACAAATTTTTGGCACGTTAAACAGGTATTACAATTTTTACTTTTTGAGCACCTGTATTAAAAAATAAGATCAACCCAAGTGACGCCGTTATTCAACTAGGCACACACTCTCGTCTCCAGAGGCCTATAATAATAACCATGGAGGCTTAGTGGCTTAAGAAGCCGTGGTGGCCTAGTGGTTCGACCTACCGTCTCTCATGCAGAGGGTCGCGGGTTCGATTCCAGCTCGCACTTCTAAGTTTACTTATGTGCGAAATTCAATCTGAATCTACCACAGAGCTTTTCGGTGAAGGAAAACATCGTGAGTGCGAAGTAATTCAAAGATGTGTGTGAAGTCCCAAATCCGCACTGGGCCCGCGTGGGGACTATAGCCCAAACCCTCTCGGGATGAGAGGAGGCCTGTGCCCAGCAGTGGGAGGCAAATAGGCTGAAGTAGTAGTAGTAGTAGTAGGCTTAATGGCACAGTATTGAAAACCATAGACTGTACTATTGCGCAAGAGACTTCACACTTAACTGCTACCCCGCTGGTTTCTCTTTTGTAACATATAAAAAAACATTGGAAAAATTAAGTTATTACTTATTTAAAGCTCATTGAAGTAAACAAATGAAAATCTTGGTGATTAGGTATAATTACGAGGAAAAAAATCAAGTAGTGAGACAAATTATTCTATAAAGATACGTCCTTCAGATTCTTAAACAACTATCGAGATTGCTGCAGCATGCCTACTTGACCAAGGCGGGCAGCCATTCCTTTTTTTAAATTACTTCCTGTCTATGGTAAATGATGATGATGATGATGATGATGATGATGATGACTTTGATGCAGGATCCGTTCGGATGGCTACCAAACACCATGTTTCTAAAGCAGCATGATTAAGAAACATTAAGAAACCATAAGATCTCGAATGCGTTGCCTACCCTGCCTGAGGCCTAAGATGGAATGCCTCTGTGCCAGAAATTTATTTCAACGGCTGCCTTAACCCGGTGCCTTGACCGGAACACAATAGTGCGAGCACTGCTATTTGGCGGCAGGTTAGCGGGGAAAGACTGTGGCATCACCTCGGACGGACTTAGAGCATCAGGTCCTACCACTAACAAAACTAGTAGCGGCATTCAACCTTAGGATTCGGGTTGACATTCAATTCGAAATCTTATGATTATTTTCGTATGTCCATGAGTCACAGTATCTAACTTACAGGTGACCTGTTTGCTCGTATGCCACGCCATAAACAAAGAAAAACCTTTAAACGAGTAATGCACCTAGTCGCTGGATGGTTTACTGCCAACGGAATGTTATTAAATGTCGAAAAAACAAACATCTTGCACTTTAAATTACGAAATGACGATAAACCCCAACTAGTAATATTCCTGTTCAAAGGAATAAAGGTTGTTGTTGTAAAGGAGGTCGAATACTTTGGTTATATAATCGACGCAGGGCTCACGTGGGCTGCGCACATCCACAACGCGAGTGTAAAACTATCGACGGCGTGTTATGCGCTATCCCGACCAGGGCTTGAAACCGGTTTTTGCCCCCATACAAATAAACCGGTTTGCTTATCGTTCTTTCGTTTACTATTTCATGTTTAATAAGGCTATAAAATAATACGAAGTAATAACCTAAATACACTATGGAGTTCCACATGAAGAGTATAAAATAATTCTAAATATTTGACTATTTCGGGGTTTTTTTAATTAACCGGTTACAAGGCCTGATCCCGACTGGCGCCTACCGTGTCGTTGCAAAAAATGAAGACCGTATACTACGGATACTTTCACTCAATACTGATCCAAGGCGTTGATCTGTGGGGAACCGCTGCTGACCGTGATAAATTATTTAAAATACAAAAACGCGCTTTACGCCTTATTGCTAAAAAAAAAATAGAATAATAACGTCTAATACTCGTATAACGTAGGCATTTTTCTCCTGCCCCTACTGTTGTGAGTTGTGAGGCTCGGCAGGTTCCGCCGCCGCATCCGGTGGAGGGCCCTCCCCAAGCATTGTCCCTACACAGAAAGAGTTTACATACACAAACAAATACACATACCTACCTAGAGAGTTCTGATTTAGATAAGCCTATTTTAAGAACTTTTAATAGACTCAAACCGAGTTGCGTTTAGTGAAAACAGAGATATAATAAATATATATACTAGCTGACCCAGCGGACTTCGTACCGCCTTGGATTTTTATTGGAGTGGGTATGAAAAATAGCTTACGCCCTATTCTCAGACCTACTGAACATACACACAAAATTTCATAAGAATCGAGACACGAGAATTTTATATATTAGATAACTAGCTTTTCCCCGCAACTTCGTATGCGCGGAAATATTAAAATGAAAAATCCCGTTTTTTCCGTTCCCGTGGGAATTTCGGGAAATCCTCTCTTAGTGCTCCCTTACGTTCCTAAAGGAACATGCATGCCAAATTTCAACTCTCTACGACCAGTAGTTTCGGCTCTGCGTTGATCGATCAGTCAGTCAGTCAGTAAGTAAGTCAGTCAGTCAGTCAGTTTCTTGTTTTATATATATAGATATCCTGGGACATATCACACTTATTGACCTAGCCCCAAACTAAGCGACGCTTGTATTATGGGCGCTAGACAACAATATAAATACTTACATAGAGAAATACATACATTTATAAATACTAAACATCCATGACTCGAGTTCAAACATTCGTGCTCGTCACACAAAGTTTGCCCCGAGCGGGACTCGAACCCGCGACCATCGGAACAGAAGGCAGGGTCACTACCAGCTCGACCAATCTGACCGAGATGAGGACCCCGTTGTCTTAAGTATGATATTTATTTTACCTACAGTAGGTAGATAAGTATTTTTTATCGTTTTTTTGTGTGTAATTATTAATTAAGCGTTTTTCCAGGATAAAAAGTAGCCTATGTCCTTTCCCGGGAGTCCAACTATCTCCATACCAAATTTCATCCAAATCGGTCCAGCGGTTGAAGCGTGAAGAGGTAACAAACAGAGCGACAGACAGAGTTACTTTCTCATTTATAATATTAGTATGGATTAATATGGATTAAAGTATAAGATTGTCAAGCCTTGACATTGCCAAACCTCACGCGACAGCAGCACCAATAGATGACCAGATGGTCCTCATTGGATAAAAAAGATAATGAAAGGATGAGATTTCTTTTCTACAGATTTTGACGCCAAAAATAACGGAAAACACAAAATAAAATAAAAAAAGTCTTCAAATATTACCTACAGGGTAGGTAAAGAGATAAAGAAGTCGTTAGTCTCGTGGTGAGACTCATATTCGCAGCGTGTGACATAGCCAAATATGAAAACTCTGACGGACACCATAGAAGAGAATAGGGATGACGACAGGGTGAAGAAATAAAAATTCTAATTAGTCCGTCAGTCAGGTAATAAAAAATATTAGACACGTATTTTTTGTTTTATCAAATTAACAAAGAATGATTGAGTTAAAACGCATTAAAGTTGGAGAGTGGGGGCTAACTACGTCACCGTTAGGTGTAAATTGTACCTAACCGTGACGTCACGCGACATTTCAACTCAATATATCTCCGTATAAATTTGATTACGTTGAAAAAGAAAAAATACGTGTCCAATACTTTTCAATAATCTACCTGATTGACTAAAAAAAAAAGTTGTCGTCTCCCCCATTGTCACTGTTGCGTATTAAAATTATCTGGAGCGAGTAATGCTGTCCGAGGCTTCTTTTGTCTTTATCTCTCGTTATGAGGTTAGATAAAGAGACATACATGCCTTTTCGCCACAAAGTTTTCGTCACAGTGCAGCAGTGGTAATTCACTTATTAGATGGTCCATAGTCCATCGACCAAAGAGTATAATAGTTGCATATTGCGCCGCCGACTTCGCATCGCATCCGCTAGTTGGCGCTGTCGTCGTGCACCACTGCCAATAGGTAAAGATTATTCCAAGAGTCACTCCGGGTCCCACCCGTTTTTAATCTTTTCCCAAAATTTTCCTCGCATTTTTAATCGCCGGCCCTGAGCGACGTCACAACAGAGCATACACGTATGTACCTATACTTACATACACTGTATACTTACATATACAGGATCTGTTGCACGAGTTCGCATCACGCGTCAGTTGCAGGGGTACTAAAAGGGTACCGCGGTTACATTAGCCGCCTAAACCATATGCTGAAGCGGGTGGTGGTTGTCTTTATTAACAGAGGCAAGGAAATTATATAGACTGACAATGACATTGCGGCGTACAGCGGAAAAGCTCTGTATGTAAGCAGAATGTAGCAATATATGGCAATATCCAGCGGGCGCTTCAAACTTTCATACAGTCTGCCTAGGCAGTGACATCTATTATCACATGTAATACATATTTCAGGCGTATCACTTTATGATTTGTGTTTTTCTAGACCATGATTTAAAAAAAAACCTACTTTTTTGCTATGGTAAGCCGCGCACGCTCGCAGCGGGCGGTGTGAGGTAACTTGTGTGGGTGCGGGGCGGAACGTGTCGCTACTGGTACGTGGTATCTATTAGATATACTTACTGTGGTTGTGTCGTGCTATACGTATCGTGAGGAAACCTGCACGCATCTGCGAAGGAATTCAAAGATTTCTGTGAAGTCCCCAATCCGCACTGAGCCCACTTGGGGACTATAGCCCAAACCCTCTCGTGATGAGAGGAGGCCTGTGCCCAGCCGTGGGACGCAAATAGGCTGTAGTAGTAAACGTACCGTACCCCGCTGGCGCCTGTGCCGTGCACCCGCGCGCCCATAGTCCCGAAGGAACCACACAAGCGATAAAAGCTTCATGCATTATGAACTGTGGGCCGAAATCGAAAAATTAAAAACACGCCATCTGCCCGCTGGCCCGTAATTGCCAACATGGAACGCCGTAACCGCCGCCGCTGTGTGGTCGCTTATGTCGTTTTCTAATAACATGTTCTTGTTTTGACGTATACGTTTCCCGGGTTATGATCTCTGCTAATTATGCGAATGTTTTGGGGGTTGCGCGGGATTTTCGAAATTAGACAATGCCGAGTTAAGGGTTGTTAAATAATAATGAGGGGAAGGTAGTTGGTCGTGAAAATTAAAGCGTTTCCTAAATTACGCGCTGTGTAAGTGTGTAGTAGAAAAGGGGTTCGTAAATATTCATAGATATATATGTGAGAAAAATTAGACTTTAATCATTACTTTGCACTTTCATTATCATTTCCTTCAACTACGTATTTTAGTCGCGGAACTGAAAAGCGACGCTAATGTTACAGCATTAAATGTACTATCTTCACTGGAGAACGACTCGAG
Source organism: Aethes cnicana (assembly GCA_963971205.1). NCBI lineage: Eukaryota > Metazoa > Arthropoda > Insecta > Lepidoptera > Tortricidae > Aethes > Aethes cnicana. The sequence continues at coordinate 1,733,178 of OZ020272.1, forward strand.
ATTTACAGGCATCAAGAGCTCCAGGATCACCAGCAGGACCGCAGATGGCCCTCATGACTAGGGATTGCAACCGGATCCGCCGGAACCGGTAACCCGGCCGGATCCGGTAGTTTTCGCCAGCTACCGGATCCGGTAAAGCAGAACAAAATGCGAAAATACGAAGCAATACAATACATGAATTTAAAGTAACGACGTCCAACGTCGCTAGACTCATGCGATCGGTGCGACGCAATTATATTACTAATATAACCATTACTATATTTTATTTGATGTTTGACTAGCATTACAAGAACGTAAACTTTTGGTTAACTAATAAAGAAGTTGACATTTTGAAACTTTAAAATGATCTTTTCTTTAATTTATGTCCTTCATTCAGCATATTACCTTGAAAAACTTGAGAAAACAATAAAAATAATAATCTTAAAACCGCAATACAAATCCGGCCGGATCCGGCCGGATTGTCCACAGAATCCGGCCGGATTGATTGAAAATCAATCCGGTTTGCAATCCCTACTCATGACATGCTGCAGGAAATCAATGAGCACTGTGTACGCGAGAAAAGCTTAATAATTATCGGAATACCTGAGAATCTGCTGAACGAGCTGCCTCGGATACTAAAGAACTGCAAAAGTTGATCAAAATGACTGTTGCAAACTGTCCCCATGCAAAAACAAACTTGCGCCTCGGGAAATACATTCCCGGGGAAATAACCAATCAAAGACACTTTCAGCGATACGTCCGCTGTAAAAACGTAATAGGTATGTTGATTCGCAGGTTCCACGCTGTACAGCGGAAGTCAAGAAGACATTGTTCATGTCGTATTGCCAATCGTTCTTCACGTGCAGCCTGTGGATCAACTATACTAAACGTGCTCTGCGTGTCCAGTTCAATAGCGGTTTCAGGATGCTGTTGGGGCTGCCACGTTTCTGCAGTGCATCTGGCAGGTTCGCGGAATCGCGTATGGACGACTTCCATGCCATAATGAGGAAGAGAATTGCCACTCAAATGTATCGCCTGCGGGGCAGTGCCAACAGCATGCTGGATGATATAGCGGAGAGATGGGACAGCCCTTCCTTCAGTTACTGGCCGTTTTTTCATCGCCCTGTGTACCGAGAACCCAATTAAATGTAATTTGTTATGTGTGTCAATTTAGGTTAAGTTGTACTAACACTAGTAATTAAGCTTGTAACTAACAAATTATGGACAATAGCCTGAAACAAAGTTATTATTATTATAGTATATAAAAACAATACTTAAGAACTGAAATAAAGTAAACGGAAACGATATAAAACTTTACTCTGATAAAACACCATGTCAGCAGAAACGTCATAAAAGTCGGTGTCAAGTTCTCTATAAGATTGTCATCAGCTTTGGGTCGGTTCACTTGACACCGACTTTGCAGGCAGAGTTTGATGTCGGTTTTTTATTTAAACATGGGTAATGGGACGCGTAAGTCCCACTGTAGTCTTTGAAATTGATGCCAAAATTATACATGTGCTAACAAATTTTGAGGAGTTATCTCATTTTGTCACGGATCCTATAATCAGAACTGAACCAAAGTAAAATGGAACCAATCCAAAGGTATCCTTTTGATTTAAAAGTTATCGAAATCGGCTCTCAATTGACGGAGTAGGTAATCGAGGAACATACATACTAAAAAAAAGAAAAAAAAAACATACTTAGAGACGAATTGAGAAGTCAGTTAAAAAGAATTAGGTAAGGTACAAATTTGGTTGGTTTAATTTCCAGACGAAGCTACTTAAGTCATGCATAGTTACCTATGCATGACTTAAGTAGCTTACGTAGCTTACTTACGTACTAAAATTATAATTAAACATGAAAGTAGATATGTCTGTCTGTTTGTCTGTTACTTCTTCACCCTTAAACCGCTGGACCGCTTTACATGAAACTTCGTATGAAGCTAAGTGTAAAAATAAAATTGTTTCACCTAGTTACAATATTTGATGAAGCCGTGGTAGCCTAGTGGTTTGACCTACCGCTTCTCGTGTAGAGGGTAATGATTAAAATCCGGCTCATACTACCTTTGAGTGTACTCATGTGAGAAATTTAATTGAACTTTCAGTGAAGGAGAACATAGTCAAGAAACCTGCATAACGCGTAGTAACTCAATGCTGTGTATGAAGTCCCCGGTCCGCACTGGGCCCGCGTGGGGACTATAGGCCAAACCCTCTAGTGACGAGAGGAGGCTTGTGCCCAACAGTGGGACTAGGATATAGGTTGTTGCGGTGGTGGCTATAAGACTCCCTGTTTATCCTTTTCTCTGTTAGATATCTATGTATAATGTTGTAAACTAACTACTTACTAACCGACGTAACATAAATAAATATCTTGGGACATTTCACACAAATTGACCTAAGTTTAGCCCCAAACTAAGTAAAGGTTCTACTATGACTGCTAGGCAACGATATAAATACTAAACATCCATGACTCGAGTACAAACATTCGTACTCATCACTCAAAGTTTGCCCCTAGCGGGATTCGAACACGCGGCCGTCGGCACAGTGGGGACTGAACCAAACCTGTCGTCGTCGAAAAGAGCCTAGATATGTGGCCAATTTGCTGAATAATTCATTGAATCTAAAATCAACATCATACATATACGCGACGCTCTTATAGTCCATCCAATAAAGCCCAGTCGAGCTAAACGCGCATAGTACGCGACTACAACAGGGCAACCCTAAAAAAATGATCGGTACCTAATTAAAGGCAGCCACGCACGAATCGATCCTCGCCAAACACAATAGACGCGTGAAAAGGCTGGAGGAGTGAATGGACCAATTATATAATTCAGTAATTCCACCGACGTAAACAGTCGGTGTGGTGGGGAGAGGGCGTGGCCCTGACGTCACCCGCAGTCGGTCACAGTCCGGCGGAGCGGCAGCACCGCTTTCACGTTACGACATCAACGGTCACACAGAAACCGTCAAGATTTTTGACCGGCAGTACCATTCACCTTCCAAGGTGTTGAAGCTCGAGGACGATCCGTGGGGGTCATGTGCGATGTACTCGCCCGAGAAGATGAAGTCGGGCGGGGGCCTGATGGGCCCGCCGGGGTGCTTCCCGGGCCGGTACAGCCCGACGTACCGGAGCCCCGACCCCCGCCGCTGCGTCCCAAATCCATCCGTGAGTACCGAATTACAGCCACGTAAAACTCAAATTAAGTATCCACAGCTAAGCGATGGCGCGCGATTGCTTTGCGATTGTATGGAGCTCCATTTTTTATTGTGTCGTACAGCGAATTTGAAAGTCCACGGACATGTTATGGGTTTGAGTATAATTTAAATAGGTATTACAGCTTTTAAATGGTAAACGTTACGAGTGTTGTTTTGTTTTTGGTTAGTTAATTACTTTAAAAGAATAGAGCATAGAGATTCACACAATAGAGCATATTTACTACCTTAGTTTTAATTGGGTCACAAAGTAAAATGAGATTACTGGCTTAAATATATTTAGTCACGCGTTCACTACAAATTAAATCATTAGATGCGATAGATTAAAATATAAAACGCAATAGTCATAGGTCAAAAGTATTTACCTACCTATCAATCTGCATGTTTACATAGCTACTTATGATTAATTGGCTTTTTGTAAACATAAGCTTTCAAACAAAAATCAATTTCCTTCCTAATAAAAAAAAAATAACCAAAAAGAAACTGTTTTACTTGTTATTTTATTAATTTGGATTGCAAACTAACAGTAAAATTCAAGATACTAAACTAGACCGGATTCAAATATTTAATTTTAAAAACAATATTTAAACATTTTACTTAAAAAAAAGGAACACCTCAAAGCCCATCCCGGTATTACAGCCACAAATTACGGGGATGAAATTACAGCCGAGTTCCGCCGTCGCTGATCGCAGTTGGATTGTTCGGAGTTTTTTCGCACCCTATTACGGCTATTAGTTAAAAGTTTACAAAATGCCCTATTTGTTAAAGGGTCCGGATTGCGAATTACAAATGGTTATTTGTATTAATGAAGTGTAATGTTATTGCGATCATTAATAAGCATTTTCGAGTGTTTTAGGGGTTCCGAATATGAAGGAATTAGGGTATCCACTTTATTTACTGTATACATACTTGTAAAAAACGGTTGATTGATTAATTTAGTATGTTGAAATAAAGTGTTTTTATATAATAGGTATATGAAAGCAATTTAAGCTGTTGGATTGATGGTTTAAAGACTTTAAAGTTATTTTATGATATACCTACCTATAAAATAAAATTACGCAATATGTTGTAAAGAAGTATTTAACTAAAAAAAAACTTATTTTTATGGATTCTACGAGGTAAAAATAAGAACTTATTAAATCATATATTTCTCAATTCTTCTTTGGTAACTGGCCTTTGAAATTATACTTCAAACATTGAAATGGATATACAAATTTAAACCTAATTACGACCATACGAAATTTTCAAGTAGATAGGTACATAGGTTTCGTAAAAGTTACTGCTAAAAATGAAGCATCAATAACGTATAATAATAATGTTTATTACGGCATAAAGTAATTTATTAAGTACCTACTTACTTTCTTTAGATATGTAATATAGCTGTTTATATGTATATCAAGTTATTTTTAAATACTAACCTAGCGCTTTACAAATATCTACACACATATGTTTTTTAAATGACATCATCACGCCTTTGAGTGTTAATTTACTGTGAGATATTATTATTTTACTAAATAAGCGTCTCAATTACTGGCATTTTAATTTCTACATAAAAATGTTCAAATCCTTTCTCGCGTAGCATCCGCCGACGGCCGCTACGGCGGCGTAGCGCTACGCCGACGGGGCTACGAACGCGTAGAAAATTTACAGTAATATTTTTAGGCATAGTTCAGAATAAAGAAGAAAAGTTTAAAACAATCATTACCTATCAATTTATATTTCTTTAAATTGAATCAAAGCGTTACATAAATAAGATTTCATTGACGAAACTAGATTATCTGAATATGACTAGGTTACGTGTAGGCCTAAATATGCACACATTTAGGTATTTTAAACGAGTCGTTTATGATAGACATAATAAATGTACACCGTCAAATAAAATGTCTATTATATTCAAATGTTCTTTAAAAGAGGTATTACGAATAGACGTAATATAAAATACCTAATTGCAGGTATTGAGGTTATAAAATATTCACCGGCATAAGACAAGGCTACAATAACAGACATTAACGTTTGCCCCTTTCAAAAGTCACTGTAAATAGAAAATACATTTCATAAAATGACAAATGAACATGAGTTCTTAATACAGAAAATGACATTGTTTATTACTCTTTAAAGTGTAAATTAAAAAATCTGTTGTCCGCAGTATTGAAACCTAGCAACAACTTAAAATATCGTAATATGGGGTAGTGGATAATTTCTAAAAATTAATTTGTGGTCTACATTGATATATTCCATCGTTGGCTAAATCTAAACGAGAAATAGATATTAAAAATGTATTTTTAAATAGATAATCCACTTGCGGCCTTTATAATAATATTAGTTATTACATATATTAGTTTTTTTATTACTGTAACTTCATATTTCACTTATTTCAAAATACATTTACGTAGAACCCAAAGTATGTCCGTGGATGATTTTATGTAAAATATGTATTTTAACCATTTTTTTTTCAGATATTTTAGATACATATTGGAAATCTTTCTATTTACTCACTACATTTTTACTTAATCTTGTACCCCAATTAGTGTAAATGTCAGAAATAAATTAAGACCGTGTCAGTTTTGTGACCACAATTAAGAACGAAATTCATATGATTATATATTATTCATATGATCGATATTCATTCGATTTAGTAAAAATGCCCAAATAACGCTTTTATTAGGTCTTCGTGTATCCAACTTACTCACAAACTAGGTACGTAAACTAATGGACGGAAATGGATAGAATGAACGGCCGGATTGGTCCAGTTGGGGGTGACCCTGCCTTCTGTTCCTACGGTCGCGGGTTCGAGTCCCGCTCGGGGCAAACTTTGTGTGATGAACACGAATGTTTGTACTCGAGTCATGGATGTTTAGTATTTATATATGTATATATTTCTCTATATAAGTATTTATATCGTTGCATTTAAATTTCGCCGGATTCTGGTTCTCGTTCATGATGAAACTCGGAAAGTAAAACTTAGGATAACAATGCAATAATATGGTATCACCGAGCTGATCTGATGATGGAGCTAGGTGAGTTTATTGATAACACAAATATATTTATGTTATAGACAGGGTCTAGTTCCTGTCCGGATGGCTACCACCTATCTTAAGTACCTCTCAAAACAGGGTGCCATCTATTTGGCATAATTCTTTTTGTCCGAAACTGTTTACGCATAACAGCTTAGGCTTCGCATAATTTATTTACGCCGAATCTTGACTTTGCCGAATGGGTGTTTACCCGAATATTGTGTTGGCATAATATTGACTTGGCCGAATTTTACTATGCATAATATTGTTTGGCATACTAGTAATTTAGCAGAATTTGATAGGCCGAAATATGGTCCGAATTTATGTCCGAAACAACAATTAATGTAGGGAGCGCCAAAGTTCATATAAAATTGCTAGTCCGAAAACTGGAATTTCGAAAATGTATGTCATAAACGTTTTTAGCTAAGTATAAAATTTTGTATGATATAATTTGTTCAACATACTTATCTTTATTAGATAGAGTTCGGCAGTTCACGGTGTGCGGTAACACCAAAGTTTGGAGCAAAGTCGACTCGCATAGGTTAGGTTAGGTTATTTTTTATATAAGTAGTACGAAATTATCATTTAGTAAAAATCCCCCCTCTCCCTATTTAGATAATCATCGATGTTATACAGGATACTCATTTAATTAAATCGGCGAAAATAAAGGTATGCGAAAGTAGTTTTCGGCGTAACAAATTTCGGCGAAAGTAATTTTCTGCCTAAATAATATTCGGAATTCGAAAATTATGCGTGAATACTATTCGGCGTAAATAGATTATGCATAATAGAATTCGACTAAAAATCGTTATGCGAGATTAGTTTCGGCGTAAACACTATTATGCCTATACTGATTATGCAAAATAGAATTCTGCCAAAAAAAATTATGCGTAAACAAGGGGAACCCTCAAAACAGCCTCGCTTGGTGTTCCGACGTTAGTCCTATGACCGCGGCAACGATACCACTTTCAGTCAGATAGGCCGTGTGTTCATTTGCCCGTTCTTCGGTTAGGTAACCTAATTTCGGTATGCACTGACTGTATTAAAAAAACCGGCCACGTGCGAGGCGGACTCGCGCACGAAGGGTTCCGTATCCGGTATCTATAGAAACGGCAAAAAACCACCTTAATTATTTATTTTAATCTATTTTTTCAAATTCAATCATTTATTCAGCAAATTGGCCACATAGGGTCACTTTTACACGTCAGAAAAAGAATTTATCAGCGCTTCCTAGACCCATTGCTTGAGAAGAAGCGCCGCAACAAACTCAATCAGAAGGCCTTTTTTCAAAATTTTCAAAATGTACATTACATGTATAAAATATACATATTATTATAGGTACGTACTAAAATTACATTGAAGGGATGTATAGTCCCTAGCATAAACTTAAATCTAAGATCTTAGAGATGAATAATCTCCAAGGGTCCAGGCAAAAAAAAAATATGGAGATGGCCTCCATTGTCAAAAAAAATCCATAGATGTCGACAGTCTCAAAATGTCAATGAATAATGAAATACATCATGTATAAAAGAGTTTATTAATACATGTCAATATTTTTTGCTGTTATAGCGACAACATAAATACATTATCTGTGAAAATATCAACCGTCTAACTATCACGGTTTTTGAGATATAGCCTGGTGACAAACGGACAGACTGACGGAAGGCAGAGTCTTAGTAACAGGGTCCCGTTTTACCCTTTGGGTACGAAATCCTAAAAATAAGCTGACTTCAACTTGACACTAGCCAGCATGTCCTTGGTAAAATCATCATTGAAACTGACCTAATTTCGATATACAATTATTGTATTAAAGATAATCTGACATCGACTTGACACAACCACACACGTCCTTGATAAAATCATAATGGGGACTATCGTTTCTTCGCTCACCAAGTGGCGCCACTGTTGACTAAGGTCCAGAGGTATAGCTGTCAAAGGCGACTTTATAAGATCGGCGCCGAAACAAAGTTTTCAATCTTGGATCTCATTAAGTTTATCCATATTAATATTATAAATGCGAAAGTAACTCTGTCTGTCTGTCTGTCTTTCTGTCTGTCTGTCTGTCTGTTACCTCTTCAGGCTTCAACCGCTGGACCAATTGAGATGAAATTTGGTATGGAAATAGTTGGAGACCCGGGAAAGGACATAGGCTACTTTTTATCCCGGAAAAACGCATAGTTCCCGCGGGAGCGCGTTAACCGAATTCCACGCGGGCGGAGTCGCGGGCAGAAGCTAGTTAATTATAAATAACTATCATCATATCGAATAGCTATGTCGCATTGTTGTGCAGTTCCGTTTTGTTCGGAACTTTTATTTTTGTTTCAAAGCGTTCACATTCAGCGCCAAATAATCCATATTTGCGATATTTTCACGAAGGATATTTACAACGGGTAAATTAAAGAAATTAATAATTTATGTCACGAAGCCCGCCAAAACCAGTGAAAAGTGAATGTTATTGGACCTCGCGCGACACTAACGCCTCTAGTGGCAAATTCACACGCGATAGCCCCCATTGGGCCTACTACTACTACTACTGCAGCTTATTTACATCCTACTGCTTGGCACCGGCCTATTGAATCTAAAACATTAAAAACATTGCCCTCATTGTACCATTAAAATTAGCTTCTTGACTGTAAAGTCGAGTACCGAATATAATAGTACGTTATGGTTCAAGTGCGAAAAGATTGTCATTTTTTCACGAGTCCCTAAGCTAGTTATGTTGGCGCGAGCGGAAGCGAGAGTTAACATTAGGGACGAGTGAAAATGGCATTTGCAATAAAGTATGTAAGTAAAAAATCGGCCAAGTGCGTGTCGGGCCACGCGCGATGTTAGGATTTCGAAGTTGACGATGCCCACAATATTAGATACTAGGTCAGGTTTCTAAGACTTAGCATCTTTAACTATATGCTGAAAAAATAAGAGAAACCTTGCAATCCTATGTTTTTTTAACTAAATACATATTTTTTGATTATCTCTGCAAATTGGACTTCCCTAAAAATACAATTTATTTATTTCAAAGGAGTGTTACTCTTTTCGATACAACTGCTTAAGCGATTTACATGAGATTCGTTATGGACAGATATAGTTTCAGGACTGAGGATGGATGAAAGATATTTTCGTCCCTGAATTTGACCCAAAAATGGGCGAAAACAAAATATCAAGGCCTTTCTTTTTTATTTTATATATTTTTTTAAATGAAAAACACAACCTACGCAGATTAAACAGTACCTACCTACCTAACTTGTACTGACGCTTTTTTTTCAATGATTTATTCAAAATGAAAACTTATAATCCTTTGTCGAGAAATTAAAATCACGAGCGTCAATTCATACATAACCTACCTACTTAATCATATAAAATCCATACAATATTAATTTAACGTGGAACTGCGACAATTCAAATTGTTTATGACATTGATTAAAAACGGCTTGTATATATTGTACTTAATTGTTTAATTTCCCAATGTGCTTACGTAAAATACTTAATTTTAAAAGTTGTCAGATTTTAACACAGCACGGACGTTACACAGTTGAATCGAAATTAATTTTGCGTGCATATTTCCTGACCTGCAATAGTTGCATTTTTTCACCATTATGTTTGTTCCTACCGGTATATACTTATGTAGAACATTTGTGCCCCTCAGCCGTTTCGTTTGAAGCCGTTCTTGAGAACTATTGCCCTTCCTTCTCTCCGCCGCGCCTTTTCGTATAACCCTGTCTCTTCCCCGTCGACGCGCCCATGAATAATAAAGGAACCCACTAGCTACCTGTCTCGCTCACACTCAGCAACCCGCCCATAAGCCAAAACGAGACGCCGCGTACCCCGTGAGAGATACCGCAACCTTACAACAAGAAGGCCCTATCTGACTGTCCCCGCCATTCACATTTAAACCTTATTCAAAATCCCCAAAAGAACACTTTGCTGCAATGTTATCAGACATAACTGTTATTCTCCGTTCGCGATATGTATTCTGATGGTACTTTTATTTATCCAAATATCCACGTGTTAATATCCTGTTAATTTTGGATAATTATATTGCTTATTTAATTTGGGATGTTCAAAAATTCAACTGGAGATTTCGGCTTTTCGACGAGCGCTTTCGGTGTTTTCGCTTACGCTAGTGTTTTTGAATAGGCAGGTACCTATATCTATGAAGGTTTTATTCTAGACCGACGGAAGGGTCTTAGGGGGTGAACTTGAGGGCTAACACACTCTAGCGTATTAAAAATATACCTAATCGAGGGATCTCGATTGAGTTATATATCTACTAGCTTCTGCCCGCGACTTCGCCCGCGTGTAATACGGTTATAGCGTTCCCGCGGGAACTATGAGTTTTCCGGGATAAAAAGTACCATATGTCCTTTCCGGGGACTCGAACTATCGCCATGACAAATTTCATCCAAATCAGTCTCGTGGTTGAAGCGTGAAGAGGTAACAGACAGACAGACGGCAGACAGAGTTACTTCCGCATTTATAATATTAATATAATATGGATGAGTCCACCTATTTATTATATGGCGAATACCATACGAAACGACATCTTGAGAGCTCTCTCTTACTTCAGATCCTTTAGTAGGGACTAAATAATAACGAAATATCGAATTAAAGATGAATGGTCACGATGGACTGGCTTTTTCCTTGCAAAATAAACTCAGACAGTTTTTTTAAAGCTTAGTTATATTTCTCGTTTTCACGTTTCATGTCCAGATATTACACCTATATCCTATTACTATTAGATATAGTTATATTATAGGTGTAGTCAGTACTTAGTCACCTACTATATGATTAGAATAAAATTTAGAATGATTAGTATATCTCCTGTCCCTAAAATATAGAGATTTCCTAGTTTAGGGGCAGGTTTAAGGAACTTTTCTTTTTACACTCTGTTAGCAGGTACATACTCACTTACATAGGTAGTAATGAAAATGAAAATGAAAATGAAAAATGAAAATGAAAATGAAAATGAAAATGAAAATATTTATTCAGCAAATAGGCCACATCTGGGCACTTTTACACGTCACTTTTAAATGAATTTAACAGAAATGAATTTACCAGTACTTAATGTTATCTTGCTTTTTCTTCATGTGTGGAATTATACCTACTATAATCATTAAAAAAATGGGACTGGGCTGGTCACGTCTGGCGGATGCATCCGGAACGGTGGGCCAAAAAAGCCACAGAGTGGGTTCCACGAGATGGCTGCGAGAGAGGCAGACCCAAAAGGAGATGGCGGGACAACTTGGACGCATTTGACCCAGATTGGCGGGAGCTTGCACAGAATAGAGGAGAGTGGTGAAAAAGAGGGGAGGCCTTTGCCCAGCAGTGGGACACTTCATAGGCTATAATAATAATAATAATTATTATTATTAGGACCTGGGCGAAAATCGAGTTTTATCAGATATATGAAACCTAGCTAGATCGATTTGTAGCCTCTGTAAACCTTTATACATATTCCAAATTTCGTCTAAATCGTCAGAGCCGTTTCTGAGATCGCTTGGATAAATAAATAAACAGATAAATATATAAGATTAGCGCGTATTTGTTATACTATACTACGTAGTAACGAAGGTCTGCGGTTTGAGCCTTTCACTCACGCAAAAACTTTTATAAATTGGGGAAATATACCTAGGACATATATTTTCTTTATATATATTGTATGTATTTCTCTATATAAGTATTTATATCGTTGTCTAGCACCCATAGTACAAGCTTTGGTTAGTTTGGGGCTAGTTCAATTTGTGCGAAATGTCCCAAGATATTTTTTTTATATTTATTTTATTATTATACGAGTTTGTTTGTGACCTAGGTTCCCTAACACTTAACAGTTTTAACCCGTTACGTCACCACCGTACTAAAACGGTAGTACCTACTATTACTTACTACTACTACTACAGCCTATTTGCGTCCCACTGCTGGGCACAGGCCTCCTCTCATCACGAGAGGGTTTTAGGCTATTGTCCCCACGCGGGCCCAGTGCGGATTGGGGAGTTCACACACATCTTTAAATTACTTCGCAGATGCGTGCAGGTTTCCTCGCTCAATAGTGGTAAATTCAATTTGAATTTACCACTGAGCTTTTCGGGGAAGGAACACATCGTGAGGAAACCTACTATTACTTAATATGTGCTAAATCTTCACTTTGAATTGAGCAGACCTGTACAAGGCGCTATTATATAGTTCTGCATTTCATAAAGTATTTTTCGTCAACGTAAGTAATAGTGATCGAGTGTGTGTTCGAATATATTGTATTGATATTTTCTCTTTAATACATCTAAAAGTAAACTCTGAAAAAATAAAATGTTTGCCACATCAATGGGTATCTATAACATTTCCAAAACCTTGAACTAAGTAGAGTATAAACTCTGAAAGCCGAACAAATCCTAAGATTATGGTAACCCTAACTGCAACTCAACCAGAAATAAATTCCACACAAACTGCCACTCAAAAAATACCCATGAAACGCAAGACGTAAAGCTCCAAACTGATTGAAACCCAGCACCCACTGCCTTCAAAACAGCTTAAAGCACACATACATCACCCAATTCAAAACATTCTTCAACTACAGAGCTATACGACACAAAATTGCATTACACTAAAGGCACTGGTAACAAAAGAGGCTTTGTCTAGTGCACACTATTGTCTCGGCACCCAGGGGCGGGTACTGCTTGAAACCTCCACCGCTACCTTATGGAACACACTTGGCAAGTACACAAAAGCGTGTACGCGAATCTGACCTCAGTACGCTCCAGCCAAGCGAGGGGGGATAATAAAAATATTTGTATGAAAGAAGGACGTGTCTTATAAATTATTTATGAATTCTTAGTTCTGCTAAGAGGAAATTCGGCTTTGAAGAGTGCCTCTGATGTACACGGGTGTATCCATTCGTAGGCAAATAACATATATCGCCCGCCCCACGCTACATCCGAAGATATTCTAAACGTCTCCGGTAAACGAATTAATAAGAATGACGTTTATTGCTTTGCATTTAGGATATAATACGTTTTACATAATGACTCTAATGTTAATATACTTAAATGTCAGTTTTTAATAACATCGAGTCCGTGGTCGACCGAACTTCTGATTGTAAATAGCTAAAGATGAGTTTTCCTAGTCATAGACCTAGCTAGATCGTTTTTTCTCACCCTTAAACCTCTATATTGAAATAATCCAAATGTTGAGAGCCTTTAGTGAGATTATTGATGTAGAAATATACAAAATTAGCCCGTTTAAAGTATAAGAATACGATTTAGATGCCTTTATGCAGAAAATATTCAATGCTCTCATTTTTCCTGTATTCTTTTTCAAACATAAAGAGAAAGAGAGGTACATATATATCTCTCTTAGATAGTGTTCGGACGTGGAATTACCTCATAAATAATTGAATATCTACTTAGAATAGTTGCGCGGCGGAAACGGATATTAAATAAATAGAAGAGGAAACGTTTCTGACAAAACATTCTACAGCGATAAACTTGAAAAAATCCCTTGGGGATAAAGTGTCCACCGTTCTAACTAATACAATCCATATGAAATGTTGTCGTAGTTAGTGCGTGAGTAGGGGCAAACTTTCTCGCCTACTTGATTTGCCTATTATTTTTTTTTACCTTTTCTTTCTTGGGTCCAGCTGATACTTGATTTGCCTATATTTTTTTTTTATCTTTTCTTTCTTGGGTTCCGCTGAAAATCAGCGCTATGGTTCCGTACCGCAGCATATCGCTCATGAGCTGGCAGCCCTTTCGGCTATATGTTAAATAAGTGTTTTATTTACTTTTTTGTGTTGTTTTCCTTTTTATAACTGTATTTGTTTAGCCGTAAACGTTTCTTTTATTTTCTTTTTTCTTCCTTATACATATAATTAATACTAGCTTCTGCCCGCGCGACATCGTCCGCGTGGAATTCGGTAATTGCATTTCCGCGGGAACTCTGCGTTTTTCGGGATAGCCTATATGTTGACCAGTGTTATAAACTACCCCCATACATAGACGTAAATAATATAGACCCGGTCTAACGTACACGTAATATGCCCCCACTTCCACGGTGTCCAATCCAAAGTTCTGTCACCGAGCGTGCGTGACAATAAGCGTTTTTAAAAAAACTTTTTCGAAACTGTTTCTCAGTATCTAAAAACTCGTCTCGTTGTTGAAAAAATGTGACCCAGCTTAAGTGTCACGATATAAGTTTAACTTTGGATTGGACACCAATGAAGTGGGGAAACATGACATGTATCTACGTTAGGCCGGGTCCATACGAAGTATTATTTAAGTCTATGCCCCCATACCAAATATTGTTGCAATCCGCCCTGTAATTTTTTTACAGTCCATTTTTGTAAATATCTTTTTTTCGTGTTCAGTATCGTATATTTAGTCCCCTCGACTTGATAGTTTTCTTTTAATTTTCAAGTTACAGACGCGACTTCTTCTACTGACTTATTATTAGGTAGGATAAATTGATAAATCAAGTACCTACCTAAACAACTTTATTTGGCAATCCGGCGGCTCTCTTAAACCACTTTTAGCATTTGGCAAACTCTCCACTATTTGAATCCAGTTAATGCATTCACTGCCACCGACGCATATATGCGTTTTGCTGACTTTTCCGCAGTGCCTTGAATGCACATGTGCGTTGAAATGTTCCTTTAATGACAGATGTGGCACCTGGCGAAAGTTCGTAAAACAGAAGTGGCAGTGTATGCGTTAAACCATGATTCACCATTTGTCAAATAAAAGTTCACGACACTGATACAACATTTTTCTTGCAACTTGGTTTTTCTGTGAGGAATTTAGTACTGCCCTTTGAGCGGATGATTTTTTGGGTAAAATAAGTTTAGTTCTCCATTTTATTCAAAAATTTAGCTACATTAACAGCTTACATATATAGTACTAGGTTCTGCCCGCGGATAAAAAGTAGTGTCCTTTCCCGGGACCCCAGCTATCCCCATACCAAATTTCATCCAAATCGGTACAGCGGTTGAGGCGTGAAGAGGTAATAGATAGACAGACAGACAGAGTTAGTTTCGCATTTATAATATTAATATGGATATACATATCGCGACCTCATCCCCCTTCACGTGCCTCACCCCCCCACCATGGCTCTGTTAAGACGACTGTGTAGTTTCCTTAGTCTGTGGTAATGGACTATTTCAGGCCCCATGACGTCATTCGATCATAGACGTCAAGTCAAGTTCTAAAACGCCACAGCACATTTCGCGGCAGAATATCCACTCCGTACTAATTGCACGCCCGTCATTAGTGATTCCATTTGGAGTGACAAATGCATTCGTTCGGCGGCGCACTCTGTGTCCGTGAGTCAGCCACTAATACCTAGTTTAGGTTCTAGGATTAGGCCAGTGCCTATAAAAGATGGGAATGGGAACTATCCCGAACAAAAAGACAGAGCGTTTATTTTTATAGTGATGTCACAGAATAATTAATAGTACTACAATACAGAATGGCCACGGAATCGCCCGCCCGCCTCGCCCTTACCGTCGTTTGTTTCACCCGGAGATAGAGAGTGAATCATTGGCCCGCGTACTGATGCATACACATTTACAAGTGTACAGACGTCCTCGCACGCACACGGACACTTCATTGGATTTTTGTTCGAAATTGTGCTTTTATAGACCGCGTTGGCCCTGTGGTGATGTCACCGTTAATTATCAGGCTGTTTGCTTATAGAATATTAATAAGTTTCGGCTTTACAACATGATTTCGTCGAGTGTAAAATATCCCATAATACTAAATATAATCTGGAAGGCAAATCAGTCACTCATATTCAACGTTAACCCGATATATGTATTTTTTTTATGGAGATGACTAGTTAGTTCCGTTCCGGGATAAAACATAGCCTATGTCCTTTCCCTGGACCCCAATTATCTCTATGCCAAATTTCATGTAAATCGGTCAAACGGTTGAAGTGTGAAGAGGTAACAGTTACTTTCGCGTTTATAATATTAATAATATGGATATAGAAAATATGGAACATGGATAATTAATAATTAAATAGTTCTGGCAAGGACGCGTTATGTTTATCAACTGACCGCGTGACCCCTAAAGCCACCGTAATAAAGTTGAATTTATTCATCGAATCATTCCGCGAACGGGCGGAGATTATCATATGTTTTATGGATTTTACGCTCCGTTTTACGAGGGCTGGATCCGGGCTCGTAAGTTGTCAGTTCGTTGCGAACCGACCCCATCAGTTATTATCGTAATATGATGTTTTATATACTGAGGGCCTACATCGTAGTGGGTATGCATTTGGTCCTACTACAACAACCTATTTACGGCCCACTGCTGGGCACAGGCCTCCCCTCATCACGAGAGGGTTGGGCTATAGTCCCCACGCGGGCCCAGTGCAGATTAGGGACTTCACACACATCCTTGAATTGCTTCGCAGATGCGTGCAGGTTTCCTCACGATATTTTCCTTCACCGAAAAGCACAGTGGTAAATTCAAATTGAATTTCGCACATAAATAATTTCAGAGGTGCGAGCTGGATTTGAACCCGCGACCCTCTGCATGAGAGGCGGTAGGTCAAACCACTAGGCCACCACGGCATTTGGTCCACACTATTATAAATGACTAGATTGTGCCCGCGCCGCGACTTCGTCCGCCTGGAATTCGTTGATAGCATTCCCGCGGGAACTATGCATTTTCCGGGATAAAAAGTAGCCTATATATTGACCAGTGTTATAAACTACCCCATACCAAATTTCGTTGCAATCCGTCCATTGGTTTTCGAGTTAAATCCGGACATACACATACATACATACAGTAAATTTTTCTAAGAGATCATTATTTTGTGTTTAGTATCATTTATATAGTCCCCTCGACTTGATAGTTTCCATTAATTTTCATGTTTCAGATGCGACTTCTTCTACAGACTTATTATTAGTATAGATAACTCATCGGGTCGTCAAAATAAAGAGTTCTAATCTTCTAATTCTTAATTTTGAACTTCATTGTCGCCAATTGGCTAAAAAAAGTGTTGACACTATTGACATTATTGATTTTTTCAAGAAGTAGTGCTGCATACTTGGACCAAGGAAACACCATTATTTCAATCGTCATAACGCAAAACCAATTTCTTTTTTTTACGCGAAATCTACGGCACGGAAAATTCAGAGTTTTTTTTCTCTTGATACGGAAGGTTATTCCTATCCATAAAAAAATAATCGAGCACATTGTTATTTTTCACCCATAGCCAATTTTAGCACCGCTAACTACGAGCACAGGTAAAGCTGCCGAAATCAAAGTGTCATAATATCAATCATCAGGTTCTGAAAACGCTTGAATATCACTGACGAATCATAATACCACAAAATAAGTAATAGTACTAACGTAATAATACAACAGTTCGATATGCGTTTCAGATATATCTAGATGTAGTCTAACGTATTCTAAGATTCTGACATGAAAATCTGACAGCCTGTTCAGACGGAGACATCCGATTTTTAGGGTTCCGAAGTCCACCAAGGAACCTTTATAGTTTCGCCATGTCCGTCCGTCCGCCTGTCCGCACTATTGCTCGGAGATGCTTAGTTCTAGCAAACTGTAATTTAGCATGAATATACATATTAGTTACGCTGACAAAGTGGTACAATAAAATTTTGAAATATATTTAATTGTAAAGTGGGGATGTAATTTTTTTTTCATGCGTACCCCATAGTGCGACATATCGTTGAATAGGCCTTAAAAAATATTATGGGTTTGTTAAAATCATTTTTTGATTAAGTGATGTGTTTCTGCAATATTAAGCCTTAAAGTGCTAATTTTTGTTAGAGTCGCGTGTCCCCCCCTCCCCTTGCCAATGGTGGTATTTGGATGGCTGAAAAAAAATCACGGTTGTGGCATATATAACGTAGTTGAAAGGAAAACTATCACAGCTAAGTAGGCTGTACAAATTTACGAGTCATAGTCGACCAACTTATGACATGATTAAAAGCCAATGATTTTTCTCGAGCGGCAGGGGCGTCGGGCGGGCACGTCATACCACAGGTTAGCTAAGATACTAAATAAGTCGTAGAAAAGTACTGTGGGCATCGTCAACTTCTTACCTTGCGCGTGGCCCGACACGCACTTGGCCGTTTTTTTGCAGGATAGTTTTTTGCAGCGTCGGATTTAGTGGCAACAGTATTTCAATGCACGCGTTCATACACGCTCGGAACAAAAATCCTGCAAAAACTGTATGCTTGTGTGAACGCTTGAACCGGTCCTGCAAAAAATCGGATGTCTCCGTGTGAACGGGCTGTGAGTCTCAAGCAAGGCTCTTTCACATCGTTTGAAAATGACAAAATACCTACGGATTATTATCTACGGAACACTGTAACTTCAGCTTGGTTGTTTGAATTGCGATTAGATTATACATGGCAAGATTATTTTTCATAATAATTTCAGTTTAGATTTCCGACATTCGCATTTTATAGTTTTTTTTTTTAATATTTTACTTGTTTGACGTCACATGCCAAACGTATAGAGACTTTTCTTTTTCGTAGTAACTATGACTTAATCGTGTTAAAGGCGTCGAATTCGCTTGCAGTTCACTGCTACATAATCTAATGGTAATATAAGCGAGTCTGGGCGTTTTAATAAGTCAGCGGCCGCGCCAACTTAGAATTAAGTTGTACCCCGGGGACGGCGGTTGAATGGAGCTAGTACCAAGATTATAACATCTCGTTATAGTTATAAGTACCGTAGGAATGATATCCTCGTAGTACAGGGCTGTTCAGAATGGCAAAGCAGTTTCTTTGTTTTCGATCAGACACAGAAGTTGGTTTGCCTGATTTTGTGATCAAGAGTGATCATAAAATCAGCACGATTAGTCTAAGCTCAAAACTTTTTTGGGCGGACAGAAATTTGCCACAAATGATGAAGTCATAGCCGCTGTAGAGGAGTATTTTGCAGGCCTCGAAAGAAATCATTTTATGGAAGGCATTACTGCTTTAGAACGAAGATGAGTGCGTAGAGGTTCACGGAGACTATGTCGAAAAATAAAATTAATTTTATCACGGAAAGTTAAGTGTTTTCTTATTAAGCTAGTTACTTATTATCCCGCCCTCGTAGATAAGCACTATGCATTTTTCCCTGATAAAAAGTAGCCTACCAGTGTTATAATACCAAATTTTGTTGCAATCCGCCCATCAAGTTTTCGAGTTAAATCCGGACATACATACATATATATTTTTTTTAAATCGTTATTTTATGTTCCCCCCGACTTGATAGTTGCTTTTAATTTTCAAGTTTCAGACGCGACTTCTTCTACAGACTTAGTATAGATTAGATGATGTGTCGTCCAGCCAGACGCCATTATGCATGTGAGTAAATGAAAATAGAACATTATACATTTTAACATGATGAAAGTGTGTCTTCGCTTAGACTTCTGGCGTGATGGCACGGCAGTACATGCTGGCAACTTCGGGTATTCTTGAAAGTCTACAACATACGCGCAGGAGAGGTCTCACTCATCTTCTTCAACACGTTCCAGCTAAGTTAAAAGCCTTTTGATTTCAAAGTGATACAGGACGCGACATTCAGGTCTGGTTTCACGTTGAGATTCTATTCTCGGGATGTTATGATTGGGAGCACACGCTGGAGCCTTACTCGAGTCCATACATAGGGATGTAGGATTTTCTATATCTCAAATAAGAATAACGCATTCACTGCCACTTCTTTTTACGAACTTTTACCAGGTGCCACATCTGTCATTAAGGGAACATTGCAACGCACATGTGCGTTCAAGACACTACGGGAAAGTCAGCAAAACGCATATATGCGTCGGTGGCAGTGAATGCGATAAGGATAGGCAGTCTCCCAGTTTTTCCGAGAGAGTAAATGACTCGTAAAATATTCAAATTCAAATTCAATCATTTATTCAGCAAATTGGCCACATAGTGGCACTTTTACTTCCCAGCCAACAATATTGCTTGAGAAGAAGCGCCGCAACAAACTCAAGCAGAAGGCCTTTTTTCTAAATGACCACATAGTTACAAAATTTACATTTGCATTACATGTATAAATTATACATATAAGTACGTACTAAAATTACATTAAAGGGATGTATAGTCCCTAACTTAAGCTTAAATCTAAGATCTCAGAGATGTATAGTCTCCAAGGGCCCAGAAAAAAAAATCATGGAGATGGCCTCCATTGTGAAATAAATTACAATTCCAAGAAGGGCATGTATTTTATCTGACCGTGCGTCTCGCTCATATACACCGGTCACGATTAGACTGCACACGGTCAGCTATTTTTCAGTTTACGCGCCGCACGACGTTTTGACTTTGGGATGTAGCGACTCACTTAGCTGTCACTTTTTGACGTCTCGAATAGCATCCGAGAAGCTAGAGGGAGATTCCTTTTCCGTTCCCTATATAATCACTTTGCGGACTCAAATAGACCCAAAGAGTTTCGTTCCGAAGCGGGGTTACAGTATGGTTAGAGTTGGACCACCCCTTCCGATCGATCACAAATTGCTGGCTATTGGCCACGTGGACTCTCTCACGGTCGCGGCACGCAATTGTAAATAAGCAGTATTAACAATGGGATGGCACTCGAAAATGAGCCTCAAAATAATCCGAGCAGGGCATTTGCCTGATTTTAACGATCGATCGATGAATTCCTGTAACTAAATATGTTAGCAAAGAAGCCTTAGTTTGAAATGAAATGAAATGAAAGTCCATTAAGTTATCCGATACATACATATTTAAGGTTGGAATCTCATATTAAGCATGACAATGCATGTATGAGGAGATCTCGCTCTTCCATAACAGCCGGATTATCTTCGTAGATAACTGTGACTAACTTAATTTAATTTAACTTAATGTTAGTTTTTTTCCACAAAAGTAAGGTTTAGTAATCGTGGACAATTCAAAGTAGTTTGTGAATTGTGTTTCACAACAATACATCAAAATGGTAAAAAAATATTGTCTCTAACAAGTTAATCTTTTTAAAGATTGGCCAATTATACTATTCCAGATTTTTCCTTATTTATTTAACTACTATCTTCTACTACTTTCTGATTTCGCTCGCGTGGAATTCGGTTATCGCGTTCCTGCGGGAACAATGAGCTTTTCCGGGATAAAAAGTACCATATGTCCTTTCCGGGGACTCGTACTATCACCATGCCAAATTTCATCTTTATCGGTCCAGCTGTTGAAGCGTTACCGACAGACAGACAGACAGACAGAGTTACTTTCGCATTTATAATAATAAATATGGAATGGATATAATTAAGTATGTAAATGTATGCTTGTGCTTGTTAAAGACGATCTACGCAACTTTCTTAGAGGCAACAAAAACTACGATGTCCTTATACCAATAACTAACTTTAAAATAAACCTCCACCTTCACTAATAAAAATGGCACAGATTGAGTGCCTTTTTCCAAGTCGGTTAATAAAATCGGGCGGTAGCGCACCTGAGCAGGGGCGAAGAACCTTTTCTGACAGTAATTAGAAGCACGTGCTGTGGTCAGCGGGACCGCTTCCGGCACGCTATGCCCAGGGGTCGCAAACTGTTTGCTCGGTATATCGTAAAATATGTTCCTCCATCACGTAACGTGATAAAATTTCGTAAAATTTGTAAGTATATTATGTTATTTTCGTAAACCGTTACCTACTGTTTTGAAACATGATGACAAAGAAAAGTTATATTGAATTAATGAAACATCAGAAAGCCGTACAAATTTCATCATATACCCCCTTTCCCATTATCCTACATCACGTTTTCTCGTTAAAACTTGTACAAGCAAATTTAATAAGTTTTATGATAAGTTACTCAATGTTACCTTAATAAAATTGGGGATATGAAAATGTGATGCTTTAGAAATATATTGAAATCAAGTTCAAAGGATGAAACACACGAAAAACGACAGTCAGGCTAAAACTGTCAAGTTTCACCGCATTAACAAAACTGACGCAAACTCGATCGAACCAGCTTAAACCAGATCCGGTTCCCCCACAAAATCTTGACCAGATCGATCGACGTTTATAAAAAGGCTGCGCCTAAAACAAAATCCACCTAAGCCTCTACCGGGGAAAATATTTTCTTACCAAACGTAAGTTTTTCCACGCAAACAAAGTTAGCTTTACCCTCGGCCGGATCCCACTTGCACCTTACCCGCGCGGTTTAAGGTTCGGTTTCGTGTAGGTTTCGTTTTGGCAGTGTCATCACGTTTGTCCCCTACGTTAGGGTTGTCACCAGCTATCAATATCTCGAGTAAAGTGACGTGTAGGGCGGGCGTAAATCGATAAACTGTGTAAGATCCTTGGAGGGCGGATGACTTTATTGGTGGCTTGACGGCTGTCTCAAGTTTGCTGGCTGAATAAAACAGGCAGTTTGGCCCGCTGACAAATTACACTGATTAATCAGGAGTTAGACGTGAACTTCGCTGACGGATGCGAGTGCTTTTTAAATACCATTTGGAAAAAACAATCCTAATAACAGGTCCGATATTAGTATAGTCTTATAATCTTGCAGGCCCAACGCATTTTAGTGCCCGTATACCTATGGCATTTTAGACACTCATCTGAATGGTAAAGACATTTAGATTTTTTTTTCAAGTCCACTCATATCTCATGATTTCGGGATAGAAAGGATCATGAGCTTATTCCGTGTAGGCATAGTCTACGAGTATATAAATATCCATCCAACATATCAATAAAAAAATATCCAGCAATTTGTCGGAGATGTATTTTTTGTTCTCTTTCTACAAAACGGGGTTTTCTCATCAAGGAAGATCGATTTGTTGATTAAAATAAATCCGTTCTTTTTTTTGAATAATTCTGTTGGTTTTATTTTAATAAACAGTTTGGTGTTTGACTGAATGAGTGGAATACAAAAATAAAATAACCGAAAAATAAGATTAAAACTTACTTTTATGATAAATAATTTGAAAATTTCTCAAGATCTTTTTAAGTCAAAATTGGTTCGAATGTCTTATTATTGCTAAGTACACTTACAAGTATTATACCCAACTGCTTTCTAATACAACTTAATACCTACTAGAATAAACCATTCGGTTAATTTTCCAACACAGAAACTTGAGCACAACACATTACAAATTCTAATCAGCGACATCATTACAATTAATCCACAACCCGTATCCGGAAGGTTGTCAATCCCTTGCCGGAAGCGCGTAGTTTGGCAAGATGGCCGGATCCACCCGAGCTTCCGGTCGCAAACATCGAGCGCGGGGGTTTTATAATTACCCTGCAAACATAATATTACCGGCGGGGAGGGCGCTGCTGTCCTTCCCATTTCATAGAGCCGCTTTGCGATGACAGTTGGTTATAGCGTGTCTACAACGGCAAAGTTAAATTTGCCGCAGCCTACCCCCTTTTTACATTGGCTGGCATCTGTTATGATTTTCAACAGCGATTGTTATGACGTATTAAGCGAATGAGCTTGACATTAGTGGTAATGTCACGAGTACCTGTCGGAGTGAATAATTTTTAACCGACGTGGAAATATTAAGTGTATTGTGATTGGGGTGGAATATAAGTGCTTAAGTGTTTAAATACCATAATACCTATTTTTCTTTGTTAAAAAGTGAATTTTAGCGCACTGATGGATTTATTTTGGGAGTGGTGTTGATGGTGGCATTGTTGTTTGACCTACCACCTCTTATGCAGACGGTCGGGGGCTCAATTTAAATCTAGATAGGTACTTACGTATTTTTCGGCGAAATAAAACATTAGGTACGAGGATTTTTTTTATATAAAGTAGCCTATATGTTGACCCGTGTTATAAACTATCCTCATACCAAAGTTTGTTGCAATCCGACAGTAGTATTCGAGTTAAATCCGGACAATACATAAAGACAATTTTTCTGAAAATCGTTTTTTTGTTTTCAATTTTGATTATATTACCTATAGTCCCCTCGACTTGATAGTTTCTTTTAATTTTCAAGTTACAGACGCGACTTTTTCTACAAACTTATTACTAGTATATAGATTATCCATATTAATATTATAAATGCGAAAATAACTCTGTCTGTCTGTCTGTTACCTCTTCACGCTTCAATCGCTGGACCGATTTGGATGATATTTAGTATGGAGATAGTTTGAGTCCCGGGTAAGAACATAGGCTACTTTTTATACCGGAAAAGCGCATAGTTCCCGCGGGAGCCCGATAACCGAATTTCACGCGGGCGAAGTCGCGAGCAGAAGCTGGTAGATCATAAATCTTTATCATGTTCATCCATTACATTACACTTTAAACCTAACCAATAGTCGAGCCAAAACAGTCAATTAGATACCCAATCACGCATTGTTACAATAAAAACTTGAGCCAGACGTTCAGTCTGTCGGTCCATAGCTGTCAATCAATTACAGTGCGCGACAGCCACCAGCCACCCTAGTGTTCGTATTGCTGTTGTAATAAGGGAGGTTTTCGCTGGGCCCTTAGGTTATGTGCCTCTGTTTGGTACGCAGCCTCAAAATCGTGGCCACGCCCTCTATCGATCCTGAACCGCCCCTCGCGTTGAGTTTTCGTGTAGTCCATTCTACACTATGGCGCACTCGGCGTCAGTTGGCAGTGGGAAAACCATCAAGACATATGTTACATTACAGGACTTACCTATAGGTTAAGACGAGAGTTATATTTTTGTAAACATTCTTACTAAATTTCTATCATCTTAAAGGGTGACATTTCACCTTTAAGATAACTATACGGATCATTTTAATTTAAGATAATCCATTCACAGTGTTCACATACGTCAATCTAATCTAGCTAAGTTTTAGGAAAAACAACACTTTTTTTTCCCCCAGAACTTCATACTAAAAATTGTCTGGTCTTTTTTACCATTTTAACCCTTGTGGGGTCCAGTTTATATCTACCTATAACCATTGATCTATTATAAGTAAGGATTCACAATTAGCCGAAGAAAAATGGCCCCGTCAAAACGTTTGGCCTTCGTTATAAAGAGGCGTTATTAGCATATTGGAACGTATTTTCTAATGTCAGTTTGCTCCATATATTTTGACATAGTCTGTTAGGCACTGTTCGTCCATATGTTATTACTTATTATTATAGGTCAATGATCTACGCCATTTAAATACACTTCTGTTATAAATGTCTTATTAAACGATATTACGTTTAGCCGTTCGAAGCGGAATTGAACCTTATGAGTGCCACCCGTATTGAAATGACATTGAAAAACTACCGGTCGCCTTCCCCTTCCGCATCGGAAACGCCAAACGCAATACCACTGAAGGGATAGCTTTATTTTGCACAGCTTGACAAATACTTTGATAGGGATCTAGCGAATCCAACGAGGTTTTTACCCGACTGCAGCGCTGGTAGAAGGGTTATGATTTCGAGTGTATGTAGCTATATTTGCTTGGACCGCTCTGTAGCCTGAACTGCTTGATGGTTTCGCTACATTCGTCTTAATTGTAAGATTCACACTGGGAAAATCCAATCTAGGAAACACATTTTAAACTCCAACAAAAGCATTAGGTAGAGACGAATAAATTAAATAAATAATAAATAAATAAATAAACATCTTGGAACATTTCACACATATTGACCTAGCCCCAAATCAGTTTAAACTCGTAAAAAAATATGAAAAGAACTCGCAAAGTTCTCTTTAAACGCGCTCGATTTTGTGAATATTGTTCAAGTCTTAAGCTTGCCTTAAGTCGGGCTGGGAGTGACAGAGAGGGTTAGATCGAGAGACAGGGTTAGAGCGAGAAGAGAGATTATACTAATATCAAAAGTTTGTTTTCAGTCGGCTAGTTTTTATTTTTTTAACAGTCGATTTAGGTACCCATGAAATAAAAATATTCACAAAAAGTTTACCCTTTTCTATTCGAACACGCGGATTTCGGGATTCGAACCCGCGACTTGCAATACAGTAATAACTTCAGGGTCGTACCAGTATAGCTATCATTTATACCTATTGAGTGATCGCGAGACTGTACATTTTTAAGGAGAACACAGCTTAGAGAGTCCGGTCAAAAGTAACCTATTAGCACAGACTATTTATTTAGCACGGAGTATTACGTACAGAATGGCCACGGAATCACCCGCCTGAAACTAGCCCGCAACTCGCGCCCAACTCGCCCTACCGTCATTGGTTTCATCCGGAGATGGTGAGTGAATCGTTGGCCCACGTACTGGTACACACACATTTACAAGTTTCAGCATCCTCGCACGCAAGAACATTGACACTTCATTCGAATTGTGTTCGCCGTGAGCCACTACCACACGGTGGACACGGCCTATAAAAACACGATCTCGATCACAACTAGAATGGCAGGCCGGGCAGTTCGCCGCAGTGTGCGTCCGAGGACGTCTGTACATTTGTAACTGTGTGTGTACCACTACGCGGGGCAATGATTCACTCACCATCTCCGGTTGGAGGTGAGGCGAGTTCACGTTCACGGCGAGTTGCGCGCGGGCTAGATTCAGATGGGTGATTTCGTGGCCATTCCGTATTTAGTACTTAATTTAAAATATTTTGTGCTATTTCTATACCTGTAGTAGTCTACAGGCCTTTTGTAAGAGTCCTTTTCGCACTATATCCCGATTTCTCACACAAAAGACAATTACCGATCGAAGGTAGTGCGCCAACGCTATGGGGTATCTTAAAAGGTACGGTATTACAGCTAGCTCCCAGTCTCACTTAGCACGAGCCGAATTTATAGGCAGGGCCCAGGCTATATCAATTATGCCCAACGGTTATTGTTATAGGGCCTTAATGGTGATGCAACAATCACGACTTAATGGTGGTGGGGTAGGCAGAGGATTAGTGTAGCCATAGCGGTATGTGGAGACGGGAAGCATTTGTATTGGTGCTTTATCTCTATATTAATATAGTCGCAGTCTAATTACCTAACCATACAGCCGATGAAGCCATTTTGAAAGAGCATTGGTGGTGCGGTGAGGGGGTGAAAGGTGAGGCGGGGGAAGAGATTTTCAGGCAGGAGGTCAGTTAGGAACTTTGCTATAAACTATTTGGGTCATTTTAGGCCATTCGGTAATTTAGCAACTTCTGTTGCCACTCCTATTTTACTCATATTTACCATTCCACTCATATTTTTTACCATGTATTTGCAATATTAATATGTCACCTATGAACAGAAATAAATGAAAGAAAAAACTCCGTGTACCTAAAGCGTGCAAACGACAATGGGAAATTTGTATAGGGACTTGGTCTATGAGCCCTACCCTGTATGATATGATAGGAAAAAATGTGTTTAATAAAAAAGTATTCTTCAATACCGCTTCAATGATTACACTACTAACACCATCAGTGGTCGCCGATAGGCCACCCCTTCTCATTTTAACTCATTGACCTATAATAAATAATAACATATGGACGAACAGTGCCTAACAGAATATGTCAAAATATATGGAGCAAACTGACATTAGAAAATACGTTCCAATATCCTAATAACGCCTCTTTATAACGAAGGCCAAACGGGTACCCGAGCTGTTCAGGCACCCGTTTTGACGGAGCCATTTTTCTCCGGCTGATTGTGAATTCTTACTTTAAATAGATCAATATTTTAACTGAGAGCACGACACGACTTGGCGCGCGGCGAAGCACTTAAGCCGTTGACGCAAAGTCTATTATTGCTAAATCCACGCGCCTTCTTGAATGCTATTATTACAAAATCAAGAATGTGGCTCATCAAATATGGAGACTTATAAACGTATTTGCGGAAATAAGGCAGTCTAAGCAAGGCAGAACGTTGTTACCCTACTATTAACTACCTAGGTATATATTTATTATACGCGAGCCGTCCCGGAAAAGTTTGTACTATTTTCGACAGGCGGTAACAAAAAAAGTGCAATAGGCATTTTAATTATTTTTTTATTGCATATTATTAACGAATTTCAGTAGATGTGCAGATATGATTTTGTTTTCAAAATTGAACGGCTATTAGACTGTACAATTGTATTTATTTGATTCGAATCCGAATCAAAAATTCCTATTTAGTTACCTACTTAATTCAGCAAAGAACTATAACACACCCAGACGAAATTTATTTGCGGTATTTAGTTAATTGAGGTAGGAGAAATAAGTAGGAATGTGTTTGCTGAATAAAAAAAATATTATTTTAAGCGTAACAGAACGTATAATTCCTCCTATTTTGTTACTATTCGTGAACCCGACTTAAATTTACGATGTTGACAAAAACCGAGCAAAATCAACAAAATTCTACTAAATTTTCATGTGACGGTAAAAATACTAGTAACCTTGGTAACAAATTAGGAATTTTTAGATGTCGTGTTCATTCGATTTTCTTTTCTTCAAATACCTATTAATTATAACTATCAACAAAATATTATCTCTCGTGTAGAATCATCGTATAAAGAATTTTCAATATAGTAGTATGTGAATACCAAAATATACTTTATGTATGACACCAAAAATAAGCCCTGAGAAACCTTTAAAAAATCTCAACCGAGTGCCTGAGTTTGGTATAGTAAATTGATGATTTACTGACGGCAATAACCGATTCTTCTAAAATGCTTTTTTAAAATATTAATAAGTATAAATATTAAAAAAAAGCTTAATTCTTTAGTTGATTTTGACATGTGAAGTGTGCTCGTAATCAATTAGAATCTCGGAACCGGAACGGATATCCACATATAAGACAGTTCGCACGCTCAGTAATAAATGGTCCCAACTTGAAAAATATCTACTACTACTACTACTAGAGCCTATTTGCGTCCCACGTACTGCTGGCCACAGGGCACAGACCTCCTCTCATCACGAGAGGGTTTGGACTATAGTCCCCACGCGAAATATAAATTGTGGGAAATTGAGTTTAAAGTTTAGTTTTTGTTAGTGGTAGGACCTGGTGCTGGGTCCGTCCGGGGTGGTACCACCGTCTTCCCCCGCTATCCTGCCGCCAAATAGCAGTGCACGTACTGTTGTGTTTCAGTAGGGTGTTAAGGCAGCCGGTGAAATTACTGGCACAGAGGCATTCCATCTTAGGCCTCAGGGTAGGCAATGCATTCGAGATGTTATGGTTTATTAATGGGGGATCATAGGATTTCGGTGTCCATCGGTCGCAGTGACCACTTACCATCAGGTTTTTTAATCATTTCACAAGGGGGGGGGCACGTGACTCTAACAAAAAATAGCATTTTAAAGCTTAATATTTCACAAACACATTACTTAATCAAAAAATGGTTTTAACAAGCCCACAATATTTTTTAAAGACCTATTCAACGATATGCCGCACCATGGGGTACGCAAGAAAAAAAAATACATCCCCACTTTACGAGTAGGGGAGGTACCCTATAAAAAAAAAAACAAAATTTTATTGTACATACCACTTTGTCAGCGTAACTAATATGTATATTCATGCTAAATTACAGCTTTCTAGAACTAAGCATCTCCGAGTAATAGTGCGGACAGTACTAAACTATAAGGGTTCCTTGTGTACTTCGGAACCCTCAAAAGTTTTGAAAAGGCCATTTGTACAAACTTTTCCGGAATGGCCGCCAATCAATAATTGTGTTTCAACTGTGTTTCAAATATTCACCAGTCTATATTTAACCTTATGAGGAGGGCGTTTGACACAATTTCGCAGTGTGTTTCATTTAATTATATGCAGCCTTCACAAACAAATCCATTTTAAATTCAAATTAGATTTGTTCAACGTTTACTTTCAACCCATTTTAAAAGGAGGTGCTTTAGGTACAGTACATATTGTTATCTTCTGCAGCTGTCTGCTTGTGATTGTTTGTTTTATATTCTACCGTAACTCATGACTTTCATTAACTCCGTGTCGTTACCTTAAAGCCGTGGTAGCCTAGTGGTTTGACCTACCGCCTCTCATGCAGAGGGTCGCAGGTTCAAATCCGGCTCGCACCTCTGAAATTATTTATGTGCGAAATTCAATTTGAATTTACCACTGAGCTTTTCGGTGAAGGAAAACATCGTGAGGAAACCTGCACGCATCCGCGAAGTAATTCAAGGATGTGTGTGAAGTCCCCAATCCGCGCTGGGCCCGCGTGGGGATTATAGCCTAACCCTCTCGTGATGAGAGGAGGCCTGTGCCCAGCAGTGGGCCGTAAATAGGCTGTTGTAGTAGTAGTAGTTACCTTAAAGTCATTATTGTTTCACCCAATGATTTGATTCTTACAATATAAATGCACTAGCTTTGACGGAATTCGTTCGCGTGGAATTCGGTTATAACATAGGTACTGTAGAGGGGGGTTGGTGTTAGCTCAGGCAGATGCTGCTGGCACGGAGATCAGCGGTGGAACCCGAAGACACGAAGTCGATGTCTAGCTAATGAAATTCTCTAGATCTTGAAGACTGGCCCTATTACTGCCCTATCACTTCCCTAACTATGAAATAATAGATTAAATGTTGAATTAATATTATATTTTCAGAGATGTTTTCATTACAAAGAATAGAAAAAGACTCAATATAAAATGCGATACAATTCTACGCTTAAAATTGCCTATTTTTGACAGAAAATGTGTCAACTCACCGATTATACTCGGCCAGTCTCCACAGTACCTACATTTGTATGTTAAAAGGGCCTTGATAATTTTACCTCTTTTTGGTGGGATATCTAAGAATGCTTTCTTAACGTAAGGTACCTAACTATTATTGACCCAAAAATCGGCCCGATCGGTTCAGTAGTTAGGTTTGTGGCGCCACTGTCGCTTCACGCTTCCATGGTCATGCGTTTTATAATGTTCTATTTTATACTTACTCCATGTAATCTATGACCAAAACGTCAAAATTCAAATAAGAAAATTGTATCAACTGTTTCTCTTGGCGACCGCGCACCGGTAAGGACCTAATTGTGAATTCGCGTAAATTCTGTGTACCTGCAGTCAATAAAACTCAGTGGAACGAAGGTGCCTGTTTCATAATCTACATCAACAACCACATCTCCCAAATTGGTGATAATTTATAATAATAATTTATTGCATTATGCGGTTAAGCTAAAAACTTAGAAGCCGTGGTGGCCTAGTGTTTCGACTTACCGACCCTTTGCGTGAGAGGCGGTGCTTCTGCCTCTGCTGGTACAGGCCTCCTCTCATCATGAGAGGGTTTGGGCTAGTCCCCACGCGGGACCAGTGCGGATTGTGGACTTCACACACATCTTTGAATTACTTCGTAGATGTGTGCAGGTTTCCTCACGATGTTTCCCTTCACCGAAAAGCTCAGTGGTAAATTCAAATTGAATTTCGCACATAAGTAAACTTAGAGGTGCGAGCCGGAATCGAACCCTCAACCCTCTGCATGAGAGGCGGTGGGTCGAACCACTATAGCCCACCACGGCTTCATACTCGTATGTAATACAATAGACATTAATTGGTAGGATAAAAAAATCCAAGATCTCTAAGATCTTAGATTTAAGTTTAAGTTAGGGACTATACATCCCTTCAATGTAATTTTAGTACGTACCTATATGTATATTTTATACATGTAATGTAAATTTTGTAAATTTTGAAAAAAGGCCTTCTGCTTGAGTTTGTTGCGGCGCTTCTTCTCAAGCAATGGGTCTAGGAAGCGCTGGTAAATTCTTTTTCTGACGTGTAAAAGTGCCGCTATATGGCCAATTTGCTGAATAAATGATTGAATTGAATTGAATTGAATAAGATAGGTACTTAATTCGTACTTAAGCTTTGTCGTAGACAATTAACCGATATCGGAATATATCTATATCTACAATACTTACCGTATCTTTTATCATAATTGCCGACTCACCACCTGGGCCCTCCCACGAAACTGTTTTAAAAAAAAATACAGAGCACTCAAGACACAATTATACCGTCGTAATCGGGCCCTCTTAAGAGTTTGAGGCGTAAATCATGACCCCCTTAATACGCTTAAGGCGGCGGCAGACTGGAATATTTTTACCAACACATCGATTTTTTTTAACAACTTATCGATTTTTACCAATCCATAGAAAGTGGTGTCCAATGTGAGGCTTGAAACGTTTTGATTGAGAAAGTGGTGATTTAGACATAAAGTCTAGTAGTTTTTTCACCAATAAGGACTTGACCTTTCGGTAAAATCTAGGAACCGTAGGGTTAGTACTAGTTTACTATGTAAACACATAAGCGAATAATATGTTCGACATATGTTACTATTGTAATATATCAGGTACCGATCAGTGTATTAATACTTCAAACCTGGTCAGGAGTACAGTCAGCAGCAGAAGTAGATAAGCTGTCCAGGTGTTCAAAATGACCTACACACGCCCTTAACGTCTTAAGAATAAGGTCGCGTGTAGGTCATTTTGAACACCTGGACAGCTTATCTACTTCTGCTGCTGACTGTACAAAAAAGGAAATCATTTAAAAAAATAAACACTACTAATTGTCCCATCGGGAGAGCCAAGAATATTATTTAACAACCCTACAGTGATAAACCGTAAGCATTGTTCTTGTTAATTGTCACCAATCCAATAGGAAACACATTTTAAACTCAAACAAAAGCATTAGGTAAAGACGAATAAATCAAATCAGTTTAAACTCGTAAAAAAATATGAAAAGAACTCGCAAAGTTCTCTTTAAACGCGCTCGATTTTGTGAATATTGTTTAAGTCTTAAGCTTGCCTTAAGTCGGGCTGGGAGTGACAGAGAGGGTTAGATCGAGAGACAGGGTTAGAGCGAGAAGAGAGATTATGGAAATGAGCAGATATAACGGCCAATGAGGGCGCTTACAGTAATTCGCAGATATTGTTTAAGACTCTCTCTTTTTCGGGGACTAAAAGGGATTGGGGGAGATTGGGGAATTTTTAATTAGTGTGTTTTAGACTTGCATTACTATATCTATGATATTCTATATGTACTGTCTGTAATAGTTTAAATCACCTTTATTTTTATAACATACTATCTTCTGCCCGCGACTTCGTCCGCGTGGAATTCGGTTATAGCGTTCCCGAAGATTTCAAAATTATCAAATAAAATTGTCATCAATTAGGCACGAGGATAGAGCTCTAGCTACTGAACAGATTTCGATGAAATTGTGTTTTTGGCTGATAATGATAAGGCGAAAGGGGACCATCATCATCATCATCATCATTTCAGCCGATAGACGTCCACTGCTGGACATAGGCCTCCCCCAAGGCGCGCCACTCAGACCGGTCCTGTGCCACTCGCATCCACCGCGTTCCCGCGACTTTTACAAGGTCGTCACTCCATCTTGTTGGAGGCCTACCGACAGCTCGTCTACCGGTTCGCGGACGCCACTCCAGGACTTTCTTGCCCCATCGGCCATCAGTCCTGCGAGCAATGTGCACCGCCCACTGCCACTTAAGGTTCGCAATTCTTCGGGCTATGTCGGTGACCCCAGTTCTACTGCGGATATCCTCATTTCTGATTCTATCACGCAGAGAAACCCCGAGCATAGCCCTCTCCATTGCCCTCCGAGTGATTTTGAGCCTTCTTATGAGGCCCATCGTAAGCGCCCACGTCACGGAACTATAAGTCATCACTGGCAACACACACTGGTCGAAGACTTTCGACTTACGTATAAGTCGAAAGTCTTCGACCAGTGTGTGTTGCCAGTCCATGTATCCAGTTTTAAATTTAAACATTATTTTTTTAGAATGTTATAAGACCCTATTTTGTCTTCCTTTCGTTACTTTATAGTGAAACACTTAAGGTGAAGTCATTTCATTCATATTGACGCCACAGTCAAATTTTACGTGTCGGTTTGTAAGGTAATCATTCATTTCAGTAGAAATTAATTTATTTTCAACCGACGAAAAAAAAGGAGGAGGTTCTCAATTCGACGCGTATATATTTTTTTTTATGTACGACCACGCATATCTCCGTCAACTGTGAACCGATTTCGATGATTCTTTGTTTAATTGAAAGGTGTACCTCCTACTTGAACCCTTTTAATAATTTGGTTTAGTTCTGATGATGGGATCCATGACAAAACGAGGGAACTCCTCGAAATTTGTTAGCATGTGTATGATTTTGGCATCAATTTCAAAGACTACAGTGAGACTTACGTCCCATCGTACACATGTTTGGAAAGTATAGCCGAAAAAAAAAATTAAATAAAAAAATAGAACATGCTTCAAATTTTTTTTTTTTTGTAATAATTCGATTTCCAAAAAAAGACACGATTGTATTGCATACAAACTTTTAATATACCCAGCCAGTTGAGTGCCACTCTCACAATCAAGGCGAACGTAACGACAGCTCACAAGCTAAAATTCATCAAGCCATTATATAGGCTCCAGACCGTTCCAAAGAAATATACATACTCGAAAATCCTAAGCCTCCTTCTGGCGCAGTGGGGTAAAAAGATAAATGAAGTGCAAATTCTGGAAGCATCTAAATTAAAACATGGTATTTTATAGATTTTATTCACCTAAATAGTCAAAAGTGGTCAGGAAGAGGTCCCGGCCGTTCTTATTCATAAATTCACAAACGATGGGTCGGATGTGGCCGCTTTATACTAAGTAAGTATTGAGAATTAAGCTAGGGATTAATTCGTCTTTCTACTACATTAGAGTTGATGGCGAATTCACGAGTCACGTAAACTGTCACTGTTGCGTTTGCGTACCTACCTATTTATTTGCATTGCATTAAGTACATCTGGAGTGAATAGTGTCATCCGGGGCTTCTTTTGTCTTTATCCCTCGTAGCTATGAGGTAAGATAAAGAGAGATAGACAAGTCTTTTATGCGACAAATTTTGTTCACAGCGGTGGTAGTTTTACTTATTAAATAGTTAAGTAGAGATCTTCTACTATCTAAAGTCCCGCGCCTTCTCATTTCAAAACGCTTTAATGTATTTCAAAAGTACCACCAACACTCTCAACACATGTGTGCGTGCTGAGACAGACATCAACTATGCGTTGAGAGTGTTGGTGGTGCTTTTTGAATAATAATGAAAAAAATGAAGCGTTTTGAAATGTGAAGGCGCGGGAGTTTAGATAGTAGAAGATCTCTATACTAGCTAGGTTACGCCGTCATCGTGCACACTGCCTATAGAAAGTATATATTAACGTTAATAAGTAGATTAGTATTTTTTTAATTCAAGCTCGTTCATCGTCATATTTTAAGAATGTTCTAAAACAACAAACTGGCAGAAATTAGCGAGTTATCCGTACCGTCGAAATCCGCCGCAGCGGGCTGTGACATCTTCCAACGGGGTTACGTTGTTAATTATTAATTGGGGGCCCTTTGCGCTGCCTAAATGGCGTCACTAAACAAGGGTTGCTCCCCCAAAGGGATGAAGTTTTTTAATAATTGCCCCGGCGAAGATGCTTTTTGGGAGTTTCCGACAGAATTTGCGACGGCGCTTGAAAATAGGTGTGTCTCTTTGTAAATATAAAAGTATATATAAGGGATCGTCCTAATACATGACAACTCAATTATTGCAAGCAAGCATTGGACTCGAATAAGTGTCCTAATTGATCGCGCCATTGTCAATAAGGACACCCATTGACTTATAATAAGTAATAACATTATTATGGACGAACAGTGCCTAACAGAATATGTCAAAATAGGTATATGGAGCAAACTGACATTAGAAAATACGTTCCAATATGCTAATAACGCCTCTTTATAACGAAGGCCAAACGGGTGCCCTAGCTTTTTGGGCACCCGTTCTGACGGGGCCATTTTTCTCCGGCTGATTGTAAATCCTTACTTAAAATAGATCAATGAGGACACCTATTCGAGTTCTATACGTTTGCTCGCGCGTTCGCGCGAATAAAATTCGTGCGAACTTGCGATAATCGCGTAGTCGCGTTTTATTCTAGTATGTTAAGAAATTATAGACTCTGCGTCCACGGCGTAAGGCCTTCGCCGCGCGCCTTCTAAGTTGTGTCGGTGTCCCGCTGTAATAAGGAAGGCACCTTTAGAACAAGTTACTAAAATTTTCGAAACAATACAAATTTAGCTACTACTACTACAGCCTATTTGCGTCCCACTGCTGGGCACAGGCCTCCCCTCATCATGGGAAGGGGTGGGGGGATTTATTTCCCAATACAAATGCGCGTACTCGAAACTAAGTCAAACAGAAGTTCGAAACAATCGAGAGTTGGATAGAAACCCGTCATTATCTCACATTATAAAGTTAGCTAAAGAGAGCCTTTTAACTACGCCCTTCAACCCGAAGGGGTACAAATTTTGGTCAAAGCATAGATTATCCTCTAGTTCCATTTTCAAAGTGCCAACCATATAGTCAAATAAGTCAACACACACAATGACAGCTTAGTGCTTCAAGAATGCCCACGGTTACAGTAACACAATAGCCGGCACGAAATTATAGGCGTATGGTACTTTTTTCCCGATTTAATATTACAAAGCAATACCTACCCCCTTTACCTGTCAAGTAAAATAGTCTGTGATAGCGTTAGGTTGCTACAATAGTCGATCATTTGAATCTAGACCTTCTTCGTAGCTTTTACGGTGGTTTTCAGCGGTCATGGGAGTACATCGATTGCATGAGTTGAGGGGAAAATTGCAGTGTAGCTAAAGCTACAAAGAAAGTTGCGTCGATAGATTTTATAAAACACCATGTTTTTTCTATTGTTATTTTTAGTTCTAGTTTTAAATTTTATTTTTAATTCAATTATTTTATTTTTAAGTCGCCGAATTTGTATGTGAATCAGTTTTAATAAACATCTTTAAACTTAAAACACCAAACATTTTTGAAAAAATAAGGCTTACTGCTGAGCTTGTTTGGCTATCTTGTTCTCAGTAATGGGCTAGCAAAAAAATTGTTTCGCTGAATAATTAAATTTTGAGTTTTTCTATGCATGTTCACATAATAATTATGATCACCTCGCCTCCTGCGATATATCTGATGGCGACTGATCATCCGTTTATAAAAATGAAACTGATTCCATCGTAATTTCCTCTAAGTTTTCCGGAACAACGCGTCATCAATTCACTCAACAGCGTGATGGCTGATCGGCTCAGGCATGGTTTAGACATCAATTACAGTCGGAATAATAGCCTGTATTTAGCAGTTCACCGTTCACCTAACGACCTCACCCCAGTGCCTTGACAGCCTGGACGCCACCAAAATGGTTCCCTATCGGAGCCACCGGTAACGCCGCGCAACTGAGCAAAGCAAACATTCCCTGTTGATCCAAGACATTTTCTGTAATCAATCGTTGTTAAACCTATGAATTTTTTCACGATTAACGGCTTTGAAGAATTGACCGGTTATGACTCCGGTACTTAGTGTCGTCAAACAAGGGTTACTTGTAAAATGAAGGCACGATGATGACTGAATAAAGATCTTGTGCGCAGTTTCTCTTTCTTAACTTGGTTATTTGAATGGTTTGGAACAAAACGCTCCCTTGACCTTTCAACTCCGCGAACTAAGTATTCTTTAACTTATTATTCCATGAAGCATGTATGACGGTATTGACGTATCGTCTAATCCATAAATAAATGTGAAAGTAGTTACTCCGTCTGTTACCTCTTCACGCATTAACCGCTGGACCGAT
Source organism: Aethes cnicana (assembly GCA_963971205.1). Classification (NCBI taxonomy): domain Eukaryota; kingdom Metazoa; phylum Arthropoda; class Insecta; order Lepidoptera; family Tortricidae; genus Aethes; species Aethes cnicana. Next base: position 1,770,798 of record OZ020272.1, read on the forward strand.
ATGGATGAAATTGCTCATGGAGATAGTTGAAGTCCCGTGAAAGGACATAGGGTAAGTACTTTCATCCCGGAAAAACGCATAGTTCCCGCGGAAACGCGATAATCGAATTCCATGTGGGAGAAGTCGCGGGCAAAGGCTAGTCTGGTTATAAAATACATACCTAAACTTTTTCAACAAATTACTTTTAATGATTCAATTGGGGGGACTCTTTGTTTATTCTGAATATAGCCCAGAGTATTGACTATCGGTTAATTGATGAGGTGACTGACCCTTGAAAATGAAAACCGTCATTTTCATTATCGTCAACTGCTGTTAGTTTCTTGCGGTACTTTTCAGATTTTCGTTTTCCAACATTGCGTTGCCCGCCGCAGACTAGGGACGTGCGGAAATCAGCAATAGCAATGAATCATTGCAGCGGAGCGGACCAGAGACGTGGATTACAATTGGCTATGGGTGAAAAATAACAAAGTGCTTGATTCTTTTTTTTATGAATAGGAATATCCTTCCGTAATAAGAGAAAAAAATCCGAGAATGTTCCGTGGCATCGATTTTGCGTAAAAAATAAAATTGGTTTTGCGTTATTACGATTAAAAGATTCGGGTTTTCCTTGGTCCAAGTAAGCACAGCACATGTTCCTAAAAAAATATATTATTGACATTTGACGGTGACAGTTCTCGCTACTGTCGTACGAACATAACTTTACGTGTTTTAACAATTTTATTGGAAAAATAGCTTATTGATGACTGCTTTTGCTTACTGGACTTTCGATTATGCTTGGCCCCAACGACGACGTATGCTTTAAACACGTTATTACGAATGAAGCAAGAACTGTCACCGTCAATAGAGTCAACACTTTTTTTTAAGAAGTAGTGCTGCATACTTGAACCAAGAAAACACCTTTATTTCAATCGTCATAACACAAGATCAATTTCTTTTTTTTTACGCGAAATCAACGGCACGGAAAATTTTGATTTTTTTTCTTGATACGGAAGGTTATTCCTATGCATAAAAAAAATAATCGAGCACATTGTCATTTTTCACCCATAGCCAATTACAAACACTGCTAATGGTTGAATCCCGTTTGTGTCCTTTTTGCTCCCTCGTCTTGACGTCAGTAGAAGAATACGTGGTGCTGTGACGGTATACACGTGCTATAGTTTTAACGTGGAACGTCACGTCGGTTAATTTCCGCGACTCAGCCCCCGTGATAACTAAGGCCACAACTCCGATATCTGACTATAAGATAAATAATGACACTAAAATCACGTTTCTGAGACTACGAGAAATAATTATGTTGCTATCAAGGTACCGGGATCGCCCAATTCGTGATGAAGTGTGTGTGACATTACATTTTTTTGAGTTGTGCCTCTATGTTTCGTTGTGAGACGAAAGACGTTCTATTACATCTTATAGACCGTTTCGAAACTTGTGAATTCACTCAACCAAACGTAATGAAATCCCATCATCGGAGCTATTAAAAAAGTGATCTTATCATGGATGAATGAATGTTTACTTGCTTTAAATATAGTACAAGCATGGATTTTAATTAACAAACAGATAAACAGTAATTCCACACATTTAACCTATCTTGGCATGCATATTATTGAATAAATCATTTATGCAATCTATTTTACAAGTCCGAAACAACAATGTAATCCAATAAATAAAATTGATAAAATAACGTTTTAAGGTGAAAATATAAATGTCCTAAATTAAAATTAATAAGTAATTATTCGTGAATTTGAAATAGCAATGTCCTAGATAAATAATAAATTAAAAATAAATTACCTGAAGGTATGTCTCAAATTGAAAATAATCATTTAAGACGGACGGACAGCGGAGTCTTAGTAATAGGGGACCCTATTACTAAGACTCCGCTGTCCGTCCGTCTTGCCATTTGGGTACGGAACCATAAAAAAGGTCTACCTAGTTTGCAAACCGTTGAACCGTTGTAGCTAAGAGCAGTCTCGATTGCTTCACGATTAAATCAAAATCGGTTAATCTGCAAGACCACAGACAGACACGCAGATACTTACACACATACACATCACACCTCAAACTAATAAAAATCCCACTTTTTGTCTAAGGGTTAAAATGCAAGTGCTAGCCGTGTCACCTTTTTTTTGGTAACAGTCATTTTACTTCTGCTTTTCATATTTCGCCCCAAACGAAAAACGAAATAGAAAGTCACCTAATTTCCAAACACCTTCACCGCAATAACCTGTTATCAGCTAGACTATTTCAATACCTACACCCAATTCTAAATATTCCCAGCAAATAGGTATTTAGGACGCGGTGCACCCACTTTATATGCAGGGCCGGATTGTGTCTTCGCGTGACCAATTCCTCCACCGGACCTGCCCACCGGCGGGTGAATAAAAGATAGAGCCTCGTCATTAAATTAAAGCCTACAAATACGTACGGTTATTTTTTTCCAAATAACGCGCATGAATAGTTTAACAAGAGTATCGGTAGGCGGCACAGAAGTAATTATTTCATTACGAAAAAAAATAAATGTCACACGCATAATACGATAACGTATTTATTTATTTATGTCTCATCGTTGGGGCCGGCCTCTCGTCACGTGAGGGCTTGGGCTATGTATACCCAAATCTATAACTTCAAATAGGTAACTTTTAATATTGTTTTACTCACAAGTCACACGTGCTCACTAGAGCCACCCGGCACCCGGCCCGCTTCGCATCGCCTACGATTTGTATGGGGATCGGAGTTGATGTAGTGAGCGTACTGAGCGTATCAATTAATACAAATTCATATAAATAATACTAAACCGCTCGGGGCGAGGCGATGCTGGTCGAGTGCCGGGTGGCCCTATAGTGAGCTGTGACTTCAACACGCAAGTACACAGAACCCTCTGATGATAGTATAGTCACATGAATCATAAGATTACGAATGCATCACCAACTCTGAGGAGTCAGATAGAACGCCTCTCAAAGTATGCCAGTATTTTCACCGGCTCTCTATTTCCTCACCCGACCACATTTGCGGCCCTGCTTTTTGGCTGCAGCATTGCGGCGGTAATTGCACAAAAGGTCCCAATAGGTCGAAGTGTATCCGCAAAGATCGCAGAACCTCAAGGTAAGATAAGATGGTGGTAGCTGTCCGAATGGATCATAGTTATCACGTTTTTTTCTTTATCATTGTCATCATCTCTTTTTCTTCAAAAAACGTTCGTACTCGTACAATGAACTCCATTGCGACGCTAGTGTTGTGCCATGTTTTGTTGTTCGACTACAAAATAGTGATGTCCGTAATACAGCATATAGGGCCCTCGCCCACTGCGATCTCTTTTGTAGCGATGCTGACGCGCTAAGTATCGCTGTCCTTTTTTACACCAAAGGGTAAAAAGGATAGCGGTATGAGTAGCGCGGTAGCATCGCTACAATAAATCGCCGTGGGCGAGAGCCGAGACGTTATAAAATTGTAAATTCTTATCACCCATTTAGTTATTCGCTAAATTTGAATATTTGTATGAATAGCCCTGACAGCCGCTAAGCTAAAGTGGTACTGGGCTGGTCACGTCTGGCGCATGCCGGACGATTCATGGGCCACTATATCAACTAATTGGTCCCCCCCAAAATAGAGTCCGGCGTCGCGGTCGACCCCGACGGAGATGGCGGGACGAACTAGACGCCTTCCGCAATGATTGGCCGGATGTCGCGAGAGACAGAAAAGTGTGGAAAAATGAGAAGGAGGCCTTTGCCCAACAGTGGGACACTACAGGCTAATATAATAATAATAAATGCTAGCCCCTTGGTTAGTGCGTAAGCGGCGAGTCTCTGTCTGCCTTGCTTTCAATTTGTGAGATATTAATCAGGCAGATGTCCGTTATCTCACTCCATAGCCCGATTTTCCAGTCCACATCTCCCATCCACATAGCCCACTCCCAGTCTCTTCCTTCCTCGGAAATAGTTTGACAACTGGGGAGGGCTGTCCGCCAGTACAGCCATGTCATGTTGTATTGGGAGGACAGATCTCCACAGTTGCGGCCATCTCACGTTTCTGGTACCAAAAGCCTCTTCATGTTGGCTTTGGCCCCATGAATGCGAATGACCGGGTCCCCATGGGCCCGTGACATGTAAATGTACCAACAAATAATTATAATAATGAATATAGACTTCTCTTCCAGAGCCGGATCCTGGAGGACGCGTCCTTGATGTGCAACTCGTGGTCTCCAAGGCATAATGTAAGTTAACTTTTTTTTTTTCAATATAAAATAATAAGTTACACCAATTTGCGACACTTTTAAAAGTTCAGTGCCCGGTTTTTATACAACACGAGTTTACACGTGCCAAATGCTTTAACTTTTCCTGGCGGCCAAACTTTGCCAACGATAAAAATATGGGAAGACATTTCTGTATTTTTTTTACGACAGGCAAACATGTTTTTGGTTTAAGTATAGGATCATAATCTGGTGACAATTACCTACTTAATTGGAGTATAGTAAAGAGTAAAGTAAAACTGGTAAATTCTTTTTTTGACGTGTAAAAGTGCCCCTATGTGGCCAATTTGTTGAATAAATGATTGAATTGCATTGAATTGAATTGCCCGGGCAAAGTTTGGGTAGCTACTCAATACTCAATCGTTTATTGCTTCCATAACTAGGTAAAGGTAAGGCATTTTTCAGGATATATGAAATTCTGGCACTGAAAATCCCGTTAATCTTTAAACTTATCTAATAATACCACAGTATTAGAATATAAATTACAGTTAAGAATGTAAATTAAGGGTGAGTTGCATCGATAGCATTAGAATTACCGGTCGCGTTAAATATGACCATCGAGCTGTCATATCGTATAGCAATCAAGGCGACAGGACCTTAAATACCTAGTGAGAAAATTTTACGCGTTACGTTGAGGTTGACAGTTTGAAACAAACAACAACTGACTCGAAAAATGCCCTCCTTAGTAAACACCAAGTAGTTCAGTAGAGATCTTCTACTATCTAAAGTCCCGCGCCTTCACATTTCAAAACGCTTCAATGTATTTAAAAAGCACCACTAACACTTTCAACACATGTGTGCGAGCTGAGACAGCCATCAACTATGCGTTGAGAGTGTTGGTGGTGCTTTTAAAATAATAATATAAAAATTATTATTCTACTATCTAAAGTCCCGCGACTTTAGATAGTAGAAGATCTCTAGGTCTGACTGGACGTAAGCTATTTTTATGCCCAATAAAATCATGTGGCGGTACGAAGTCCACGGGGTCAGCTAGTATTCATATGATTTTTTTATTATCTTCGGAACATATCACTGTCGGCCCTTCGTATTTTGAAGCCTTTTATGTGTCTGTTAATAATGTTATGAACGTGTTGTGCAAAGTGCGTCTAAAAATTTCTTTTTATTTCATGACTTAAAAGGGGGAGCACGATATGTGACGCACAAATGACAGCCGGGTGTTTCAGGTTAGACTGGCATTGCGAATTTTTTTCAGTTGGCAATCTATGTTTTTTACATAATAAAATACTTAGCATAGGTACCTAATTAATACGGGGAAGCGCTTGAGGGAGGCAACGGGAGACCCTCGCGCCGGCAGCTTTCTCGCGCAAAGACTGGCTATTGCCATACAGCGAGGGAATGCTGCCTGCATGATGGGAATACCCTTCCGAAAGGCCCTAATTTAGGTTTTTAGGTTATAGTTTAGCTTTAACTTTTTTTTCTGTAATTGCTAGTTCATTTTTAATTTTTTAACTTATTCTTTTCTGAATAATCTTTTTATTAATACGAGTAACTACATATTCTAAAGATTTCGGATTTATTAATTTAGCATATATGATTTATTTCATAACTTCGCTTGCGTGCAATTTACTCCTTTAGGTAAGGGTTATCTTTCAGGATTTTATCCTATGTCCTTAACTGGGCCTAAAACACGAGTACCTATCTCGAATGCTTCAACGGTTTAAGTAGGAAAAGGTAACCGACATGCAGAGTTACTTTCGCATTAATTTTAGAATGATTTCTTTCATAAATCGCAGCTTCCTTTATTAGTCAAATGGCATGTTGCCGGTGCTGGCGAAATATCGCTGGTACCTAGGTCCTGAGGCATGTTCCTTCTGGAAGGATACCACCATCTTACCCGCTAACCTGCCGCAAAACAACTTGCACTCTTGTAATCGGTGAAACTGGCATAGAGGCGTTCAATGTCACACCTCCAAGAGTAGCAATGCATTCGTGTTCTTATATGATCCCTTAGCCACGAAATATGAGCATTTCCAGATCATTAGAGCTCTTAGACTGTTTAGAAACTGTATTTGTGTTTATGCAAAGAATTATGCATACTAAAAAGTCCCAGTTTGTGTCGGCTTTGGATTAGATTTCAATTTTTTCTCTCATTTCGCAAAGGGCGAAAGTGCTCACCCTTTGCTCTTAGGTGTATATGTATATCTATCTATATTGTCTATCTTTTAAGAGTCCCCAGTACGCTCCTTTCTCCATACAAACGTTGTAACGTTTTAATTCGCAAACTACTTATCAGATTGGCACCAAATTTTACAAGTAATAGTGGAGCAGAGATATTATTGTTCAAAATACACTTTGATTGTAATACATTTAATAACAAAGAAACTAGGACCATTTTAGTTACCTCCAAACTTCATAATTCAGTTTTTTGGCTGTAATTTAATTGTGTTTTATTTTACCACGACATTTACTGATTTCGGACACCCACAATAATGATTTTATTATGTGTACAAAGTTTCGAGTTAATCTGTTTAGTAATTTGGGAATAAAAGCGAAAATACGTTTGTATGAAAAGTTGAGAAACGCCGTGCGTACTGGGGACTCTTTAGCCCTCTTCTTCCCATTTGTGGGTACACGAATGCTTAATTATAGGTACCTACTTACATTTAGTTATACGGGTTCAAGCAAAACGTTGTGACGATATTATCATGTTATACAAAGTTTTATCTAAGGAAATGGAATAGATTTCTATCACTAAAAGTGGATTTGTTATGAAATCGTAAAGTTAGCTACTTACCTATCCTAACTTCCATATTTTAAAGTTAGTTCAGAATAAATAAACCGTGAATGAATCAATAAAATGTCATATTAAAACTGAAGCGATTCTCGCAAAAATTTAATTAGCTTGCATCGGGGCGAGATTAATTGGCTCTATAATTGTCTTATTTATTGGAAATGCATGTCATGTCTCAACGGCATTAATTCGAGCCATAATTGTCGTTCTGAACAGTTTTGATAGGTATTCGAAGCTCTTTTAAGTTTATCCTGAAATCAGTGGCGTAACTACAGGGTGGCAAGTCGGCAAAATGCCACGGACCCCCAGCCGGAAGGGGCCCCCGCCAGTGGAGAATCCCGGGGGGAGGGGCATTCGATGAATTTGCCACGGGCCTCGAACGCTATAGTTACTACGCCACTGCCTGAAATGATAAAAAAACGGAGATTTTATTCTCTGAGATAGTGGCGCCGTCACGATGTGCTGTATTCATGCATTTTTTTAGGGATTAAAAACAATTGTAGTGTTACTAATAAATTGTACTGGCAACAATTTAAAGCATCATTTAATAGGTAAGTTACTACAGAATAATGACGTCACTACACTAAATAAAACGTACAGCATAAATCTTGACCAATTTATATCTATACACAAAAATGAATTCCCGTGCGTTAGTCTGGCTGAAGCTCGAAAACTGCTGGACCAAATTGGCTGGTTCTTTTTTTCTTACTATATTCAGTTCAAGGAAGGTTTAGAAAAATCGGGAAGAAAGTAAAAAATCTTTATACTTCTGGGAGTCCGTGTCAATACAATGGGGGCTATCGCGTGAGGGCCAATAACATTCACTTTTCACTGGTTTTGGCGGGCTTCGTGACATAAATTATAATTCCTTTAATTTACCTGTTGAAAGTGATCTCCTTCGTGATATTATCGCAAATATGGATTATTTGGCGATGACTGTGAACGCTTTGAAAAAAAACTCTTTTTTTTTCAAACAAAACGGAAATCCACTACATGCGGCATAGCTACTCGATACGATGATAGTTATTTATAATCAATAAACATAATGAGATTCAAGGTTTAAAACTTTGTTTCGGCGCCGATCTTATAATGTCGCCTTTGACAGCTATACCTTTGGACCTTAGTCAACAGTGGCGCCAACTGGTGAGCAAAGAAACGATAGTCCCCATTTCCATCAATGACCCAGGACATTTACTTATTTACTTGCTATTATTTATTAATTAATCTGGCCAAGAGGGCAAAGGCCATCAGGTCATCAAAGCACCTGACATTTGTACAAAATGGCGCCCGTAGCACGAAAGGAAAATCCATTACTGCATTATTACATTCGTTAGGTATATGCCAACTGATTAAATTGTAATTATATATGTTTATAAGGATTTTTTTATTTTGTCATGGGAGCCTAGTAATTTTATCTACCTAATCTTATCCTGAAAATCGTGGGTTCGAAACTCGGCTCGCTCCACACTGAGTTTACAAGAGTGAGAAATTCAATTAAAAGCCATTAGGTCCGATTAAGGTAAACACCATGAGGAAATCTGTATGAGTGTAAAGTACTTACCCCAAAATTGTGTGTAAAGTCCAACAAAAGCATATCAGTTATGTTTTAAAATTCACACAAAAATAATTCACTCAAGCTTCTAATTTTAATAGAGAACAAATGATTGAGCAATGATATTTAATCCGGCGGCCATCTTTGCTTGTAATCTACTACCGTTTCAAGGGTTAAAGCGGCAAACTTAATTATGCGGGTGGGCAAATTTGGAACTAGCGCGTCTGCGAACTAGCGCGGCGACGGTGGCGCCCTCGCGCCGCAGACGGTTAATGTGGCGTATCAAGTGTCACAAACGAAACACTGAAAGCCCCGGATGAGTGGGTACTCTCCCGCACTAAAGTGCTTCGTGAAATAATGGCGTAGTAAAATTCTATTACGCGCGTGTAAAGTTTTACTGTTATTATTTGTTTTAAGCTTCCGCGATTGTCAATTATGGTGCGTGCTTTATTAATTTTTAACGCGCTTTTGTAACCTTAGTATTAGCTCATATGACGTTTTTTTAGTCTAGACATATAAACCTAACAAGATCAATAGTTGAGACGAAGGGCCTTAAAGAACATAGATAACATATTGTTACATTTAGTCGTATTTTTATTTGAATACTTGTTTTTTTTAATTTAAATGTTTATGTCAATATAAATGCTACTGCGATACTAAAATCTGCACATAAACTGACTAGAATCATATTGGTGCACTATTATAACCGTTTAGAACTAGTAATCTTGAGACTTGAGAGTTACTAACTTAATATCAGCAGAAACTACTCGCGGAAAGCAGTAATAATTTTATAGACACACTGCAGCGGTCATCTCAACTTAAGTATCATAAAGTTATACCAAGAAAAAGATTGCATTAAATTTAATACTTATTACCAAAATGTTACTACTGTATAAATCTTTTGTAGCTTTTATTACGGTAGTTTCGTACCTATTACGGTAGTGTCTATGTATGGGCTTGTATGTCATGTCAAGGCATGTCCGCCCATGCATTTATCCGAAGCTACTAATATACTGTTTGCTTGCTTTTCTTTATTCAACTAAGGGAACAGTAAAGATTTATTTACGTATGAGACCTAGAAATTCCCATTAAAATCAAACACCCCCCCCCCCCCCAAATCATCTAAGCTTACGTGACCAATCTTTATTTATTCGCTCAGCTGGGCCCCCCAAACAAAAATCCTGGATCCGCCACAGTGGTGCCGGTTTAAGGAATGCCTAATTCTGTACAAACAGCTTACTACTACCTACATACGAGTAGAACTGTACTTCAGTCTTTATCTAATTCCCTAGCGCTTGCCCGCGCGAGCGTACGTCAGGATTAGCATGATGCGCTTTTAGGCGCGATTACGTGATATTACGCACAGCTTAGCCCGTCCCTGTTAATGTGGAGGCGCACTTCAAAGATCCGCGGCGTTGCTGGCTTCCCTGCGGAGTATGCTAGCACCATAGACATCTAATCCTGAAGACTCAGCATCGGTGAATTTGTGCATTGAAAGAATGCTGCTAAAAATTACCGGGTGAGAGGGGCATTGGTATGGCAGGCTGCGTGACCAGGATATCCATACTAATATTTATTTATTTATTGAGCAATATATTTACACAGTCTTACAGTGATCAACTGATCACCAATGGTAAATTAGAACTAAATAAAACTATGACAAAAAACACATTAGTAAATAATACTGGAATTAAATATAAATGTGAAAGTGTGTTTGATTGTTTATTTGTTTGTCCTTCCTTCACGTCGGAACGACGGGACCGATTTGGATGAAATTTGGTATGGAGATAGTTTGAGACCCTAGTAATAACATGGGGTACTTTTTATCCCAACATTTCCACGGGAACCAGTTTTCCACGGGTCAAACCAATTTTTCAATACTTCTATAACTACTGGTAACCATCTATATTGTATAGTATCATCGGGTACGCAAATTCTAAGACTATACGGGACAAAGTCGCGTGCATCGGCTAGTTAGATATACGCTCATGCTGCCAAATTTCATCCAAATCGGTCCAGCGGTTGAAGGGCGAAGAGGTAACAGACAGACAGACCGAGTTACTTTCGCATTTATAATATTAATATGGATGTCAAGGCCAGTCGACATAACTAAGTATATACCTTTGACACTTCTTATGGCAGGGGCTAAGGGAGTCGCCCAGCTAAGAGAAGCTTTCAGGATTAGATGTCTATGGCCAGCAACTACTAAGTTCAAAGCAAAGCCTAAGCCTAAAAAAGCTCTTAATTTTGTTTTCATACAGACCAACTTATCATCCTGAGATTCCCAACGATAACAAATATGCCAAAAAACTTTGAAACGGATATATATTGGCTAGGAATGAGCGCTCTCGAGCTCTAATCGACTGATAATAACAACTGATACAAAAAATAATAACATAATGACACCTAAATCATTTCGAATAAATGCACTCCTCATGTCCAGTACGTTATAGTCACAGAATATTTAATAGTACTACATACAGAATGGCCACGGAATCACCCGCCTGAATCTAGCCGGCGCGCAACTGGCGCCCAATTGGCTATGGGTGAAAAATGACAATGTGCTCGATTATTTTTTTATGGATAGGAATAACCTTCCGATCAAGAGAAAAAAATCTCAGAATTTTCCGTGCCGTAGATTTCGCGTAAAAAAAAGAAATTGATTTAGAGTTACGACGATTGAAATAAAGGTGTTTCCATGGTCCAAGTACGCAGCACTACTTCTTAAAAAACAAGTGTTGACACTATTGACGGTGACAGTTCTTGCTTCATTCGCTTTTCATTCGTAATAACGTGTTTAAAGCATACCTCGTCGTTCGGGCCAAGCAGAATCGAAAGTCCAGTAAGCAAAAGCAGTCATCAATAAGCTATTTTTCCAATAAAATTGTTAAAACACGTAAAGTTATATTCGTACGAAGGAAGCGAGAACTGTCAACGTCAAATGTCAACACTATTTTTTTTCAGAAACATGTGCTGTGCTTACCAAGGAAAACCAGAATCTTTTAATCGTTATAACGCAAAACCAATTTTATTTTTTACGCAAAATCTACGCCACGGAAAATTCTAGGATTTTTTCTCTTATTACGGAAGGTTATTCCTATCCATAAAAAAAGAATCAAGCACTTTGTCATTTTTCACCCATAGCCAATTCGCCCTTACCGTCATTTGTTTCATCCGGAGATGGAGAGTGGATCACTGGCCCACGTAGTTGGTACACACACATTTACAAGTGTACAGACACAACATTGACACTTCATTCGAATTGTGTTCGAAATCGTGCTTTTATAGTCCGTGTCTGCCCTATAGCATACTATAGTCCCAGCTTTTAAGTTTGAGAGCAAACGAAAGGAAGCACCCAATCCCTATTGTATTGACAGATTCCCTTGACAGCTGTAAGTGTGTGTGTCATTGTCTGTTAATCTCTATGCCTTAAAAATGAGCGGCAATCGTGCGTGGGAAACGACGCTTGGGCCTATTAGTATAAAGTTACGCCATGAGCGGCAGGCAAGGCATGAGAGACAGCGGGCAGTAGAGTTGCCAGAGGTATCCAGTTTGTAACTAAGCTAACTTGCCTTGAGTCATACTGGCCAATCGAAATTTTGAAAAACGCAAGTACAGGCATACCCTATAGAGTTGAGATAATTGATAATAACACACACAGCTACGTAAAGAACGGCTGTCGGTACGAAAAAAGAACAGTAACTTCAAAATCCCGGTATCATTAGGTACATGACATGTTGTTGTGTGCTTGGCCTCAACTCTCGTGGCAATACCTTAAACTAACCTTTGAAAATAAGATTGAAACAGGGTCGCGATTAAAAGGGTTTTTCCGAAAGTTGGCAACGTCGCATAATAGCTGTCAAACGTTTCGTTGTTTTTATCAATTTCTCAATATTACTGAATTAAAAAAGTAGTAATCATTATATGGTTGAATGACGCGTCTCGTTTTATATTTGTTGGCTACGCATTCAAATGATAAGATTACATTAAAATGCATGGGAAATGAGATGGAAAGATTACTTCTATAATACTAAAAATTTCGTGTTGCTATGATAATTGCCACAATCCATACTTAATGTTTTATTCAACCATAGAGCGATTATTCATGTTTTCACTCTGTAATATTCAGAAATTAATGAAAACAGCGAAATTTTTGATAGCTATTTGCGACGTTGCCAACTTTCGGAATGAACCCTCTTAAGCAGGTAGCACCTAGACGGAACAGATTATGCATATTTCAAAATTATGCATACATTTAACGCCACCTGTTTTCCCTTGCACCCTGCGTGTAATTATCGAGGTGCCATTTTAACGTGTATTACCTACAGCAGCAATCATAATTTGTTCAGTCTCCCCCACTTGTAACATTATACTTACTGCGCGAACTATAGTTGACAGGAAAATCCTACCCTATTCTATGTCTAAAAACGGAAGGCTCAAATTGACATGTCATGTTACGGATTAGCAAATTAAATAAAGCGAAGTATCTCTTTTTAATCGCCATGGGGTTGCCACTTGTGAGCTCAATTGTATTTATTGCACTTATAGAATCAATTGTAATTATTTTTTACTGCACGGGCACAGAATATTTAATAGTACTACATACGTATAAAATTAATCGATTTAGATTTCGTTTTTTGCTTATTTGATAGGTGAGGATAGTTAATCGCGAATATTCTTATATATGTATTAGCTATTTTAGTTATTTATTTATTTATTTAGGTTTATCAAGGTAACACCAGAAATATAGCAAGTAGAAATTAAAGTGTACAACTAGGTAATTATAAATAAACTCAGCAGGCACATACAATTTTAGTTACATGACTAAACAATCGAGTGTTTTGGTGGTACATTTTGTACATTAAAGAATTTTATACAAATAGATATTATTAATAGTAGAATACACAATAATCTTGTTAGCATGATGGATTTGCAAGTTATGCTCATGGCGGTAATGTTTGTATAAAATAGGATTTGTATGAAATTATTTGCCATTTTCTTATGCAAAACTCGTTCTTTTTTAGTTTCAATGTATAGTTATCGATAAGTGAAAGTCATTAGTACATCAGTGAGATATAAAAAAAATCAATGCCCAAAAAGATTATCTCTTTACTTTTAATGATTAGGTAACTTGTGATTAACATGAAATTAGACGCAGTCTCTCATCTTGTTTTTTTTTACCATTGACTCTCTAAGGCGCGATTTCTTTATCCACAAAACGCTACGTTTTGGCTGAGGATGGCTAAAATTTGACGTTTGCTCCATAGAGAATCTGTCATATTTTTACTGTCTGTAGCCAAGATGAGGCGTTTAAGTGTATACAGGAACCGGACCTAAGAACGCTTTAATACACTCAACAGCAAAGAAAACGGGTCACTTTGTATAGGATTTTCCGTACAAAGCGACCCGTTATCATTGTTGTTGAGTGTATTAGGTATGACGAATGTTTTTCACGTTCGTTTAAGCGTTGATGGATGACCTGACCACTTTCCAACTGGTGGCGGGCCATCTATGATAGATTTGACGTTTAAAAAATCAAAATTAATAAAAATCCACCAGCAATACCCATTACCGACTACTTATGTTTTTTTAATTCGTTCAGATTCATTTGACGCATAGCCCGGGGAAGGGCCGTTCGGCTCATAAATAATTCAGAATCTCTTTTTAAATATGCGTCACTTCAAACACAATGTACTCAACTATTTAGGACGACACGGATAGCGTACATTCAATTTTAACCGACGACGACTAGGGGTTATGGTTTTGTCTCCCTAGGGAATTAAAGCACATAAGAAATTAGTGTTCTTATCTTTATTAGTGAATAGCGCTGTCTTTGATGATGATGAAAGAGAAAAACACACTTTTGAAGTTATACCCTCTTACATTCTTATAAGTAGTTTAGGCACACGGCGGACACGGCCTAAGTATAAAAGTTTAGTTTAGTAGGTAGTCATTTTCGACGGTTTGGGAACGACGCTAACTTTTTCCAATTTTTATCAAACAAAGCTTAATAATTCCTGCTTCCAAGAATTCTACATGGTAATCCGATCAGTGGTTTCTGAGTTTTGAGAAATAATAAAAAAGCCAAATCACTAACGTAACAGAAGTAGGTTTAGGTGATGAGAGCAGCTGTTTGTATGTTGATTTTTTTGCCATTTGATGATTTTATAAACATGTAGGTAGGTATAATACACATAAAATGAATATTTTTTCATTTCATTGGTATAGTCAAACGAGCGCATAGCCCACCTAATGGTAAGTGGTCACTGCGGCCCCCCCTGCGGATCCCCCATTAAGAAACCATAAGATCTCGAATGCGTTACCTACCCTGAGGCGTAAGATGGAATGCCTCTGTGCCAGAAATTTCACCGGCTGCCTTAACCCCCTACCGGAACACAACAGTGCGAGCACTACTATTTGGCGGCAGGTTAGCGACAAAGACGGTGGTACCACCCCGGTTGGACCTAGCACCAGGCCCTACCACTAGTAAAACTACGCATAGATATACTTAGTTGACCTAGGCGAATCTATTTTAAACTCCAATCCCGTTGACCATAAATTTCTCCATTCACTCTCCAGTGCCCGAGTGGGGAAACTATCTAGTTTAAAGTGGTGGCGATAAAATTGTCTACTTGTGAGTCCGAGGGAGTCCGCAAGGCCGGGACTCATAAATAATTTAGGTTAATACAGCAAAAACCCGGCCCTCATGACTTGTTGATGCGTCTTCAGCCAACAGGACTTTTATAATTGGAAGGGTTATCTTTCGAGGGTTAGAAACTATTGTAGTTTTTCAAGAACAATTGAATTGAAACAATTTAATTTCACCTTTTATTTTATTTGATTGATATTTTAGTCAATATATCTCTTTGTCGCTGTTAAGTTTGAATCGGTCCAAGTAAAACTAAATAGGTTGAATTTGAGTAGTTGTTCCAGGTGTAAAATAAATCATGCTTTTTTTTTCATTTTTAGGATGGGTTTACTGACAAAGTCGTTTCTAAATCCATTTTGACGTTAAGGAAGGACAAACAAAAAAACGCACTTTCACATTAATTAATTCGCTTGGAATGGATAGCAAAAGATTCAATGACTTCTATTAAAATATACTTAGGTAGTAGGTACATGTCTTAATAGTCAATAACATGATAAGTTGACAACCATTTAAATCAACTTTTGATAACACAATTTTTTTCAATCCTTTGTCTATTGGACAACCGAAAAAAGAGCTTTTCAGTCTGTACCACGAATACACAAAGAAATCATGGTCGGCTTATCGTCGCTGAAAATGACAACCAACCGACATATAACATCTTGATTCCTCATAGCCATGAAAAGAGCCCACGAAAAGCTGATTTATTTCGGTTTTTTCGGTTGTTATTAAAAGTTAATTCATCCACCTGCAGATTATTCCATTAAATATTAATCGATACGTCTGATATTCATCAGACAAGGTCATATCGATCTTACACGCTTTATCGTGGTGTAAGTTAAGTATAATAATTATCTTCTGACATATACATACCTACTAAGCACTAGTTCTTGCCCGCAGCCTTTTCTATGTTGGCTGGAAGAGGTAGCATTCGTCGTGTCAACTGCGCTGCATCCTGTTTTGAGTCGCTTACGTAAAAATAGTATTTTTGTCGTTACCGTGTAGTTATTCTCTATGTTAAGTATACTAGCCGTATCCCGTGGTATCGTTTCTTGCCCGTTCCCGTGGGATTTTCGGGAAATTTCTTTCTTAGTGCTCTCTTTCTAGGCGTCAGGGTAGGCAACGCAGTCGAGGTCTTATGGTTTCTTAATGGGGGAATTATAGCCGCAGTGACCAATTACCATCAGGTGGCCTGTGCGCTCGTTTGACAAAAAAATATACCAACGACATAAAAAAAGACACTCTAGATCAGAGAAATCACTCCGGCTCGGTTCCTATTTCAACGAAATCTAAAAATCTGTCAAATACTAAACTATCCGTAATCAAAACGAGGCGTTCTGCGGATACTGGAACCCGCCAACATTCAGTAAAGAAAGAATTTTATTCATTTACCTATGTATTACATTGATTTCCACAGGGCGACCTCTTCGGCGGGTTAAACGACGGTCTCCTCAGCCGGGCGGAGGCGTTAGCTGCGGTGGACATCGGCAAGCACCAATCAGGCCCACAGCCGGCGCAGCTGCCTCAACTGAAACATGACATGGTGTATCACCATGGGGTGGGGGGCCCGCCGCCGCACAACGCCCGGCCGCATCAGGTATCATTGTTTAATATTCAAGTCAAGGGCGGATCCAGGGGGGGGTCATGGGGGTCATGACCCCCCCCCCCCATCGACAGAACTAGGTCTATGTATTTTTAACCCCAGACGCGAAAAGGAGGGGGGGCTTGTATGACGTGACCCCCCCTGAGTCGAAAGCTGGATCCGCCCTTGATTCAAGTCCCTCAGTTCTATCATCTAGGCAGAGTAGGTCACGTAGGATGGGTAAGACACGAAAGATGAAAATTTATAAACTCCAAATTCATAATTTATTCAGATAATTAACTAAGAAATTCGTTTACTTACCATCGCTTCCAAGGTGGGTTTGAGAAGAAGCGCCGCTTTTGACTCAGCTGTAGGGCTTTTTCAAAAACGAAAGACCCGAAAACTGCTCGATAGGTTGTGGACAATATGGTCAGCGAAGCCGCTGTAAAAATTCTATTGCTGCAAGCATATTGGACGGTGTCTAATTGGAGGTGATCTCAAGTGTCGTACACTAGGTACTAAGTACTAATCATATACCTAAGATGCACGTAAAAAAAACTACCAGATAGGAAAGTAGGTTTCGAAATCAGTATCGAGTACTTACGCGAAATTGTATTGAATGTAAGTACCTATATTTTTATATATTTCGTAATACCTAGTTGAAAAATTAAAAAACAAAGATGATTATACCTTTAGTACAAATCGTTTTCAATCCAATGAACACTTATTACAGTTATTTAAAGGGGGCCGAGATGTAAACAATTTTTACGTTTATTCACATATAAACAACCCTCCAAATATAATTTTAAACTAATAAAAATCAAATAGAACTCTCTGGTATGTTCGTATCATACCAATCCAATACTGGCAGCAATAAAAATAAGGGATGCCATAAAATTCTTGGCGGATCGGCTCCCTCGACGTAAATGATGATAAAGTAAATGCAGTTTGTCTATGCTTGCTTCTCTATGGTAGTTGAGGGGTTACCTTGAATTTTCATATACCCAGGTATAAACAAGTAGTTTGTTTAGGTTGGCGTTGATTCAATGATGAGTTTTTCATAGGTAAATTAAAAAAAGTTAAAAATGACTATACTTGACTTACCTACTTTAGCATAATAGGTATTTAAGTAAAATCATCAATGGTAGAGGAATTGTTTTAATTGTAGCACTAATTTAATAAAGAAAAAGCACCAAGAAAGCACAGCTTTGTCTATGAAACTGAAAAAACTGCATAATCAAATATTATTCCTGCCTGGCAACATTAACGGCTCCGCAGTAGGTACAAGCCTTAGCAGATGGAAATCTTAAGGCTCCATATGGAGGGTAAGGTCCGCTGGGAGTTGCCATGCGTGGGGGAAATTCCCCGAAAAATATACACTACTATAAAATCGAGGTAATTTTATGCACTACAATATTGTACGCCCTTATGTTCTCATGGCAACATTATTTTTATTCTTTATTCAAATTTGCCCATTTGTTTTGTGTTTGATGTTGATCGTGTTTTGTTTTTCTTTTGGGGCATAGGAAATGAATGAATGTTTTTCTTTTTTTTTAAACCCGTTGTTTTCTTACTATTGCATTGTAATGTATTGTCCTGCATTGCATTGTATGTGTTGTATCCTTAATACAGGTATTTTATACATCACACATGTTAGGTACTCAAGAGAGTAAAAGGTCCCTCTATCGAATTTCATCAGAAATGATTAACTCAGTTGTTATGGCATAAAAATGCAATGATAGATTATGATTTAATAACACTTGTATGATTACCTATGTAGATTCTAAACTAAACGGAATCTCAAATCAGGTATCAGGTAAGTAGTCATTTTAAAATGTGTTTTTGTTCATTATTGAATTGCCTAAACCACACCAAAACTTTAAAATCGAAACGTTTTTTATCGGCGTGACATTTTCCAAGTTCAAATAGCAGGTGGTGACGCAAGGGCCGATTGTAAAAAAAATCGTCAGACCCTCCGGGGATTCGAACCCACGTAATGCGTGCTTTATCGCCGCTGAGCCCAGTGGTGGCAATTTAGGGTCCCTAATTTGTAAATATAGTGCAGGGAGCGTACCCATAAATGGCCCGCGCTAGGGTCCGAAATCGAAACTGGCGTGACACTAAAAATTTACTAAATTGAATTTTCCTTTTATTACAATTGGTATGATTGATTTGTTGGTTGTCGTTTGGATTGATTTAGGTTTCAGCGTGTTTTGTATTAAGTTTTGTTTTGTTTGTATTAAGTCACATTATTGAATGAGAAACGAATAATACTTACTATTAAATATGTCAATTCAATTCAATTCAATCATTTATTCAGCAAATTGGCCACATAGCGGCACTTTTACACGTCAGATGAAGAATTTACCAGCGCTTCCTAGACCCATTGCTTGAGAAGAAGCGCCGCAACAAACTCAAGCAGAAGGCCTTTTTTCAAAATTTTCGAAATTTACATTACATGTATAAAATATACATATAGGTACGTGCTACTTGCTTCCACCGGTTTCCCGCAACCTTCACGAGGTCGTCGCTCCATCTTGTTGGAGGCCTACCGACAGCTCGTCTCCCGGTTCGCGGGCGCCACTCGAGAACTTTCCGGCCCCATCGGCCATCAGTCCTGCGAGCAATGTGCCCTGCCCACTGCCACTTAAGGCTCGCAACACCGCACAGGACCGGTCTGAGTGGCGAGCCTTGGGGGAGGCCTATGTCCAGCAGTGGACGTCTTTCGGCTGAAATGATGATGATGATGATGATGATAGGTACGTACTAAAATTACATTGAAGGGATGTATAGTCCCTAACTTAAACTTAAATCTAAGATCTTAGAGATGTATAGTCTCCAAGGGTCCAGAAAAAAAAAGTACTTATCTGTTAGGTATTTTGGGTGTGTCATTTATCGGGTGTGGTCCATAAGAAGAGCAAACATTTCGAAAAAGTTACCTTGACCTATGATCCTAATGCTCTCAAGTGCTTATAATGGACGGAGTACGGAGAAAAGTAATTTAAAGTTCAAATCAATGTAAATACTTGAAATCATTTAAAACAATCATGAATGGCATTCAATATATTTACGTGTAAACTCTTCCGTTTCTGACTGACTGACTGATGACAACGCACAGCCTAAACCACTGGTCAGGGGAAGCTGAAATTTGGCATGTAGATTCCTTGGAGAGTGTAGTAGGTATTAAAATTCCCACCGAAACGGGAAATAAAGACATTTTGCATTTAATGTTTATGTCCAAACGAAGCCACGGGTAACAGCTACATTGCAATAGGTACCTAGTTACAATTTTGTTACGGAGTAAAGGTAAACTAGTTTTTCACTTTTCACTAGACTTAATTAAAACCGTGGAATTAACTTAGAATTTATCAAAACAATTGAACTTAAAATTACCTATGAGTTAAAGTGGGTGGGTTAAAGTAAGAAATTCAAAGCTGTCAAAGGCGCGTGCACTAGCTAGTACACCCAATGGTACACTACCCAATGAAATCGAGTCGATTTTCCATAAAAAGTGACCCGATTTCATTTCGGTTGAGTGTAGTAGCTAGTTCGGAATAATTAGTTAGGTTTTCTACGAAAGAAATCGTAATGGTACTACTTATAAAATGTATTAAAAGTCTATAAAACGTCGACTGGCCACTCTTAGGCTTAACTCTTCAATGCTTGTTAACTTGAGGAAGGTACATTCTTAAAAAGCGTTCCCGATGCCTCAAATTGTCACGTGTGTCCCTGGGCTTACCCCTGGGACGAGCCGATTGCCATGAAACTACCATGTCCACCCTTTGCCCTGTTTGTGTTTACATACTAAACGGTACGGTCGAGGGCAACGAGCACGAAACCCTATGCCCAGGAAAAGTTTTGAGTACGGAATATTATTATTTACTGTTGACTAGTTTTACTCGTTTAAATAGGTATCTATACAAAAAACGATTACATTAACAATTACCTCACTATTAGCAATGAACTTACACACTACTACCTAATTATTAATCTAAAAGACTTGCTCTAACTTGGATACTTACCCTAAATGCTGGCACCCATTGCCATTTTGGATGCCACGGCAATGCTTATAATTTGAATCTCTGTGTGAGATAGAGGCCAGCATATTGGTTAGAGGCTTCGAGAAAAAAAGTCCTACCTGAATAACTACAAAACTTATGGTCTTCAATGCATGATTTTAGCGTCATTACCTTTATTTAGCTCATGTTTAAATATACTTAGCTCGGAGTTACAGCCTTGAGAGCGCGGAAATGGAATTCCGTACTTTTTTCTTTCAATCACAACCAATCAACACTCAAAGCAACACGCTATAGACCAGCATACAGACTCTTTTTACGGCCCACAGCTGGGGACAGGCCTCCTCTCATCATAAGATGGTTTTGGCTATTGTCCCCACGCCACCAGTGCGGATTGGGGACTTCACACATATCCTTGAATCACCGAAAAGCTCAGTGGTAAATTCAAATAGAATTTCGCACATAAATAATTTCAGAGGTGCGAGTCGGATTTGAACCCCCACCCTCTGCATGAGAGGCGGTAGGTCAAACCACTAGGCTACCACAGCTTGCTGATATAGACTTTACGGGTAAACATCAATGACCGTGTGCACGGACACACCCGTATTTTTCAATCGCATTTTACAGCAGATATGTTCTTTCGTGACCGCAAGGGTAAACTTATGGACTTCCACTTTTAAAACGACGCGGCGAATTTTTTTCAAAATGTAAATTCCATAAAAATATGACCTTCAGTGGTGTCATATTGTTCACGGTCGACCACCCCGCGGGGATGTTCCCACTTACACGGGCGTATACTAATAATAATGCGTGTTTGTCATATTGTCTCACTCTAGGGTAGGGTGGCGGTGGGCCAGAAAACCAGCGGACAACATCTAACAAAGAAGTACTGAGGTGCGAGGTGCTAGGCGAAATACTCGTCGTTCCACCGAACTGCTATTTAGAGTGAACAGAGTGACTATAAAAAAAAATTTTTTGGCGACTACCTTTCACTACCAGATATAATTATAAACCTAATCTTCTTATATATGAAAATGAATTGCCGTGTGTTATGCTGGCTAAAGGCTAAAACCGTCGGACCGATTTGGCTGATTCTTTTTTTGTTTTATTCCCCATGCTTCTGGGAAGGTTTAGAATTCAAAAAAATCGGGTTAGGTCTAAGGAAGCAGCCAAAAAAAGAAAATAACTTTGTATAGGAAACGTCTTCGGGTTATACGAAGTTCAATGGGCCGACACTGGGGTGTAAAAAAATTATGAAATCATGAAAAAAAACCTACGTAGACCTAGGTAGATTTGGTTAAAGCTTGGAAACAAGGCTGATTAACTTTGTAACCTGATAAGGTATTTGAGTAGTATCTAAGTGATATATCGTACTCAAGACTTTCGGTAAACAAGATTTTTTTTTACTTACTAATAGAGTTCTCTTCCAAAATAATGCATTTTTCAAGTTTTATGATATGACGTTATACAGTCACGACACGTAACTTGAGCGTTGAGCAAAAGTAGAGGGGATTTCTGCGCATGATTACGACTGAAGGGCCAATAAGCGCCCCTCTGCTGATGAGACCTTATTTGCGATTTCTGCGCATCGCAGGTCACCGCTCAAATTCCGTGCTATTAATTGCCCGCCAGTTTCATGACCCCACTCGTTGTAAATTCGGCCACTTGTCCAAATCATAACGTACTGATACAAATCACTATTAACAGAATATAATTTATTTAATATCTACTTACAATCGCACGTAGGGAGGGGAAAGAGTTCAAATATCGACTAATGCACTGTCGATATTTTAACTTAGTTTCATAAATAAACGATCAGTTTATAAATGTTCATTACATCATCACTGTGACTAGAGTGATG
Organism: Aethes cnicana; assembly: GCA_963971205.1. Taxonomy (NCBI): domain Eukaryota; kingdom Metazoa; phylum Arthropoda; class Insecta; order Lepidoptera; family Tortricidae; genus Aethes; species Aethes cnicana. The sequence goes on from OZ020272.1 coordinate 1,793,450, forward strand.
TCGATATGTGTACGTAAGTACATCATTTGCATTTTTTTACACATTTCTTCCATTAGGTATCAAGTCGTAGCATGTAGATTATCGATACCCCGGTGTTGGGCAGACTTCATTGGTCTCCACTCTTGAATACGGTGTATATTGGTCTCCACCATAGACGTAAATAATATAGACCCGGTCTAACGTACACGTAATATGTCCCCACTTCCACGGTGTCCAATCCAAAGTTCTGTCACCGAGCGTGCGATACAATAAGCGTTTTTAAAAAAACTTTTTTCGAAACTGTTTCTCCGTATCTAAAAACTCGTCTCGTTGTTGAAAAAATGTGACCCAGCTTTAGTGTCACGATATAAGTTTAACTTTGGATTGGACACCAATGAAGTGGGGAAACATGACATGTATCTACGTTAGGCCGGGTCCATACGAAGTATTATTTATATCTATGGTCTCCACTCTTGAATACGGTGTATGTATTGTCTAGACTCTAGAGTCTAGACTCTCGTCTGTCTCTGCCTATTTTCTTATCACTGACGCTCACCGACATCACATCACTTTTATGGTAGTGTTTATCATAAGTATGGATGTAGTGTAGGTATTTAAATTACTTACTGCCTCGTAGATTGAATCCGTAATTACTTATAGCAAAAATACCGGAAAGTAACTCACGTTATCCATATTAATATTATAAATGCGAAAGTAACTCTGTCTGTCTGTCTATCGTCTGTCTGTCTGTCTGTCTGTCAGTTACCTCTTCACGCTTCAACCGCTGGACCGATTGAGATGAAATTTGGTATGCAGATAGTTAGAGTCCCGGGAAAGGACATGGGCTACATTTTATCCCGGAAAAACGCATAGTTCCCGCGGGAACGCGATAACCGAATTCCACGCGGGCGAAGTCGCGGGCAGAAGCTAGTTTAATTATAATTTATTGCTTAAAAACTAATACAGAAGGCGTAGAATGCATTAGGTACATGGCATTTCTTTGGGCAAGGCGGAAATTGACGTGGCGTTGCAATTATAGCCATTATGCTTCGAAAATAAATGATTAGATTATTAATAAATAGGTATTTGTGGGAGGCGTTTGTCTAGCAGTGGACCTCTTTCGATTGAAACGATGATGATGATGATGATGACGAGGTATCTCGGGACATTTCACACAAATTGAAAATTTACCTAGGCCCAAACCAAGCCAAGTTAAACTAAAAAATATTAGTCTACACTAGTATACACTAGTTCGTACCAGCCGGATTCTATCGACATTCGACACTGTCCCGCCACTAGAGCTCGGAAGGGGAGTGAGGGGTGTTATTGTACAGCGACATACGCGTACCCCATCAAATGGGGTGCGCGCACGATTCACATTTCAAATCGCTTTTTGATACACCTGAAGATTTGATACAAGTGCCCATTCGATTTTTATTTAGGGGTCCACATGTTGACGTTTGGAGTATTTAATGATAATGGCGTAACCACAAAATGGAGTTGGGAAAATGAAAAAATACGAAGGAAGTTTACAATAATCTTGGATGTATAGGTAGGTAGAGTAGTTGGCTCCTTTTTCAGCACCTTTAGAAAGTGTCTCGATAATGATGGGACTATTGTACCTAACCCACAAACTTGCAAATAATTACGCATGCTTGGCAGTTTTTAAACATAATACCTATAATTTAATATTTTTACACACAAACTCCTTCACTCGAATTTGTCAGATCATGTAACCAGTAACTTAGGTGATTTCACGATCCTCAAGCAACTGTGAAACTAATTACTTTGACAAATGACAGGTGGGAATAAAATCGTGGATAATTCGGTTCTAATAGAAATATGTACACAACTTTTAGGACTTATAGCTAAGGTCTGAGTATTTTTTTGACTGTACCTCTACAGCGGCCACAAAAACAATTATCGGTGGCCATTATTTTCTACTCCTAACAGGACGTAAGTCCGTTATTTCGCCCGCGTCCCAGGAGGGCGGTAGATCCGAGTTACGCGCAGGGGACCGATGCTGGGGAGCAAGAGTACAGAAAATAATACGAGAAATGTATGGCAAGTGCTTGGTTCCTTTATGCCTAGCAAAGCTCTTTATCCAATTTTCTTGAATTAAATGTATAAAGCGTAGTAAAATGAGGATAAAAGCTAGGTAACGCTTAACATTCTTGCAAGGTTATAAGTATTTGTATCTTATTACGGGAAAATGAGAAACTTCGTTTTCTTAATTTAACAACTTGCAAAAATTATCCAAGTGATGCCCTTTTCCTTGAAGCCGGTTCGTAAATCTAAGTTTATGTTTGTTGTTAAAACTGACAAATAGGCAATCAGGTAATTAGACATTTACTTATTTGCAAGCATCTGAGTCTCCATTAATGCGTAGAATAACTTTAACGACAACACCTTTTTATAAAAAGTACCTACCTACGTTGCAGCAGTGAGTTCATTCGAGATGCCCAATATAGCAAGTTTCTGCTGTTTCTTCAAGTGATATCATAATCAATTTGAATTACTAAATCAAACAATCCACACTAAAGACGTTTTTACCCCTCGTTATAACATGACGGCCGAATAATAACTTACGCCAACCAGACTAAAAAGGATTACCGTTGCATAATGAGTATATTTTTTCTCGTCCTATTACCTCTGAGGGGTGCAATATTCACAATACACCCCTCTGCCGTATGGAATGAGTGCAAACACTTGTTTCGCCTCTGTTTTGACATTGATTGGGCGAAGCAACATTGTTCACGTAATGATGTTTCGAGTGCCTATGAGGGTATGAGCACATGTTGGCAATCTACCGTTAGTGTTTACGTCCGCGATATGGGGGTCCTTCGGTGTTTTATTATGAAGAAGAGTTAATAACATATTTGCATGCTACTCATGTTTAGTGTAGAAAATATGAATTTGGAGATGTTTTTTTTTCTAATCTTTAATTGGTCATCGCTTATTGCTAGGTCGAGTTAAATGACATGACTACGTATGAGGAAACATAATTATTATGCGTTATATTGAAGCCTACTTATATATTTATACGCTTCAATAGAACTTATGGGCTTCATTGGCTATCTGAAATTTTATATCTAGGAACTTTATTTAACGGTTCGTTAGATTTAGACATATTTATTGACAGTTTGGGTGATATAAAAAACTGTAGGATAATAAACGGAATCTAACAGTTAATTATTTTTTCTGTTGTCAGAACAGTAGTTGTGCTACATTTTTTTCTCTTTTCCTTTTGTGTGCCGAATCTAGTAGACGTTGACAGTACGATAAAACGAATTACAAAAAGCATTTCTTCTCGCAGATGGGCCACCACGGGATGGAGTCGCTCGACATGCTGGACCCGCTGAGCTCGTCCTCCATGACGACGCTGGCGCCGATGGGCGAGGTGGCGCCGCCGCACCACCAGCTGCACGGCTACGGCATGAACCACGTCATGAACCACCACCATCACGCCGGCTCGCTGGGGCACGCGCCGCCCTCCCACCTCGCGCACCCCTCCGCCGCGCTCCACCCGGACACCGACACCGACCCGCGCGAGCTAGAAGCCTTCGCCGAGCGCTTCAAGCAACGGAGAATCAAACTAGGCGTCACCCAAGCAGACGTCGGCAAGGCCCTCGCCAACTTGAAGCTCCCCGGCGTCGGAGCGCTGTCCCAGAGCACCATCTGCCGATTCGAGAGCCTCACACTCAGCCACAACAATATGATCGCATTGAAACCGATCCTGCAAGCGTGGCTGGAGGAGGCGGAGGCGCAGGCGAAGAACAAACGACGGGACCCGGACGCGCCCAGCGTGCTCCCGGCCGGCGAGAAGAAACGCAAGCGCACCTCCATAGCGGCGCCGGAGAAACGGAGCCTGGAGGCCTACTTCGCCGTGCAGCCGCGCCCCTCCGGCGAGAAGATCGCCGCCATCGCGGAGAAGCTCGACCTCAAGAAAAACGTCGTCAGGGTGTGGTTCTGCAACCAGCGGCAGAAACAGAAGCGGATGAAGTTCGCGGCGCAGCACTGACCGGCGGGCGGCGGCGCGGCGCTGCTGTACCCGGGCGCCGGGTACGGCTACTAGCCGCCCGCCCCGAGCCCGACATTCACCTAAGCAATAACCTAAAAACACCCTTCCCACCTCATTCTTTCGACGTCTCAACTCGTAGACTTGCGTTTTGTACGATGACTTCTCATATATTTTTCGAGACACAGGGTATATATTCGATTATATACATATCATTACAGTAACTAGGAGACGCTTCGTCATAAATTGTTTGCCGATTTGATGTTTTCCTAACGTCATACTTGTATATGGGGATAAAAAAATTGAAATTCAGGATTTTTAAGAGAATGTGCCTTGCAAATATCAATATTCTGTGTTTAATGTTAAAGAAACGCCCGCCGGGCCGCCGCGCGGTCGCGGGCGGGAGCGGGCCGCTCGCCGCTCATGGATTGCGCACGTACCACGCGAGACGAGGCTGTACATAGAGACTACCGAACTCGGCCCAACGGTTCCTCGTGTCAAATAGAGTAACAATCGCTGCAAATATCTCTCTGTGGTACTTGTATAATCTGTCCATTGCATTCAATTAATGGGGCTTGTCTGACAGCGTATCACATGAAGAGCAAGGCTTTACTTTTACACTAACATCTACAAGCCTCCTCCCTGAAACTGTGACAAGTGTGCAACTGTCAAACGACGCGTGTACTCCTGTCGCGCATTCACTGACTGTCAGACAACTGCATTTGTTAGATGTTCTGTTCTGACACTAAAACTGTACAAAGAAATTTAAAAATAAGTATTCTTTGGATTTTTAGTTGTAGATAGGTAGTACTCGTAGTTCATGTTTTTGTATTCGACGATTCGTTCGTTTCTAATCTTAAATTCATCTCACGGAACGGCACAATTAATAGTTTTAAGAAGTTATTAGAGACATTTAGCCAAAATAGAGTTAAAACATTTGTAAATAACACATTTCGGTCTACAACTAGGCATTTAACTAGTCTAACTATAGTTTTTACCTACTTAAAAGGAATTAGTACAACGCGTATATGGATTCATGCTTTCCTTTGTTCTCATTAATATTGCCAAAACTAAATTAATGATGATTTTGAGGCCAAATTTCATTACGAGGAAGCGTTCAAACGTAGTGTCTTGAAACTTGGCAACTTTAGTGTGACCATAATTGTCAAAAGAATAAACAAGTCATGTCTTCGTGATGTAAGTATAAGTACCTAACAGAGCACCAGGCTGTAACGGACCGCCGAAATATTTCATAATTATTCTGCGCAGCATGAATCCAATGGTGGCCACCGGCTTAAGAAATTAACAAAAAAAAAACAAAAGTTTGCGAATTATAAATAGTATTTTTAAAAGATATTTTGTAAATATAGAACTATAAGTAATAAGTAAACACGTGCAATTTAGACATCGGTAATTATTATAACTGCTAGGAATTTAATTGTCTTACGGATTTACCAATTAATTGTATCGCAGCCGGTGTTATATGGGAGAAAATAACCCAAGTCAACGTCACGGTTTCCAAGTCAACGGTAGAAACTTGTTAGATTTTTTGTCGTTGGGTGATTTTTCGAGTTTACGAACGTTTCCAAAGACTCCCGAACATACCAGAAAGGCCCAAATACCAAAGTCATATTATAATTGAACTGCACAAGGCATTATTCTAATGCGAATCTAGTCATTTTATTTTAGTATATTTTATTTATTGTTAAAATTGTTTTATTCTAGTTCATCCAGTCGCAATTCGCATTTATCATAGATGTCATAATGTAAATATTGTTTACACCAGTATATTTGCGCTTTTTGAAATGTAATCTAGTCGTGAATTTGATTTTAACAAATTTAAGTTAAAAAGACAAATGTTTGATACTTGTTTCTTTCTGTCTTTAAAATATTTGAATTTGAATTAAAGGGACAAACCCCATTTTAACTACTTATTTTAAGTAAGACATACTTTTTCACTTAAACATAATACTCTGGTACAGTACCCTAATGTAAATCAAATTAATTTACCAAGAACCTTGAAGCGTACCTACGACATACCTACCTACCAAATTAATAGCATTTTATTCATTTCTCTACTATTAACGCGTACCTAATTAAGAATTTAAGCAACATTCCTAAGATCTCATCCTAAATTGTACTTTTATTTTTAATATGATTTAAGAAATATTTAAGGAAAAAGAAACGCGCATTTCTGATTTAAATGTTCAGTTTTTTCCAAGGTTACCCATGAGAGTACCATTATAATTTAAGTGTTAGTAAAATGCTCACTCACGACTGCTGCCTATAGTAATAAAAAAAACTAGATTTGTTTGTTTTCCGTTGAAAATGTTACGCTTAGTTTTTTAAATCGGCTATAAGTTAAGTAGAGCTTAGATTCTCTTGCAATTATTAATTAATTATTGTTATTAATAATTAAAGGAGACAATCTTATTTCGGAAACCAATAAACAATAAATTGAAAATAGAAATATTAGTAAACCATGGTTTTATTGTCACCCGATTCCTGACATTAGTTTAAATGTGTTTCATTTGACCATAGAATTGTACTTAAGTAAGTAGGTAACACTTTATTGTACAGAATAAAAACACACAAATACAATTTTCAATACAGAGAAGTAACACATGTACAAAGGCGAGCTTATACCTAGAAGGAATTTCCTCCATCTAACCTTTGAGTAGTGAAGAGGAAGCATGTACATGAGCAGACAAATAAGTATGTACAGAAAAATAAAGAAGAAACGGAAGATACTTCTTTATATTATAATATTAATAATAATACCTATTACTAACTAGCCCTTTCCTACAAAATAACCCGCGTAGGTCCCTTTTACTCCCGTTCCCCGTAAGAATTCCTCTTATGCACCCCTATACTCCCCAGGGAACCTACATGCCAAATTTCAGCTGTCTACGAGCAGTATAGTTTCGGATGTGCGTTGTCTGCCAGGCTCAGTCAGTCAGTCACTCAGTAGTAACGGAGTGCTGTTAAAGACTCCAGTCTATAAGTCTTAATTTGGCAATCATGATAAACCACCCGAGCTTTTCGGTGAAGGAAAACATCTAGAGGAAGCCTGCACGCGTCTGAGAGGTGAGTGAAAGCCCTAATCCGCACTAGGCCCGCGTGGCACTGCCTATAGCTCAAAGGCTCTCGTGATGAGAGGAGGCCAGTGGTCCAGCAGTGGGACGTAAATATGAAAGTTGTGGTGGAAACAGGATAAATACACCCAGCTAAGATTTATTTAAACATTTAATGTTTACGTTATTACTCAAAATTCAAAATTCAATCATTTATTCAGCAAATTGGCCACATAGTGGCACTTTTACACGTCAGAAAAATAATTTACCAGCGCTTCCTAGACCCATTGCTTGAGAAGAAACGCCGCAACAACCTCAAGCAGAAGGCCTTTTTTCAAAATTTACAAAATTTACATTACATGTATAAAATATACATATAGGTACGTACTAAAATTACATTGAGGGGATGTATAGTCCCTAACATAAACTTAAATCTAAGATCTTAGAGATGAATAGTCTCCAAGGGTCCAGGAAAAAAATATATTATGGAGATGGCCTCCATTGTCAAATAAATATAAATTCCATAGATGTCGACAGTCTCAAAATGTCAATAAATAATGAAATACATCATGTATACTAAACTTTTTTCTAGAATTTTCTATGAAGTGTTGAATTTATATTTTTACTAAAGAGAATTTTACTTATTTACTTTTAAAGTGTTCTATTATAATTTTTACTACTTTGATTTCAAAAACTATGTGAAAAATCACACTTTTTTCATTCTATTAATACTTAAATAAGCTTGTGTCCATACTTTTGGCCTGGGGTACCGTGTAGATAATCATAGTTGCAGGTATTTTAGTGGTCCTTTACTGCTGCGGATTTTATCAACCGTTTTCTATTCCAGCTGGTAAGGCACCTTTGTAGGTCTATATTTGTGTCAAAATTTACAATAAGGGTTTCCATAATTTCCACTTCAGAGCCGAATCGACCGCGTGTGCACGTGTTTAAACGCCGCCGGTAGAGGTGACCACTTGCGGTGGGTGAGATACGGCCCGCCAGCGCCATACGTCACTCCTCCCCAGAGGCCGGGGCTACTACTACTAGTGCAGGCCGAGAATTCACGTACCAGGAGATCTAATCCAGGTCACGACGTGATCCTATGGAGAAGACAATAGGAATCTCCCTTTCCACAAAGTCGACCAAGTGAAACCGTTTGCGTTCTGAATGATGCTCCTGCAGCATGTTAGGATTTACATGATTGGCTGGCGTATGATGGACTATCTTGGTAAGTAAAAATGGTTCCCCGTATGCGATCTGACCGTCTCAACCGCCGACTTGCCGCCCAACATTGCAGCAGAAATGGTGCTGTTATGTTCCTGTGATTAGTTTAGCATAGAGACATTAAATCTTTAGTCCTCAGGGTTGGAAGCCATTTTAAATCAGATTAATGCCTATGCCCATGGCATAGAGACCACCTTACTTACAAACTGGTGGCCTGAGTCACACGGCGGACACGGCCTATAAAAGCATAATTTCGAACACAATTCGAATGAAGTGACAATGATGACGTCTGTGTGCGTGCGAGGACGTCGTGTACCTACACTTGTAAATGTGTGTGTACCACTACGCGGGCCAGTGATTCACTCTTCATCTTCGGGTGAAACAAACGACGATAAGGGAGAGTTGGGCGCGAATTGAGCGCGGGCTAGATTCAGGCGGATGATTCCGTGGCCATTCTGTACTACTTACCTACTATTAGATATTCCGTACGTGTGATTATCTTGTCTCTAGTATTTACATATGATATTTTGGTTTTTGTTGATAGGTATTACAATGACAGAATCGTGTTCTCACAGTAGGGGAACTAAAGACGGTCGGGAACTATACATTTGCCGGTCAGACGACCCGGAATTCAGTTATACCAAATGCAATATTGTTTTTTCTTCTATTAGAACAAAAATAAGAATGAAAAAGAGCAATGTGATTGCAAGCGTTTCATAAGGCAAAAAAATATTAGTTATAGGTAGTATGCTTCACGCATGAACGCAATAGAATTGTCTATTTACAACAACATATTTTAAACGAAAACGTTAAAATATTTTCGTATGGCCGAGAAATGCAGTAGATTGCTAAAGATTTATTAATACATGCGTTTTATTAAACAGAAAATCTAAGTAGCTCTGACATACACTAGTAGCTTAATAAAATAAAGAATAAAAAAACGATTGGTAAACAAGTTAAAGTTAATCTTGTACAAACTAGAATCAAATTAAACAACGTCAACAAAAAAGGGCCAAGTGCGAGTCGCGTATTGTACGTAACAGGGTTCCGTGAACGCTATGTTTTAAGTTCGATGTTATTTTTACAGTTATGAATGTTCTTAGCTGTTTCAAAATTCGAATTTATAAACATCATAACAAGTGCAGTGACATACACGCAATTAGCTTTTAGCTGCTATTGTATTCATAAAATAATAACAAATGAAAAAAATTGAACGAGAAAAATTCTAATAATTTTCAAAGCTGAGCCAATTAGCTGTCGTATATCGTCGAGATGTCTGTTTTCTTAAAGCATTTTTATTACATAGGGCTTTCACGCTAAGTATTGCCTACTGTACCGAGAAAACATTTGCGAATAATAAAATAAGTAGTTACTTAAGTATAACTTAAAACTCGAATTTAGTTACAAAATGATAACATTTGCAAGGGCTCCATAACTTGGTTTGCAGAGTCTCTGAAGAAAATTTCCATTTTTCATACAAGTCACGGATCCCTAGAATCGGCAAATTGCCGGAGGATATTAGAACAGGGGCGGCTTTGAAAAAAACAAGCCCGCCCCGCGGGCGCTGGCGAAACCAAATTATATTAACGGATTAACAAACTTCAATTAATATAGCGTTTGTTAGTAGTTTACTTTAACGTACGATGCCGCGGGCGAAGCCGGGGCGCCGGCGGAGTCAAGTGTAAGTTCGGATCCGCAGGGCTGAAAGGCGTTCGCACGGCTTTCGGTACGAATCAGAGTCTTTATTATCCATATTAATATTATAAATGCAAAAGTAACTCTGTCCGTCTGTCTGCCTGTTACCTCTTCACACTTATACGTCTGGAACGAATTAGATGAAATTTGCTATGGAGATTGTTCGAGTCAAGGGGGAGGATATAGGGTACTTTTTATCCAGTAAAAACAAATAGTTTCCTTCACGCGGGTGAAGTCGCGGAGAGAGGCTAGTATAGAATCCATATTAATATTATCAATGCGAAAGTAACTCTGTCTATCTGTTTGTTACCTCTTCACGCTTTAACCGGTTGAGATGAAATTTGGCATTAAGATAGTTGGGGCCCCGGGAAAGGACATATGCTACTTTTTTTGACCGCGATAACCGAATCCCACGCAGGCGAAGTCGTGGGTAGAAGCTAGCATTTTATAAATTAGTAGAATTATGAAATTAGACTAAGAAAATGGAGAGAAGTTACGGTCTGAGGATAACGTTTATCAGAAGGGTGTTACTAATTATGTCTCTGGTATACAGTTATGCCCCAATTGACCAACCCACCCCAATCTTCCAATTATTTACTCTATCTTGGAGGGGCTGAAATGACTTATGGCGGATAACCCATGGAATCAAATAACTGCCCGTATCAATGTGAATAATTATGTTAACTTATGTAATTAAGAAAACATTAGTTAGAAAAATCTATTTTTAGTTCCTTTAATTGTATAATTTGTGCTAGTATTTGTATATGAAAAGTCGTGCGGACCACGGTATAGTTAGTTTGTAGTTTTATCGGGTCCACTGAAAACCAGCGCCGTTGGTGCATCTGTACCGCGGCATACGCTGAGTGGTATCCATTTTTGTAACACTTTTGTAGGTATAGTGTCCAACCTATTGTCATTTTATTATATTTAAAGTATATGCAAAATAAAGTTATTTCTTTCCTTCTTTCTTAATTCAGAGGTTTGAAGTAAGTTTGGAACTATAAGAACGTCGATCAGACGCTATCTGACTAGCCTCTCTAGACGAAGCGATGTTTTAAGGGTTCCGGAAATACGTCTTTCTAGTTAGTTCATTGGTTAAATTGTTTTCCGGACTAGCACACAGTGGGCCACCTGTGTAATTGGTATGTTCTATTGGCACGCTCTGTAGCCTAAATTGCTTGATGGATTTTAGCTTGCGAGGTTTTGTTAGATTCATTTTGATTGTGAGGGTGACTAGGGGTAAGTATAACAAAAGTTCGTATGCAGTCGAGTTATCTATTACTAATACATTGTATAATAAGTCTATCGAATAAGTCGCGTCTGAAACTTGAAAATTAAAAGAAACTATCAAGTCGAGGGGACTATATTAACGATACTGAACACAAAATTTATTAGAAAAAAATCATGTATGTATGTCCGGATTTAACTCGAAAAGTACTGGTCGGTTTGCAACTAAATTCGGTATGAGTGTAGTTTATAACACTGGGCAACATAGGTATAGGCTACTTTTACAACGCATAATTCCCGCGGGAACGCTATTTCCGAATTCCACGCGGACGAAGTCGCGGGCAGAAGCTAGTTTACTAATAAAGTTCTGTTAAATGCCTGCATGTAAACTAAACTCCGTTATTCAACTACCCGCAGAATCCAATTTCACGAAAAGGTTGCCGCGCAGCGACCGAGTGATATACTGTGCCACCAACGAAAGCTAAACTATTATCAGATATATTTCTAACAATAAGCATGATTTAGTGGGACCCTCGCCAGATTTAGGGAGACCCTGCCTTACTTGATTTATTCACTTCGTTCGGTACCTGGTATGCCACTTAGGGCTTGATCACGGGGCAGTTCCGATTTCACCGACTTCAATCTCATTTATTTTTACATTTGGACGTTTTCATGGTTTTTGTAATAATACTAAAAATGCCATTTATGAATTTGACATGGATATGTAGGAATTCTCGGTGTTCGTAGAACTGACCGCATCAGAAACCCGAGCTGCGCTCCAAAACAGGAATTGCTGATGTGGGTGTTAGAACTGCTAAGCTCAAATGGGACTGGGCTGGCCACGTCTGGCGGATGCATCCGGAACGGTGGGCCAAAAAAGCCACAGAGTGGGTTCCACGAGATGGCTGCCGGAGCAGAGGCAGACCCAAAAGGAGATGGCGGGACAACATGGACGCACTTGACCCAGATTGGCGGGAGCTTGCACAAAATAGAGGAGAGTGGCGAAAAAGAGGGGAAGCCTTTGCCCAGCAGTGGGATAGTATAGGCTATAATAATAATAATAAATTATGAATATGTAATATCTGAATCTGATGTGAATATCTGGATCGTGGCTGGTTTAGCAGATGTCCATAGCGATTCAGCGTGCCAATGCAGCGGGTTTGATGGGGACATTTGAATGAGGTGCGGTCCAGAACAGTGGTGTAGCTGTTTAGGTGGGACGTGTGTTATGTTATTTATTTAATTTAGATTAATACTAATATTGTTATTTTGACCTTTGGAGACACCTTACATCTCCAAAATTGACTAAGGAAACCGTATACATCTCCTAAACTTGTGTTGTATGATATAATTTTAGAGACTGTGTACAACTTTAGGATACCTAGAGACGTATACAATCTCTAAACATTTGCGATTTTTATTATTATTTTTAGTATACAGATAAGTACTTTAATTAATATTTTCATTAATTTGTACCTAATATAAGACCATCTCTAAGATCTTAGATTTAAGTTTAAGTTAGGGACTATACATCCCTTAAATGTGATTTTAGTATGTACCTATACATGGTGGGTCAGAAAATATGGCAAATAATTAACCCACAGTACTAACTCAAAAAAAATTAAAGACCTATGCAATATACTTAGAATCGATAGCCGATGCTGTGGGTTAATTATTTGCCATATTTTCTGACCCACCGTGTATATGTATTTTTATACATATTAACGTAAATTTAATGTAAATCTATACGTTTAAATTTTGAAAAAAGGCCTTCTGCTGAGTTTGTTGCGGCGCTTCTTCTCAAGCAATGGGTCTAGGAAGCGCTGGTAAATTCATTTCTGTTAAATTCATTTAAAATTGACGTGTAAAAGTGCCCAGATGTGGCCTATTTGCTGAATAAATATTTTCATTTTCATTTTCATTTTCATTTATTTCTACTTGTGTTTTTGGTGAAGTAAGTATGTTACGGATTCTTGAGTTGTGATTGAGATTGAGGTTATTTATTTGATGAAGCGTGAGCGTGTTGTGGATTACCTGGGTGTTTCCTTTTTGACGAAGCATGTTGTGGTTTTTTTTCTCTAGGAATATGTAGACTAAATATATGTCGGATCTATGTATCAGAATAATACATAGATCCATTATTTCATCTCAACATAGTGACTTGCACTTTTAGTCAATCGTTAATAAAAAACTGGCCAAGACTAGTGCAAAAAGTTTGTCATTTCCGAACGAACGCTTTTTGTTTTGTTGGCAGCTAGTGAGCGTGCCTAAAGTTGCCTTTTGTTTTTTTTAAATTCACCTGTTCATTTATTTATTTTTACATTGGAAGAATATAAGTAATACAGACTTGGACTAGTCATAATTTCACAGCCCAATTTTTTATAATATTTCACCTTTTACGAGAATTTACGTTTTCAAATTTTCACACGGTAGAGTTCAGAACAGGGTGTGCACCTTGGTGACGATACGTTTTATTTCTCAGAGAGTCGCTCTGCTTGGTTTCAGGGCCACCTCTTATTCTTGCACTAGGGTTGCCAGTTTTCCACGAGTAATCCATACTAATATTATAATGCGAAAGTAACTCTGTCTGTCTGTTACCTCTTCACACTTCAACCGCTGGACCGATTGAGATGAAATTTGGCGTGGAGATAGTTGGGGTCCCGGGAAGGGACATAGGCTAAAAACTCATAGTTCCCGCAGGAACGGGATAACCGAATTCCACGCGGGCGAACTCGGGGGCAGAAGCCAGTAGTTTAAAAATATAAATGAACCCCATTTTAATAGCATTCTGAAAATGATAGCCGAGAGGTGGGATTCGGATATTCTACGCCGTTACACCCACCTTCATATCTTTAAAAAATAAAATAAATAAATAAATAATAGGCTACCTTTTAATATTAGTTTACTAACATAGTCTTGTAAGTATTTTTGTAACTAACAATCTATGGATCTTTGAAATCTGTTTTTTTTTTTTAACAGTTTCACTGTGGTGCCTGCCACTTTTTAGGGTTCCGAAGTCCACAAGGAACCCTTATAGTTTCGCCATGTCCGTCCGTCTGTCCGCACTATTGCTCGGAGATGCTTAGTTCTAGAAAGCTGTAATTTGGCATGAATATACATATTAGTTACGCTGACAAAGTGGTACAATAAAATTTTGAAATATATTTTTTTATAGGGTACCTCCCCTACTCGTAAAGTGGGGATGTAATTTTTTTTTCTTGCGTACCCTATGGTGCCGCATATTGTTGAATAGGTCTTGAAAAAATATTGTGGGTTTGTTAAAACCATTTTTTGATTAATTGATGCGTTTGTGAAATATTAAGCTTTAAAGTGCTATTTTTTGTTAGGGTCACATGTCCCCCCCCCCCCCTGCCAGCTAAATGGTGGTATTTGAATGGCTGAAAAAAATCACGGTTGTGATATATATAACGTAGTTGAAAGGAAAACTATCAGAGCTAAGTAGGCTGTACAAACTTACGAGTAATAGTCGACCAACTTATGATGATGATTTTTCTCGAGCGGCAGGGTAACAGTGGTATGACGTGCGCTAGCTAGATGCTAATAAGTCTTAGAATGGTACTGTGGGCATCGTCAACTTCGGAACCCTATACTTTGCGCGTGGCCCGACACGCACTTGGCCGGTTTTTTGAAAACTTTTTTGGGTTAGTTAGGTATTTTATTTTACCGTATTTTTTCACTTTTGAAAACGCAATTCAAAGTCCATCCATCTAGAGGTATTCATGTAGTTGGGATTGTATTGGCTAAAATAACTAAATGCCAGTCTGAATTCTGTAGGCCACGTACAATCGGACATGTTTTCGGCCTGAAATTGGTGGGGAAAAAAACTGCCGGGATTCTTTTTAAAGACCCTTAAGTAACCTCTACTTGCCTCTACCTAGTATAATTGAAATTTAATTCGCTGTGACCCTCTGGACAACAATTATCCAAGTAAGTAGGTACATAATAATAAAGCGGTCATTACACATGACATGTAATAGATACGTGATAATTTATAACATTCTAGCTTCTGCCCGCGACTTCGCTCGCGTGGAATTCGGTTATCGCGTTCCCGCGGGAACTATGCGTTTTTCCGGGATAAAAGTAGCCTATGTCCTTTCCCGGATCCCAACTATCTCCATGCCAAATCTCATCTCAGTCGATCCAGCGGTTGAAGCGTGAAGAGGTAACAGACAGACAGACAGACTGAGTTACTTTCGCATTTATAATATTAACTAGCTTCTGCCCGCGACTTCGACATGTAAAATATCATTTCATTCGATCAGGTCGGTTAAATGCTGGCGTTTGAAGCGTGGAGAGGTAACAGACAGACAGACAGAGTTACTTTCGCATTTATAATTTAGTATGGATTTATGTAAGTATATCCATATTTAAGTATACTAGGTGCCTACTACTTTTACCTTTCCTTTAGTATACGTCCTGTCCTCCAATTTTACAAGTTTTACCCCCCTCGTTGCCTAGATACCTATTTCCACCCGAGAATGCACTATAGTATCCTAGTGGAAGTAGGCTTCAAGTTTACCTAAAGCTGGAAATAATGGCGTCTCCGAACGCGACCCCGAAGTTGCAGTGCAGTTCAGTAGTGCAGGGGCATTGTCGATGACTTGAAAACATTGATGTAGGTATTATTTGTCAAGATTTTTTTCTCAAAAGAAAATAACATTTTTAAAATACAGTGAAAATAAGTAAATAAGAAACTCACTTGGGTAACATAATAGAATTACCTAGGTACCCCTAGGCCGCTTGTAGACTTCCGTTATTTTCACCGGACGACGGTCCGTCTATAAACGGATACTGTTGAAAGAGGTTGGTGACGCCACACGTCTCAGCTCTATGCTCCTAGTCTATTGCTGTAGTCACCTAGGTTACGAATGTCACGATAGTTGTTATTAGGTGTCAAAGAATTATATTGTCAATTGTGAAAATACAATGTACACCGTGATTACAAACCTAGTTAAATATTGCGTATAGTTTACTCTGTTTAGCTTGATTTCCCTTTAGTCCCTATTCCAACAGGTTATGGGCCCAGCCCGTTGCTTGTTTGGCTAAATTTGTAGGGAAATTAGCTAGGTTTTATAGAATCGCGTAACATACGTCGTGATGTCTTCAAAAGACTTGAACAGCATTTCAAAGCTAACAGGCCAATCCAACTATGGAACATGGTCTTTTGCTATGCAGATGATCCTTATAGAGTACGATCTGTGGGATTGTTTAGAGCAAGAAGATTTTTCTGTTACTACGGATGCTGGTAAGAAACGAGATGCTAAGGCACGGGCCAAGATATGTCTAGCTATTGCAGAGCATGTTTACCCTCTAGTAGCCGCAGCGAAGATGGCTAGGGAGACATGGGACTCGTTAAAGAAGGCGTATGCGGATTCCGGATTGATGCGTCGGCTTACTTTATTGCGAAAGTTATTCAGTCTCAAGTTAGACTCTTTTTCTACTGTAGAGGCGTACGTAACTGAGATACAAGCAACGCATCAAGCACTACAGTCAATAAAAGCAGGATTGGATGATGAGTTTATCGGCATCATCATGCTAGCTGGTTTGACGGATTCTTACAATCCTTTGGTGATGGCGTTGGAGCATTCCGGCACGAAGATTTCTACTGAGGCAGTAGTGTCTACATTGTTGAAAGAAGGCCAACGACAAAGTCAGCAAGCCAGTGGTGATACCAAGGATGACTCTGTGCTTGTGTCCAATTCCAGTGCGAGTGGTAGTGGTAAGAAGACTGTAGTTTGCCATTATTGTAAAAAGAAAGGTCATTTTAAGTGCCAGTGTAAAAAGTTCAAAAGTGACAATGATGGTAAGCCTAAATCTTGTGTTGCTAATGAAACTGCTGATTCAGAAGAATTTATAACGTTTGTAGCTAGAGGTTCTAGGTCTGAAGAAAGCTGGGTCATAGATTCGGGAGCTACGTCTCACATGACCACAAACGAAAGAATTTTGAAGCCGGAAAATTTTTCTCCAAAGTTTATTACTTGTGCGAATAAGGACAAAATTCTTTCGAAAACGCAGGGTACCGTTGATTTGAAGGTGAGTCATGAGGGGCATACAACAGGTATAAAAATGAGTAATGTATTACTTATACCTGAGCTTCTCACGAATTTAATTTCTGTTAGTAAGTTTACAGAAGATGGCAAAGTCATTGTTTTTGATAAAAAATGCTGTAAAGTTTTTGATAATGTCGATATATGTGGAAACCCGTTATTCACAGCACCACGTAAAAACGGACTTTATGTTTTAGGTCCAGCCAATAACAAGACGGCGGTTCTTTTAGGCGAAAGTAGTCAGAGTGATTACGAGTTGTGGCATCGGAGGTTAGGACATCTATCCGAACCTCAGATGATTAAGTTAAAGAAGATCGTCAAGGGTCTTAGTTTTGGTAAGAGGGATAAAGCTGATCCCTGTGTGGCTTGTAGCCAAGGCAAGTTGTGTGAGAAGAAGTTTCCTCAACGCAAGAAGTGTAAGCGAGCTAACGACTTATTGGAGCTAGTACATAGCGACCTGGCAGGTCCAGTGGAAATAGAGTCCTGGGGTGGAGCACGATATTTTCTGTTATTTATTGACGACTATAGCAGAAAAATTTTCGGTTACATATTGAAGTCGAAGACTGAGGTTCTCGACAAATTCCGGGAATTCAAAGCGTTTGCGGAGAATCAAAGTGGAAAGAAGATAAAGAAGTTTAGAAGCGACAATGGTATGTATTAAAGTAAAATTCTTACCAGGAGTAAGTAAGCAGGAACACGCACAATGTTTTAGGATGAGTAAGATGAGAACTTTAATATACAACTTTAGTACCTATCTATACCGATGAGATTTGTTATTAATACGTTATAATTAGCGTTTATTTATTGTATTTATTAGTATTTTATTTTATGAATTGGTAAATACATCACTTGACACCTACACGTTTTTTCACAGACAGACCGTTCAATTGTTTATAAGTTTCTCCTTTTAATTTTGAATTTCTTCATGACAAATGAGTTTATATATACATATGCAACCTCAACACTTTCCCTCATTGAATAGATAAATCTTGAAGACCTAAATCTTCTCTGATCCTCACAAGTCTAGGCCTTGGCAGAGGTTTTGTAAACACATCTGCAAGTTGATGGATGGTGTCTGTCCTTTTAACATCCACAAGACCCTCTTGTACAGTCTCTCTAACGAAGAAATGTCGCACACGTATATGCTTCGTCCTTTTGTGAAATTCTGGATTGTGGGCAAGGCGTATGGCAGCTTCATTATCAACTTTTAGTGTGGGTACTCCTTCCAGTATAGTTAGTTGTTCGAATACTCTTTTGAGCCACACTAGTTCACGTGCGCCTTCGCTTGCAGCAACAATCTCGGCTTCAGTGGTGGAGATGGCTACTGATGGTTGTCGCTGACTGAGCCATGACACAACTCCTCCAGCAAACAGGCATGCTACACCAGTCGTCGAGCGGCCAGTTTGCTCATCTCCTCCATGATCTGCATCGCTATAGCCTTGGATTACCGAGGTGGCATTGTCACTTCTGTATCTGATGCCAACTGATAAAGTTCCTTTCAGATATCTGAAGATACGCTTGACTTTCTGCCAGTCAGTTTGCGTGGGATTCTCGAGTTTCCTTGATACTACTCCAACAGCAAAAGCGATGTCAGGGCGCGTTCCAGTCATTAGATACGCTAGAGCTCCTACTGCCTCCCGGTAGGGGAACTTCTTCTCAGTGGAGATGTCTTTTTCAACTTTCCCTTCTTCAGAAGTCCTTTCTATGGGCGTCGAGACTGGATTGCAGTCCATCATGTGAAACCGTTGCAATATTTTCTTGGCGTATGCCTCTTGCTTGATTGCAATGGATCCATCCTTTAATTGCGCTATCTCGAGTCCAAGATAATATGAGGCTGGCTTACTCGTAATAATTATCTTTTCACTGAGTTTTGTGATGAATTGACTTGCCAGCTCCTCATCTGTTGCGGCTACAAGTCCGTCATCAACATATAGCGTAACTAGTATCTTCTTGCTATCAATATTTTTTGTAAAGAGACAGCAGTCGGCTGTGTTCTGTTGGAATCCCATTTCCAACAGAATCTCCTCAAAATAAGAGTTCCAGCATCGAGGTGCTTGCTTGAGCCCATATAGGCTCCTATTGAGCCGACACATTCTCGGTGTACCATCGCTGAATCCTTCAGGCTGGTGCATAAAGATTTCTTCCTTTAACTTGCCATTTAAAAAGGCTGTTGATACATCAAATTGTAGTTTTTCTTTGGCGCTAACACTTATTAAGGCTCTCACTGTAGCCATTCTGGCGACTGGGCTGAATGTTTGTTCATAATCTAAACCTTTTCTTTGTTTGAACCCTTTTACCATAAGTCTAGCCTTATATTTGTCAATCGTTCCATCTGGATTCCGCTTAATCCGAAAGATCCACTTGCAAGGTAGTGCCTTCCTGTTCTTAGGTAGATCACATAGAGACCACACATTATTCTCCTTCATGGAATTCATTTCTTTCCTCATGGCAATGAGCCACTCTTCACTGTCATCTCTTCCAATGGCTTCCTTGTAAGTTTCCGGGAAATCTTCCGTTCCTATGAAGCACACGTAGTCTTCCAACTTCTTAGGTCGTGAAAGATTTGCTCTATCGCGTAAGTTGTATCGACGTGTTTCTTCCGTGGCAGGTTCAACTATCTCCATCTGTTCATTGGCGTCAACAAACTCTTCATCGTCCACGATTTCTCTCGCATTTCCAGAAACCTCCTCTTCATGAAGTTGATCATGATCATTACCAGAAATGTCTTCATGAACCTGATCATAATCCACTCTATCTCCCTCTAGAGCATGTTCATGATTAGTTTCTTTCTGTATTTCAATTTCAGGCTCATTTCTAGTCTCTACAGCAGGAGCTTGTAGCAGATCATCTCCCGCTGATCTTATGGATATAGGCGGTATAGACGTATCAGCTCTGATCCGAAACTCGACGTCACTCAGGAAAATTATATCTCTGGATCGTTGCGTCTTGTTTCCATCCCATATACGATATCCATCATCATTTTCATAGCCTATCAGCAAGCCCTTTATAGCCTTTTTGCAAAGTTTCTTGCGTTTCTGCTTTGGAACATGTGCAAAGCATTCACTTCCAATGATTCGTAAGTGACTTATCTTGGGCTTCTTACCGTGCCATAGCTCATAAGGCACTTTGCCTTCCACTTTTGTAGGACCTGTCCGGTTGAGTACATATGCGGCAGTATTAATAAGCTCAGCCCAAAGCACTTGCGGCAGCTCCTTTCTCGCATGTAGCATCGATCTTGCCGCTTCAACAAGGGTCCGATTTTCGCGCTCACTACATCCGTTCTGTTCAGGAGTGTAGGGCATCGTCAACCTTTGTTGAATCCCACGTTTTTCAAGTATAGATTTAATTTCTTTATTATCGAACTCGCCTCCGTTGTCGCTTAAAATAGTCTTGACAATGTGACCGGCGGTCTTTGCTTCTTCCAGCATTTGAAGTAATTTTTCCTTTACTTCAAATTTTTTCCTGATGAAGTAGACCATGCGATAGCTCGAATAGTCGTCCTTGAACAATACGTAGTATTTATATTTGGAGATGCTATCTGCAAACGGGCCGCACACATCAGTGTGAATCAACTCTCCTGCAGTTGTTGCTCTTTCCCTTGTACCAAAAGGTTTTCGGTGGGTCTTCCCATATATGCAGCCTTCACATTTCACTTTGTCAGGACTCAACGTTATTCCAAGCTCTCTTTTAACTAGGCCGATAATATGTTTCTTGTCCTGGTGCGCGAAACGCTCATGGTAAAGCTGTACCATATTGGTACCAGTCACCGTATTAACCTCTAAGGCCCGAGGTTTTGTTGGCATGACTGTTTTCATGTCCAGCTTATATAGTCCACCATGTGGGACTCTATTTCCAACAACTTTATCTGTGCCTCCAATTTCTAATTTGCACTCTCTGGTCGTCGAAATAAATATGCTATCTTGCATTCGGTCCTGTGCTGCTAACATTGAGAAGAGATTTTTCGTCAGTGATGGTACAAACCACACGTCCTTGAGTGTTATATGCTCAATATTGCCACTGACATTTGATTCTACCTCTACGGTGCCTTTTCCAATCGCAGGGATAACGCTCCCGTCCGCTGTTGTCACGGTGTGGTCCGAATCAAATTCGTCAAATTCTTGAAAATAATCACTCCTTACTGCAATGTGTGTTGTAGCTCCATTATCGACAAACCAGCTTTCTTTATCTTGAGTCTGTCTACTGGAACAATCACATGCCATCAACGAAATATTTTGCACTTGCTTTGAGTTTGAGTAGGGTGCTGATGTGCCGGGCGTGGGCTTGGGTGGCCTCCCATCCTTGATCCACTTCTTGCACTTCCGCACTCTGTGCCCTTTTCCTGAGCAGTAGTTGCAGATCAGCTCTTCATCATTGTTGTGCTTTACTCTTCTATGTTCAGCTCGTGTAACTACTAGTGTCTCGTGTGTATTCTCCTCTTTGTTACTTAGTGCTCTCTCGAATGCACATAACTGAGTCGTCAGGTTGTCTACCGTTCTCTCGGTTTGGCTCAACAACAACCAACTAGACTTAAACGCAAAGAAACGTTCATCTAAAGTGTTTAGAATTTTGCATATCAGGAATAGTTCTGGCAGCTTTGTGGTCGGATCATCCTTGGAGAGTTGAACGTTCAAATCATTCCAGATGTTCTTCAGCTTTGACATGTGAGTGGACAAATCATCCTCCTTATTATATTTGTACAAGAAAAAATCGTTACACAAATTGTATGCCGCATCTTCAGACTGTCCGTCAAATAATCTATGCAATTCTTTCCACACTTCATAAGCTGTTCTAAATCTCATAATTTTCTTTAAAGTACCTTCAGACATGTTGGTGGTCAGTATAAGAAGAGCGCTACTCTCAAATTTCTTGTAACTGGCCATAGCTGAGTTGTACTCACTCGATGCAGCATCACCGGCTCCTTCGGCGGGCACAACGGGCTTCTTGAGTTTACCCTGAACTGCTTCCATAGCACCTTCTGTGCCTTCAAGCATTATGGTAATTTTATATTTCCATGTTGCCCAATTTTCCTTGCCTTCTAAGTTGCCTATGCGCAATTTAGTTGTTAAGCTATCCATTCTTACTTCAGTTCACTCCTTTGCTGAGCCTATGACCTATTAAAGTAAAATTCTTACCAGGAGTAAGTAAGCAGGAACACGCACAATGTTTTAGGATGAGTAAGATGAGAACTTTAATATACAACTTTAGTACCTATCTATACCGATGAGATTTGTTATTAATACGTTATAATTAGCGTTTATTTATTGTATTTATTAGTATTTTATTTTATGAATTGGTAAATACATCACTTGACACCGACACGTTTTTTCACAGACAGACCGTTCAATTGTTTATAAGTTTCTCCTTTTAATTTTGAATTTCTTCATGACAAATGAGTTTATATATACATATGCAACCTCAACAGTACGGAGTACACCAACAAGGAATTCCAATCTTTTTTGAAGAAATATGGAATTCAACATCAAACGAGCGTTCCTCATACTCCAGCTCAAAACGGAGTTGCGGAGAGGAGCATAAGAACGGTGACCGAGAAGGCACGTTGCATGCTTCAAGATAGTGGTCTCAGCAAAAAATATTGGGGCGAAGCTGTACATACGGCCATTTGCCTAAGAAGGATATGAGGAAGGGTTCAAATCCTAACTCGAACAAAGATGTTGAGCCTAGAGATAGGTATCATTGGGATTTCAGTGAAGAGGAAGTGATTTCCCCTAATCCTAATATCGAAGTTGACGATGAAGAAGAGTTTGTTTCGGGATCAGATGTTGAAATAGAAGAAGAAGAGGCAGAGCTCCCATGTAGCTCTCGCCAGGAACGTCACGCTGAAGCACAAGCCAATGATACGGAACTTCCTAGCAGTTCTCTTCAGGGAGAAATGGCTGATGTAGAGAGAGCAGAAGTTAATGAAACTCCTGAGAGGAGGTATCCTACTCGGAATAGAGTTCCACTTAGGTATGATGACATGGAGTATAACTTCCTAGCGTCAAGTGGGTCAGATCCTGATTCGGTCAAGGATGCCATGCAGCGTTCAGACAAGACACTTTGGCGCAAAGCTATGGAAGATGAATATAATTCCCTTATAGAAAATGGAACCTGGGAGTTGGTTGATCGCCCTCGTGACACAAATATTGTCAAGTGCAAATGGCTATTTAAGCTGAAGATTGGAGCAGATGGTGCTGTTCAAAAATATAAGGCAAGGCTGGTCGCCAAAGGTTACTCCCAGCAGTGGGGGGAAGATTATTTCGAAACATTCGCACCTGTTGTGAAGCTGTCATCAATTAGGATGCTTCTTGCTTTGTCAGTAGAAAATAATTTAAAGGTACATCACATAGACGTCACAACGGCGTTCTTACACGGAGATCTCCAAGAGGATCTTTATATGGAACAGCCAGAGTCTTTTATCAAGAAAGGACATGAGAAAAAGGTGTGCAAGCTTAAGAAAGCCATTTATGGGTTAAAGCAAGCAGCTCGATGCTGGAATGTGAAAGTGGATGCACATATTATGAAGTTTGGATTCAAGAGGTCCAAATATGACCCTTGTGTGTATATAAGGAAAAATGGAGATAAGATTTTAGCTATCGCACTTTACGTCGATGACTTCTATATTTTTGGAAATTCAGAGAAAGAAATCCAATATTTGAAGGGACACATTGCAAAGGGTTTCAAAATTAAGGACTTAGGAGAGGCGAAAGAGTGTTTAGGTATACAAGTCACTCAATTTCCGAAATCCAATGAGATTCATCTGAATCAAAAGTGTTTTGTCCAAAAGATCCTCGACAGATATGGGATGAAAGATTGCAAACCTGTTGCGACCCCTCTAGAAGTCAATCTAAAGTTGGAGAAAGGAAATGTGAACCACGATCCTCGCTATCAGGAGATAATTGGGTCTTTGATGTATCTTGCTTTAGGGACAAGGCCTGACATAGCGTTTGCTGTGAGTTATCTCAGCCAGTATAATATTTATTGGAATGAGACTCACATGGCGGCTCTGAAGCGTGTCTTGCGTTATATCAAGGGCACAATGGATACTGTTTTGAAGTATAAGAAAACAACAGCATCACTTCATGCTTTCTGTGACGCAGATTGGGGCAAGAATGATGACGGTCACTCGTTTACCGGGTTTATGATCGTTTTAGGTGGTGCTGTGATAGCGTGGCAAGCTCGTAAGCAACGATGTGTCGCATTGAGCTCAGCCGAAGCTGAGTACATTGCTGCTTGTGAAGCTTCAAAGGAAATTGTTTGTTTGAAGGGTTTATATGAGGAATTAACTGGTGTTAATGTGTCAGTAGAACTGTTTAGTGACAGTCAAAGTGCTGCAAAGTTGATTTATTCCAATGTTGTAGGTAGAAGGTCTAAACATATTAACATCAGGTACCACTTCGTGAGAGAACTGGTGGATTCCAAAGAAATTTCAGTAACTTATTTGGAAACTGGTTCAATGCCGGCAGACGCTCTCACCAAGGGTCTTCCGCGACCAAAGCATGAATTCTGCTTGAGACGTATGGGTCTCCAGTGGGGGTGTTGAAAGAGGTTGGTGACGCCACACGTCTCAGCTCTATGCTCCTAGTCTATTGCTGTAGTCACCTAGGTTACGAATGTCACGATAGTTGTTATTAGGTGTCAAAGAATTATATTGTCAATTGTGAAAATACAATGTACACCGTGATTACAAACCTAGTTAAATATTGCGTATAGTTTACTCTGTTTAGCTTGATTTCCCTTTAGTCCCTATTCCAACAGATACCCTTGTAGACAAGTAATTTTGTGTCCGGTGCGTGTACACACACTCATAGTGAACCATACACCACCACAAGTCCGGCAAAAAAAACGGACCGTCGTCCGGTGAAAATAACGGAAGTCTACAAGCGGCCCTATACTAGGTATAATAATAACTAATATAATTGTCAAAATTAATTTCCGTGTGTTAGTCTGGCGCAAGCTCGAGAACTGCTACCGATTTGGCTGATTCAAAAAAGTTTAAAAAAGAAAAAAAACTATGTATGTATGGGAATCGCCTACGGGTGATAGGAATTCACCGGGTCAAGTAGTTTATCATATTATATACTGGCTTCTGCCCGCGACTTCGCCCGCGTGGAATTCCGTTATGGCACTCCCGCGGGAACTATGCGTTTTCCGAGATGAAAAGTAGCCCGATGTCCTTTCCCGAGACCCCAACTATCTCCATGCCAAATTTCATCTCAATCGGTCCAACGGTTGAAGCGTGAAGAGGTAACAGGCAGACAGACAGACAGAGTTACTTTCGCATTTGCAATGGATAATCTGAACTTGCAAAGTTCCATGCTAGAATTGTTAAGAAACAAGTAGGTATGTTTGCTTTGACATGCGTGTGATAAATATAGCGCTTGGTGGTCAAATGAGCCCACAGACCACTCAGCCCGCGGGCTGAGTTGACCGTACAGATTTGTCTATGGGTGACTTGACCCATCTGTGTTAACTGAGCCCGTGGGCCCTTCAACCCCTAAATTACCACTTAGGATCAACTCAGCCCACGGGCTCAGTCGACTACTAGTTTACCGGTAAGGGTCCACTCAGTTCGTGAATATGCAAAGACTTAGGAATGTAACTGGGTCGACGGGTCCCCGCTACGCGGGGCCCCTATTTCTAGGTAGTTTGCCCTTCGGGCGTATATAGATAAATAACGAACCTAACCTACTTCACACCTTTGACCTAACGGACTGAGTAGACCCTTACCGGTAAAATAGTAGTCAACTGGACCCGCGGGCCGAGTTATCCGCGATAAGTGTGGGTCGAGTCATCTACGAAAAACAATAAAGTGGGCAATTGAGCCCACGGGCTGAGTGTCTGTGGGCTCATTTGACCACCAAGCCAAATATAGAAGCAAAACGCTTAGCTTCCAATGAGGCTGGCATTGTCACTTTAGTGTACTATTCTACGAATATTTAAAATATAAAAAAAAAAAAAAAAACGCTTAGCTCACTAACGTTTCCGGAACCAACCTGTTTTTATAAGTATTAAAAACTTCATATTTGGTCTACTATGGATGTGATAAAGCCCACCCTTCTGTCCGCGCGCAACATACGCGTCGTTTTCATCGATAATACAAAACTCAGTACCGGCAACTGCACGTCCCTAGTTTATGAAACTTTGATCACCATGCCTCATTACCAGTTTTTTCGAGTGAATACTTCAGCACCAGTGATTTTCCCAACGCTTTGCGGACTTGCTGGCAAATGTTTTCGTCCTTAACATGGCAAACCTTATCCTATCTGAATAAGGTTAAGAGTCGCTAGATTTTTTTGTTAGTGGGCATCAAACTAGGCCAGAGTGGGATAGCACGCGATTTGCAGACAGCAGAGTCGCTGTAGAAAACATTTTTCTTATCCTTCTAAAAACGAGACGAAACGTGTAGTTTGTGTAAACTTCGCTTGTAAGGTTTCTTACAGAGTTTTAAATAATCTAATTGATGTTTATTTAGTACTACATAAAAACACACGAACTTCTACGTTATTAAGGCCGTTCCTATACCCAGCTCAGCCGTCACTGTCAACGAGTGAAAGAGAAAGCACTACGCACAGAACGCCCTATTTAGTTAGTATTTAACGCGTTTTAATTTCTATAAAAATACCGTCTAAAACATGGCTTTTATAAAGCTGTCAATGTATGCATATAATATGGATAATATTTCTGTTATACATGGTGGGTCAGAAAATATGGCAAATAATTAACCCACAATATCGGCTATCGATTCTAAGTATATTGTATAGGGCTTGATTTTTTTTCGAGTTGGTACAAAAAAACATTTTGTATTAGGATTCAGGCGTCGCTTACACAACCAATCCCATATACATATTTTTTTTTACCAAATCATTAGAATCGATAGCCGATACTGTGGGTTAATTATTTGCCATATTTTCTGAATCACCGTGTATATAGTTTTACACTGTTTGACTGGAGTAAAGTTGGATTAAAGGTCCGAGTCAGTTTACTTTGGAATTAAATTGTATCGAGAGAAGTTTCGTGAAACGTGTAACAAAAGCTGTCAATGTAAGAATGATATAATCAAATATAACATGTTTTTTTTCTTCATATTTTTAACTTTTAACATTTTTTAGAAAAGTATCATCTTACAAGAGCAATTTTACGATGCTGGGTCAAGGAACGACCTTAAAGAAACCTATCCTCTCTCGTGGAGGTTCAAAACACATAAGACTTTTAAAGGAAATACTTAGGTACCTACTTCCAATCAAACAGCTTATCACAAATGTATTAATCGGCATTGATGGAGTACAATGAGGACCGAGTAAACCTGCTAGGCAAACGTTCGCTCGAGCCAATTAGACCGATCCAACAGTACTGTTAGATTAACCAAATATTGTTTGTTAGACAATAGTAGGTACCTACGTGATTTGAATACGTATAGGACACAGAGGTTCGAACTAGATGCGACATAAGTTATGTCGCATAACGGTTGACATGGGCTGTGAATCTCTCTTACTTGAATAAATGATTGAAACATTAATAATAATAATAACCGTAGCCGTTAATAGCTCATTGGTCTACATTGGTTCACTTGACACAGACTACGTCAGTAAATTTCAGGCTGTATTCGAAGTCTTAAATACACGCGTCAAGTTGAACTTTAAATCTAGCTGCTTAAAGTTCACGCGACGCGTGAGGATCCCATAGGGAACAGGGTGATCCCTTTTATTTAAGACTTCGAATATAGCCCCGGGATATCTTAATTGTGTTTACAAATTTAATGATATGAAAGTACTAAGTAAATTAACATTTAAACAAATAACAGTATTTTATTACAATAAGCTGAATAAATTACTTGATAAGCATACGACGTGCCGGTCTCAGCATGGTATTTTTAACCGACTTAAAAAAAGGAGGTTCTCAATTCGTCGGAATCTTTTTATTTTTATTGAAAACAGAGCAAAGGGGCGCCTAGGGCCACAAGCAAACAGTGGGCAACTGCACTAGCGATACTCCCGGCGTCGCTTGAGGTCTCTCTTTTTATATCTTTATGACGTGTAAAAGTGCAAACATATAAAAGTGCCCAGTGGCCTATTTGCTTCATATGTAATTTGATTTAATTTGACTTACATGTAGGTGTACATTTAGTTAGTATAAGATGTGTGTGAAGTCCCCAATCCGCACTGGGCCCGCGTGGGGACTATAGCCCAACCCTCTCGTGATGAGAGGAGGCCTGTGCCCAGCAGTGGGACGCAAATACGCTGTAGTAGTAGTAGTAGTAGGTGTACAAGGTTATACAGTTGGCTACTAACAGCTTTTTTATAATATAATACGTACATAGGCGACTTCAGCGTATATTTTCATTATTTATTTATTTATACATGAGATACAATTATAAAAGTAGTGCTTTCGCAGTTTGACTGCAGAGTCAAGTAGGTAGGTAGTCTATTACTCAACTAATACTAGGTAACTAATCATAATAAATTAACCAAATAATTAAGCAGTTTTCTTTTAAATATCCCCTTACTTCGCTCGTGTCTAATATCTGAGGGCAAGCTGTTGAGGAAATACGGCAAGCGCTTGCGGAGACATCTATCTCCATAAGTTGGTTACCCTTGGCACAACATACTTGCCATCAGACAATATAGTAATAGTATCAACATTGTTGTATTTTGTAGTGTCACTTATAGCTATAAGAGCGTAAGTCCTAATCCTTCATTTCCTAGAAACACAGTATCCAGGGGCTATATTCGAAGTCTTAAAGATCTAAAGTTCACGCGACGCGTGAGCGATCCTATAGGGAACAGCGAGATCCCTATTTAATACTTCGAATATGGGCCCTGAAGCTAGTAAGTACCTAAAGCCGATTGTAGTTAATCCGCCGTTGCGAATCTAAACCATTAACCTCCTTGTTGCAATCGAGTGTTCGGATTTAATCGGCTTAGATCAGATGTCACTTGTGGATTAAATTCTACAATGACTACCGCAGATTTTGGAAAATGATAGAAATAAAGATCCCTATCCATCCCATTAATCCTGTGAGCTGGTAGGTACTGTTTAGAGGCTAAAATTCTAGGTAGGTAGGTATCCTGTTTCTAAGGATAAATTACTACTACTACTACAGCTTATTTGCGTCCCACTGCTGGGCACAGGCCTCCTCTCATCACGAGAGGGTTTGGGCTATAGTCCCCACGCGGGCTCAGTGCGGATTGGGGACTTCACACACATCTTTGAATTAATTCGCAGATGCGTGCAGGTTTCCTCACGATGTTTTCCTTCACCGAAAAGCACAGTGGTGAATTCAAATTGAATTTCGCACATAAATAAACTTAGAGGTGCGAGCCGGAATCGAACCCCCGACCCTCTGCGTGAGAGGCGGTAGGTCGAACCACTACGCCACCACGGCTTCAAATAAATTCCCATGACGTAAAGGAACTTGAAATAAATTGTGTGCTTTTTTTAGGTACTGATTTTTAAGAGTGACCAGTGAAGTGGCGGCTTTTATTCTTCATACAAACAATCGCTTTTATTCCCAATTTTTCAAATTTTAGTAGCTAACTTAGTTTTTATTTCGGTTACATAATTGAACGAAATTCATTCCGCAATTTCAACTTTTTAAATATCCAACGGCCGAGGGTGGCATTTTTATTTCTCGTGAAAACAAATTGATTTTTTTACACGTCTTTACGACACTTTGCGAAAAAACTCTGGAAAGCTCCCCTCTTTTTACAATTTCATTAAGGGTAGCTGACTAATTAATTTTTTTGGGGTTCCTCGACTAACTGAGGTAATGGGGGCGTGTGAATTTGCCACTAGAGGCGCTAGTGTCGCGTGAGGTCCAATAACATTCACTTTTCACTGGTTTTGGCGGGCTTCGTGACATAAATTATAATTTCTTTAATTTACCTGTTAAGAAGTGAATTTCTTCGTGAGTGTGAACGCTTTGATGCGGATTTTTTCGAACAAAACGTAACTGCACAACTTTGCGGCATAGCTACTCGATATTATGATAGTTATTTATAATTAATAAACTTAATGAGATACAAGATTTTAAAACTTTGTTTCGGCGCCGATCTTATAAAGTCGCCTTTGACAGCTATACCTCTGGACCTTAGTCAACAGTGGCGCCAACTGGTGAGCAAAGAAACTCCCCATTCTGGCTACCCAGTATCTGCCCGCGACTTAGTGCCTATATTACCTCAACTTCTATTCCAATTGATGTATTCATAAGTAAACCTACTTCATGTTTTTTAAACGAATAGATACATTGTCTACTCTTAAACATATTTATTGAAGTAACAGTTGTATATACATTAAGTAAACGAAACCCGAGTCCGATGAAACTTGCTTGGTCAATAATGAATAAATTATTTCATATTTACATCCCCTTGAAGGGTATAAATATTTAATTTTTCATGTTCTTTATTAAAATATAAGTAAAATAACAAAAACACTACTACATAATCTAAAAGTCCTATGCCACGTAGTGGCATGGTACCCAAAATGCTGGCAGCATTGCCACGTTGAATGGCAATGCTCAGTCTCTGTGCGAGATAGAGGTCAGCATTTTGGTTACCAGAGGCCTCAATATTTTAAGTACGAAGTATTATGTTTTCCAGTAATTTCAATTTAAATCATTTTATTTTCAGAATACAATGCAAGTAAGGGACAGACAGGATAACATTCGTATTTAGGTAGGTACGTGTCTATAGTTGACCTCAAAGAGATATTATAATTTTAAACTTTAAAAGTGTGACGTCAACCCCGCGCGTCGTCGTTTTACGCATTGTGCTAGAGGCTGGCAAATGAAAGATGAGAATGGGAAATCGCGGCAAATTCACAAATTAAGTACCTACCTACACATCCCTGATGATGAATGAAGTCTTGACATTTGTAATAGAATCTTTTTTAAATTTACACGTACCTATTGCTAGTGTCAAGACTGCCTTTTGCGTTACTCGTCAGGGATAAAACACTTAAGAGGGTTTATCCCGAAAGTTGGCAACGTCGCATATAGCTGTCAAATGTTTCGCTGTTTTTATTAATTTCTCAATATTGCTGAATTAAAAAGTTAGATATCATTCTATGGTTGAATGTCGCGTCTCGTTTTATATTTGTTGGTTAGGCATTCAAATGATAAGATTACATTAAAATGCATGGAAACAGCGATGGAAAGTTTACAATAGATATTACTTCCATAATACTAAAAATTTCGTGTTCCTATGGTAACTGTTGCAATCCATACTTAATGTTTTATTCAACCATAGAGCGATAATTCATGTTTTCGTTCAGTAATATTCAGAAATTAATGAAAACAGCAAAATATTTGAGAGCTATTTGCGACGTTGCCAACTTTCGGAGTAAACCCTCTTAAATTTCGAATTTGCCGCGATTTCACATTCTCATCTTTCATTTGCCAGACTCTTAATGTAAACGTTGGTATTTTTCCTTAATTTAGTGCTGAGCCCGTCCGGATAGCTACCATCATCTTACCCGCTAACCTGCCGCCAAATAGGTCAGTGCTGGCAATGTGTTCCAAGGATAACAGAGCTAATGAAATTACTAGCACAGACATAGAAGCATTGCATCTACCTAGTCCTTGGGTTGGCAACGCATTCAAAATATTATGGAACGTTCTTTATGTCCATGGGACACACTGACCCCTTACCCTCAGGTGGTCTATGTGCTTGTTTTCTAAAAAAGGATAGGTAGGATATTTCCTGAGCACTGAGAAGTGCTCACACTTGTCCATTCCAACTCGCTGACCCGCCTCGGGACGACCGAAAATTGGTGGAATTTACAAATTTTATTCGTTTTTAATTAATCACTTTTTTCTTTATTCAAAGGCGTTTTAAGTTTGATTAGGCGACTTCGTTCATGTTTAATGGAAATTATTAATTTACTTACTTGCTTGCTCCTTATGCTTGTGATTTGCAATTCAAGTTTTGAGTTTACTTCTTAACACTTTTTTATAGTCTTTTTTATGTACATTTTTATTGTTTATGTATACAGGTAATTATTT
This sequence comes from Aethes cnicana, assembly GCA_963971205.1. Lineage (NCBI taxonomy): Eukaryota > Metazoa > Arthropoda > Insecta > Lepidoptera > Tortricidae > Aethes > Aethes cnicana. The sequence continues at coordinate 1,825,733 of OZ020272.1, forward strand.
ATAAAGTTCAAAATGTATTTTAAAATTATTATTATTTTACAGTCATCACTTTAATATTTTCATTTATGCCAATTTCATATCAATCCATACTTATCCGTATTATAATATTATGCGAAAGTAACTGTCTGTCTGTCTGTTACCTCTTCACACTTCAACCGCTGGACCGATTGAAATGAAATTTGGCATGGAGATACTTGAGGTCCCGGGGAAGGACACAGTCTACTTTTATCCCGGAAAAACGCATAGTTCCACGCGGGCGAAGTCGCGGGCAGAAGCTAGTAATATTATAAACATAAAAGTGTGCTTGTTTGTTTGTCCTTCCTTCACGTCGCAAGGACGGGACCGATTTGGATGAAATTTGGTATGGAGATAGTTTGAGACCCTCTGGGAATAACATAGGACTTTTTATCCCGATATTTCTACGGGAACGGGTTTTCCACGGATCAAATCAATTTTTCAATACTTCTATAACTATAATATGTGTATTTACGATACTAATATCATCGGGTACGTAAATTCTAAGACTATGCGGGACTACGTCTCGAGCAAACGGCTAGAGTATCACTATAAGGCGGACTTACACTAAGCCGCAAACCTCGGGTTAATCGCTTAAGCTTAACTCAGATTTATTTGTATGAATTTGACGTGGGTTAAGTTAACTCGAGGTTAGCGCACCAAAGTGGGCCTAACAAGTCAACAAGGAAGATCCAAACTCACCACGAAGCGAAAACCTCCTACGGATAACTTTTTACCGCGCCACGTTGTCGACAAAACCGTTAAAACGACCAACAAACTACCTAATTATTAACTGGACGAAACAAATTTGTAACAACGAAATTACCTGATACCTCACTGTCCGTGCAACTAAAAGCCGAAAAACGGCTGCGACCAACATTAGAAGGCCGAAGGTTTTACTCTATCCAGTTGGAGCTATGGCTCACGTTAATCCGGTGCGCTGGGTGGAAAAACACAGCGAAATCTGAAAACTTTAGTTAATTGTGAGGGTAGCAAAGCTCCCCGAACGAATTAAGCTAGAATTGGGCGAAATCAGAGTGATAATGTTAGCTCGAGGGATTGCTTTGATAAAGGTGTAAATTGGCCGCCGCCGCGGTTTAGGTCGGGCTATAAGACTGGCAATTTTTTCGGCGGCCTAAGGGGCTTAAATAATACTTCGTATGGACCGGGCCTACCGTAGATACATGTCATGTGTCCCCATTTCATTGGTGTCCAATCCAAAGTTAAACTTATATCGTGACACTAAAGCGGGTCACATTTTTTCAGCAACGAGACGAGTTTTTAGATACTGAGAAACAGTTTCGAAAAAAGATTTTTAAAACGCTTATTGTCACGCACGCTCGGTGACAGAACTTTGGATTGGACACCGTGGAAGTGGGGACATATTACGTTGACCGGGTCTATATTATTTACGTCTACGGGCTTAACGGTGTTTGGCAGTTCTAATGTTGGTTCACACTACACTTTGTCATGCTTTTAATTGAACCCTTAGGCTTCTCGTATATTTTATATCTCGCACTATTTGCATTATTGGTATAGATTTATAAAAGACTATCTTCTTGCCGCGACTTCGCGTGGAATTCGTTATTAGCATTCCCGCGGCAACTATGCATTTCCGGAATAAAAAGTACCCTATATGTTGGGCAGTGTTATAAACTACCCCCATACCAAATTATGTTGCAATCCGTACAGACAATAAAGACATTTTTTTCTAAAAATCGTTATATTGTGTTCAGTGTCGTTTATATAGTTCCCTCGACTTGATAGTTTCTTTTAATTTTCAAGTTTCAGACGCGACTTCTTCTACAGACTTATTATTAACTAGCTTTTCCCCGCAACTTCGTATGCGCAGAAATATTAAATGTAAAATCCCGTTTTTTCCCCGTTCCCGTGGGAATTTCGCAAAATCCTTTATTAGCCACCAACCACTGTCGTGAACAAGTAATAGTAGTATATGTAACTAAGCTGCTACATAATACAGGTCCTTAAAACACGAGTGGGGTTTCAATATAATCGCACGTTAATAATATCGCACGAGTGTTTTAAGGCCTATTATGTACTTTTGCATACACAACTTTATCTACACTCATTTTATAAATCCTCTAAGATGCTTCAAAACCTGTCCGCAATGGCGGCAATAGGGATGACGACATTCTTTTTTTTCTTAGTCTATCAGGAAGATTATTGAAAAGTATTGGACACGTATTTTCACGTAATCAAACTTATACGGAGATAATTATATTGAGTTGAAATGTCGCGTGACGTCACGGTTAGGTACGATTTATACCTAACGGTGACGTAGTTAGCCCCCACTCTCCAACTTTAATGCGTTTTAACTTGGTCATTCTTTGTTAATTTGATAAAACAAAAAATACGTGTCTAATATTTTTTTATTACCTGGGGCCTATTTCTCGAAGCTTATTAGTCTAATAATATTACTCCATGAGCTAATACTTTTTACAAGTTCATTAGTGTGCGTTTCTGGAAGCTACGATGGTAGAATATTGGTTACTAGTTGCTAACTAATAAATATTATCTTAGTTCCTGTTTCTCCAAGCTTATTAGACTAATAATATGATCCCAGGAACTAATATTTTTTACAATTTTATTAGTGTGCGTTTCTGAAATCTACGATGGTAGATATTAGTTACTAGTTGTCAGCTAATAAATATTTGGGTAATATTACCCAAGTAGAGCCAGTTTTGTTTCATGAAAATTCAATTTCATTGTTACTCTTGTAAATTACAAGGGTAAAGCTATTGGTCTCGGCAGTCTTGTAAAAGTTATTAGTACAATTTATTAGACCTAAAATACCGGATAAAAAATTAAAATGTGGTCAGATTCAGTACTCAATATCTGAATGTATCGGGCCTGGGTTGCAAAGGTTGACTCAGTTGACTGAGACAATCTGGAAAAGCTCCCAAATAAAATATTTTGCTTTCAAGACAGCCGTGTAGTATTTAAAACCATTATTTTTAGATCCATATAATACGAAGAATAAAGATCTTTTTCTCAAACATGCTCGGAAATGTTCGTGTTACTTTCAAAAAAAGAAGACGCGAGGCTGTCCATTGCCGGCCTTGGCCAGCAAAAACATTATTGTCGTGTTTTTTTTTTAATTCGCTTGCTATTTGAGACACCTCTGTAGAGAAACTGACAAATCCATGGAGGTAATATGTACAACTTCCATGGCCAAATCATCCACGATCATGGAAGTAGTAAATACTGATGTGGGGTAAGTGCGCCTAAATTTATTTCGCCTTTATGCCTTGTAAACAGCCAACTAACTAGTTGAGTAATATTTATAGGTTTCGATATATTTATGTTAGGCGCACTTACCCCATCCTGGCGCACTTGCCCCGAAACTGACAATTCCATGGAGATAATAAGTACAACTTCCATGGCCAAATCATCCACGATCAAGGAAGTACATAGTAAATACGATTGTGGGGTAAGTGCGCCTAAATTTATTTCGACCCTATGCCTTGTAAACAGCCAACTACTAGTTGAGTAATATTTATAGGTTTCGATATATTTATGTTAGGCGCACTTACCCCATCCTGGCGCACTTGCCCCGACTGACCTTACGTATTTCCTCGCTGTTTGAGAAAAGCATTATATATACCTCGGCCGCAATTGCGATTGCCGGACTCGTACTAATAGAAGGCTTCGCTTCGCTCAGCCTTCTAACTGACTCGTCCGGCAATGTGCTACTTGGCGGCCTCTGCAATAATGTACTATTTAAATGTAGTACTTTATAACAAACCACTCTTTTGCTTATTTTCGATCCCGCCAAAACTGCATACTTACATCGCTGTTTTTTTTTTTAATTTGGTATAAGTCATATTACGTTCAGCCTATCTTAACTAATATTTTTCATTGATTTACCACTATTAGTTACTAGTCTAGTAAAAATATTGGAGAAACAGGAATTATTAGAACTTGTAATTTGATCTCTAGTAAATAATGAGTCTAATGACTAATAAACTAGTAAAACTAATAGTTTCAAGAAACACACCAATTTGCCTACTTATTAGTAATATTTTTCACTCGTGTACAACAATTAGTTACTAGTCTAGTAAAACATATTGGAGAAACAGGAATTATTAGAACTTGTAATTTAAACACTAGTAACTAATGACTAATAGACTATTAAACTAATACTTTTGAGAAATAGGCCCCTGACTGACGGACTAATTAGAATTTCGACTTCTTCACCCTGTCGTCATCCCTATTCGAATACGTCAGTGTCTCACATTCGAGTTTCAAAAAGCATAGAAATAGAGCCGACATTTGAATTTGGAACAAACTTTCATTCTGTCTGACTGAAGAATACAGGCGGGCATTGCTGTTGGAACGTGTTCGAAATTTGAACGTGCATACAGCATCGATTTCGATTTTGTAAAATGAATTTTACTGTATGACCACAGATAGGAAATTGGCTTTGACAGAACTCCCTGTCATAACGGATGTCATTGCTACCGATTTTTGAACGCATTAGAGGATTTATGATATGAGTGTAGTTAAAAATACATACTTATACACACACTTTTCTACATATACAAATGTAAATGGTAAGTGCTCACCTAACCCCCTGGCGCAGAGGTCGTCGCCCCCAACAATAACACTACGTATTATGTAAATGTTTATTTACCGCTAGAGTGTGTAATACTAGAAAAAACAAAGGATATAGTGGAATGCGCACCATAAATTGTGCTACTCGCGGGACTTGCGCCGTGCCAAATACGGTGACCATGATTTAGGGAAAAGGGCGGACAATGTATGTTGTTGCTAAGGTGTATACAATCCTAATTTTTGATTACAGGAGCTCTATTCGAAGTCTTAAATAGGGACAGGGAGATTCCGTGTGAGCGCAACGATAGGGTCCTGTCCCAATTTAATACTTCGAATATAACCCCTTTATCATCATCGTCGATTGAATGGGGACTATCGTTTCCTTGCTCACCAATTGGCGCCACTGCACTGTTGACTAAGGTCCAGAGGTATAGCTGTCAAAGGCTACTTTATTATCGGTTTTTTTGTTTGTTTCAAAGCTTTCACATACATCGCCAAGTAATCCATACTTGCGATAATTTCACGAAGGAGATCACTTTTCAACAGGTACATTAAAGAAATTGTAATTTATATCACGAAGCCCGCCAAAACCAGTGAAAAGTGAATGTTATTGGACCTCACGCGACACTAGCGCCTCTAGTGGCAATTTTACACGCGATAGCCCCCATTGAATTATGTAAACAACCGTCAGATGTCTTTAATTTTTTCAATTTATACCTGTTTCATATTTCTCAAGATCAAGAGACCCGTGAGTTTCTGTAAAAAATAACTTGATTGGGTTATACCTACAACTTACAACGAGAAGAGTGGGCGGGTAGCTAGTTTAAGATTACAATTCTTAGGACCAACCGTAAACCGAAGGTGTATGTTACTACTATTACTACTACTACAGCCTATTTGCGTCTCACTGCTGGGCACAGGCCTCCTCTCATCACGAGAGGGTTTGGGCTATAGCCCCCACGCGGGCCCAGTGCGGATTGGGGACTTCACACACATCTTTGAATTGCTTCGCAGATGCGTGCAGGTTTCCTCACGATGTTTTCCTTCACCAAAAAGCTCAGTGGTAAGTTCAAATTGAATTTTGCACACAAAGGAGCATGTTATTGCTACTTAAGAGGATTTACTCCGAAAGTTGGCAACGTCGCAAAAAGCTGTCAAATATTTTGCTGTTTTCATGAATTTCTAAATATTACTGAATGAAAACATGAATTATCGCTCTATGGTTGAATAAAACATTAAGTATGGATTGCAACAGTTATCATAGGAACACGGAATTTTTAGTATTATGGATCTTTTGAAAACTTTCCATCGCAGTTTCCATGCATTTAAATGTAATCTTATCATTTGAATGCCTAACCAACAAATATAAAACGAGACGCGTCATTCAACCATAGAATGATATCTTCCTTTTTAATTCAGCAATATGGAGAAATTAATAAAAACAGCGAAACATTTGACAGCTATATGCGACGTTGCCAACCCTCTTAAAACAGTAAAAACACCGCCAGGACCGTGTCCTAGACCTTTCATACAAGCGTGGTCACCCCGGCTCACACTGGGTCGGCGCGTGATTTCCCGGGTGTGGCCCTGGATGAATCGAATACCCCAGACCATACAAAAAATAGATGTTATAAGACAGCGTGGCATGTGACCAACATACCTGAAAATACACAGCTCAGGACCAAAAGTAGCTGGTCCTATAAATACTGAGGTTGTAGAAGTGGATATCCTGAAAATAATAGTACATTACAAACCTAGGGTGGTGAATTCGTAAATGTCCCAGATCGCAGGTTTCTGTGGCCCGAACCGAAGGTGAGGGCCATAAATATGCGATCTGGGGCTTTACGAATTACCGCCCGTGGTTTGTCAAAAGTTTTACGTCTTGCCTTGGCCAAGAAGTGAGATTTTCGTTCCGCGTAGCGGGCAGAAAATCCCACTTTATGGCCATCATCATCATCATCATCATTTCAGCCAAAAGACGTCCACTGCTGGACATAGGCCTCCCCCAAGGCTCGCCACTCAGACCGGTCCTATGCTACTTGCTTCCACCGGTTTCCCGCGACCTTCACGAGGTCGTCGCTCCATCTTGTTGGAGGCCTACCGACAGCTCGTCTCCCGGTTCGCGGGCGCCACTCGAGAACTTTCCGGCCCCATCGGCCATCAGCCATCATCACTTTATGGCCAAGGGTGATGTAAATAAATAAACTTACAGAAACCATCTTACCATCAGGCGGCATGTGCTCGGTTATTAACAAATACCATAGAAAACACGCTCCTATTTACTAAGATAGAGCGTGTTTTTCATTATTATTAAGAGCTTACCTAGATGTTAGCGTGGAAAAGGTTATCAATTTTTTTTAGCATACTTACCTACTTACATTAAGGTGGCGCCATCTCTAATATCGGTACAAAGAAATTGGATGGAGCTAGAACTTAGGGTATAAGTACACCTCTATTTTTATGATCCGAGTCCTACTTAGGTACCGCCCATCGATAGGGGTGCCATTTTCTTATTGCATCGCTTATTGTCTTGAGAGGGCCAGGTAGGGTTTTTTTTAGTATAGAAATACATATGTCCTATTAATATTCAAACAGTGTTCGGACCCCTAGCGCCATCTCTGGAGGAGCCGCGCAACTAATGTCGTGTCGTCATGTGTCGTCACATGTGTCGTCACATTCGTGTTACTTCATTTTTGTTCGATACTGCTTCTCACACAGTATGTCCACCTTAACCTAGAACCCTTGACTATTGTAAAAATCAAAATTTATTATACGCATCCTTTGGACATTGAAGCATTTTTCACTGGAATCACCGCATCCCCTACAAACAGTGAACGATCGTATCAATGTCTATTACATATGAATGATACTTACCTATAGTAACTACCTACTGAATGGTTTTTGATGAAATACGTTCAGTAGTAGGTAAGTGTACAACTAAACAGATCTCCTGCATTTATTCATAAATGTTAATCACGAACTCTCACGCTTATTATTTTAATAGAAATGGTTTATTTAAGTCGGCGGGTATTAATTACCTACACAGACAAGGAAAAATCACACTTAATCATATAGTTTAATATAATAAATAAGCCACAATACAGAATGTAGTAAGTTAACAAAAATCATCAAAAAAAATGCTTACTCTTTTAATCTAAACGTCTCATGTCTTTGGCGAACTTAAGACTAAAATCGAATTTATTAATATCCTTAACTAACAACGCCACAAAGTTGTGGTGGCGAGTTTGGGAGCTCATCGGTGCGATGAGAAGGTCCAATGAAAAATAACAAAAGAATTAAAAAAAAGGACATGAGTGTGTTATGATTGAACGAGATTTGGACCCGGTGATAAGTAATGCACATCGGTCTTTGGAGGGAAAGTTGTCTGTTTACGTTGATTTTCCGAACACTGTCGACAGTCCATCAATCATCATATTTACTAAGTGTCGTTTCATCAAATAATACTGCACTCTAATCAAAGATGGATCGAAAAACTTCTCGTTTTGGCGACGGACGGTTGAAATTTGGAGCAAATGTCAAATTTGACCTCTACAACGCTTACTCATATTTGACGAAATGATCAGTCAGACGCCAAGCATGTTTATACTAAACGTAATGTCATAATGTGTGAATCTATAAAACAATATTATAGGTACATTTTGATTGTCTTGCATATTAGAGAGAAGTCATTATTTAAAAGAAAAAAGATAAATTTTAATTAAATGATCAAAAGACACACCAACAGACAACTTTAGGTGCCGTTGGCGTGGTAGGCACGGCAGAGCATGGCAACATTAGGCGTCCAAGGCGTTCGAAGTGTTAACCATCTGTAGCCAAAACGAGGCGTTTTGTTGGTATAGGGGGGTAACCGGACCTGTCACTTACTTGACTAACCAATCCCTATTACACGCCACACAAATAAAGCCTGGGACACACCAAGGCGCGTGCGCAGCTTTTACACGTATACCATGAGTTGTCTAACATTTGTTCTCATGAGACATGACACACCGCTTGCGTGCACTGGCTACTTTGTATCGTGCACGCTCTCGATGTGACCCAGGCTTAAGTTAATCACCCTTTCACATACAACTATTTTGTGTTAATTATTTACAAAGTGCCTTGAAATTTTATGGCACATTTAGGAAGCTATCGGCTAGTCTAGTTGTAGAAAATACAATTAAATGCTTAATAAATGCATTTTAAAATAAGTACAATAATCGTTTTCATATAGCTATGGCAAATTTTTGAACCTAATTATCTTATTCACAGATCTGGGGCTCTATTTGACGGTACATGGGGAAATACCTTCCTCATCCCTAAATAGAATTACACTTTATCCCTGTTTAGCATTTTTTTATATAGAACGAGCTTTTACTCACGACTTCGTCTGCAGGGAATTTAACACTATATTTCCAATGCCCTATTTCCAGGTTACTTTTAAAACCTTTTCCGGGATTTCCGGGATTCCCAGGATTACGGGATTTGTGGGATTTCGGGGATTTCTATACAATGTCCTCTTCCGGGGTCCCCCTAATGAGTTCCGGGATTTTTCCGGGATTTCCGGGAGAATAGGTAGCCTATAGCTTATTTCAGGTTACAAACTATCTGTTTGCCAAATTTCATGCAAATTGGTGGAGCCGTTTTAGCGTGATTCAGCAACAAACATCTAAACATCCAAACACACAAGCGTTCAGCTTTATTATATTAGTAAGATCAACAGTCTACTGCCGATCTCCTTACATTGCAGCGTAGGCGTACATCGGAAAAGCTCTGTAATGAATGAGCAATATCCAGGGAGCGCTTCAAATTTCCATACATATGTATCCTGTAAGATGATTCGAGGCGCCATCTAGATATCGCTCATGGAGTTCAAATTTTCACACAAGCTACCTAGGCAGCGACATCTATTATCGCATTTAACACTTATTTCGAGCTAGATTTCTACTCGTATGAAGGTTCCCTATGCCTAAGCCTATGTCCAGCAGTGGACGTCTTTCGGCTGAAATGATGATGATGATGATGAAGGTTCGCAATCTAGGTTAACCTTACTTATTCTATGTTATTAGTGATATAATACATTACTAAATAGGCAGAAAATTTACTCTTATTTAGGGTTAGCGACGTTCACTATCCCCATGTACCGTTTCGAATACGGCAATTGAAAAATTATTGGGTGCAAGTACAGTAGCAGCAGAAGTAGATAAGCTGTCCAGGTGTTCAAAATGACCTACACACGACCTTATTCTTAAGACGTTAAGGGCGTGTGTAGGTCATTTTGAACACCTGGACAGCTTATCTACTTCTGCTGCTGACTGTACAAGGTAGGTGCCAAATAAAGTCGTCATATTTTATAAGACAATCAAAACTGAAAGGGATCGGGTCAAGAATATAGTCCCCTTCTCGTATATAAGGCGCCCATAAACGGAAGATAATTCGCATTGCATACAAGTGAAGCGTACATAATATGAGGGCTTTTTCGATAAAATAAGTGTGAACTCAATATTTATATAGTCTGTACCTATGTCAGCCGAAAGACGTCCACTTCTGGACATAGGCCTCCCCCGAGGCTCGCCATTCAGACCGGTCTTGTGCCACTTGCTTCCATCCGGCGACCAGAACATGATAAATACTCGTATGGAAGTGTGAATGAGAGACCTTTTTTAGTAACATAGAGAAATGATACAAGAAGAGTGGCAGAGTCTATACTGTAGTGCGTGCTCCGAAACCCGGGTTAACACTAGATCGACATCTAGCGTCCAGTGGCTGAACCCCGATTAACCGACCGTTTAGCAGTTGCTACCGCTACTTGAAGCTAGATGGCGAGCCGAACGCAAAATATATTTTATTGCTTAACACTTTACAACTTATAATCCGCACTCTCTGTGTAATAAGACAATTTCAAAAAAAAGAGTTTCAGTTATAATATTAGTTGTAAATTGTTTAGAAATACACCTTGCGTTCGGTTTGCCATCTAGCTTCAAGTAGCGGAGCAAAGCAACTGCTAAACGGTTGGGTAATCGGGGTTCAGCCACTGGACGCTAGATGTCTATCTAGTGTTAACCCGGGTTTCGGAGCACGCACCACAGTATGGGCTGTGCCACTCTTCTTGTGTCATTTCTGTGTGGTAGTAAATAAATCTGCTTAGATTAAGTAGATAGGTAGATTAAGATAACATTGACAATACGACAAGGAATAAGTAGGTAGGCCTTATAAAATTACGAAGAGTGACAACATCTCATATATTCCAACACCCAACCCAAATAAAGCCTCAAAACGGCTCAAGCTCTCTTCAAATTTTATTAAAAAGTTCCTCGTTATCGCTTATGCAATTTATTATGTTCATTCGCTCATCACATTAATTTATAATTATACTAAGGCACATTGTGAATCTAACGTTGATATAAGGGTACCTATTTCATTTAGGTCTGCAATCTACCATTAATTTATTTAGTGTGAAGTGTTAATTCTACCATTAGCACCAGACAATTCGTGAACAATATTGTACAAAGCGCCATCTAGCGGTATACAGCGGAACTACATGGCGGCGTCACAAGCGCTAGTGTTAGCATGCCATCTATGGAAACAACTGCACAACTAGTAGGCGTCATTTTGTCAGCACGCCTGCTATTTCATTCTACGGCGCTTTCACAGTTAAATAGCCCTTTTTGTCAACGTGTTGGCTTGCTAATGGCTCGCGGGTTTGCTTGGCGGTCCCTCCGTAGGTTCTAGAACGATTTTCTTGAAGCACCCGACGGGCAGTTGTTCTAGAATGTCCTTAACGTTTTGGACTTCGCTCAGGAGGTGCGTGTGCTCGTCCTTGTACTGGTCCATCCATCTACAAAGGACGTTTGAATTAGGAATGTTTTGGAATTTATAACCTAGGCAGAGATAATCTACTAGAAAGTCCCGCCGCTTTACAATTCAAAACGCTTCTATGTATTTGGAAAGTATTGGAAAAGCACCACCAACACTCTCAAAGCACGTGTGCGTGCTGAGATAGCCGTCAAACAAGCGTTGAAAATGTTGGTGGTGCTTTTTAAATACTTTCCAAATACATTAAAGCGTTTTGAATTGTGGAGGGGACTTCCTATCGTAGATTATCTCTACCTACTTACAAGGATCAGTTACTTTTGTTTTTGCATCATTAGGCAGCATATGACAGACTTACCTGAGATGGTTCTTCTTGGCTTCCTTGAGGTCCTCGATTTTGCTGTCGAGGTTTAGTATCTTCAAATCATTCGCCACTTTGTTTAAGTTTTCCTCTGTAACAACATCACAGATTATAGATAATGCATCATACACAGTGAATAACCGTAGTAGCCTAGTTTGGCCAATCACCTAGCTCACATGCAGAAGAAGCATTTCACATCTCGGCTTGCATATCTGAATATACATATGGGCGATATATGTTTAATTTAAATCCAATACTTAAGGGTTTCGGTGATGGAAAAGAAGTAACATTTACTGAAACCCATAAAGCGTCGGCGAAATTAAATCAAAAATGGATGTGAAGTCCCAATCTACACTGATCGAGATTGGACTGTCGACCAAATCCTGTCGTGATGCTAAGCCTGTGCCCAACTGTGGGAGTTGTGGATCCAGAACACTTACCGAGCCTGTCCAGTGCTGCGTCATCCAAGGTCGGAAGATTCTGGAGCTCCTCCGTGATGACCTTCAGGTCCTCGAGACCCTTGGAAACTTGCTTGTCAGCCTCCCTGGCGTCTGTGTTGGCTTGGCCGACCTACAAACAAACACACACTAAGCTTGTATTTCAGCCACTTGGGTTTTCGATCGTCACATCAAGATTACTTAGGCCCGGTTCCATCCTCAAAACGCCTCGTTTTGCCTACAGACGGTTAACGGTTTGGATATAGGGACCGGGTGTTACTGCGAACTTGAACTGTAAGCGACGAACTCGAAACACTCCTGAACGCAGTATGCCAAACTTTTTTTTTCAATATCATACAGTTATAAAGACCTGATGGAAATATATAACATGTCTTCACCACTTAGGGCGGCCAAATACATTCGGAATTCCTATTCAGAATTTCGATTCGAATTTTAGAAACGTATGTCATCAAAACATTATGATCATTGGGTTGGAGAAACGGTCGTCATCGGGACCGACTTAATACGAGTGGCGCACATTACGCGTATTCGCTGACTGCAAAGACAGTGGTGGGGGAGACGAAAACGACCGCAGTGTGTGACATAGCCAAATATGACAACTGACAGACACCAGTGAAGTAAACTGTCAATGTTGCGTATTTATTTGCATTGCATTAAGTACATCTGGCTGGAGCGAGTAATGTCATCCAAGGCTTCATTTGTCTTTATCTCTCGTTATGAGGTTAGATTATTAGTTATTACAGAGACATACAAGCCTTTTCACCACAAATTTCCGTCACAGTGGTAATTCGCTTATTAGATGGTCTATAGTCCGTCGACCAAAGAGTATAGCTGCATATTGCGCCGCCGACTTCGCATCCGCTATTGGCGTTGCTCACTGCCTATAGAAAAACTCCTGGTCGTCTTCGGCATCGCAAAACAATGACCGAACGCAAATACCACAGCAGGTTATTTGCGCACCTATAACAGTTGTTGTTGTCGATCCTAACGGTGAAATATTTTACTCCTGATTTTCATTATATTTTTATTTTGTATTCTTTCTGACGATCTCAATGTGAAATTCTCTTATTTTGACATGTAAAATATGCTGTAGGTAATTTGATATTGAGAAATAAATGTCTATGTCTATGTATATGTCTATGTCTATGGGTCGATTAAATACCTTCATTTTGGCATCTCTGGTCAGCTGCATATTATCCTCCGCTTGTTTCTCTAGCTCCTCGATCTGTTTGGCTGTGCCTTCGACACGGGCTGAGGGAGAAATATTATACATACAATCAACGATTGAGTTCTGGGCCAGTGAAATATTTTTAATATGCCTACACCCATTATAGTTATTCGTATGGTGCTGAATGAGGGCTAGCATATTTTGATCACCAGCGGGCGCCACTGATATTGGGGACTGCGTTAGAGGTGGTGTTTGGAGTATATAGTATAGCGGCCCTAGTTGGATTTTCACTCGCAGCGATCCTCATGTAGCACTATATTTTAAGAATCGGTACCTACTTGAAAGTTTCTCAGCTTCGTCTCTTAGTTTTCTAGCATCGGCTTTAGAAGAGGACGCCTTCTTTCTGATCTCGTGGGCTGCCTGTAAATGTTGAATAGGTTAGTCAGTATTGTAAAAAAGAAACTGAAATATTGAGAGGAGTTCTCATGCAATAAAAAGATTTTAACATCATATAAAATGTCTTTTTGTAGGCAAGTGAAGGCAGCTCATTATTGAAGGATTAAAAAATAGGGACAATTTAAGATAAGTAAGTTACAACTAGGAACAATGGTATTCGCAGTTGAACTAGGTTTATACCCTATTTACTGTTGTGACAATGAGCAGAGTATGATCATAGAATTTATAGCTGATGGGGCCATAGTTCTCAGTTCAGGCGAGATATCGGGAGGACCCAAACCAAATGGAACGACCACGTCAAGGTAGCGGGAATCCGGTGCGACATAACGATTTGACAAAAACTCTTGGTAAATTTTATGTCTCACCTCGCTAGCCATTTCAGCGTACTCCTTCTGCGCCAATTGCGCTAGGTCGCAGGCCTCCTTTGCTTTGTTGGATGCCTCGGACAGCTCTTCAGCGATGCTGTTGATGCTGGAATCAGCCGCTGCCACCTGTTGCTGGATCGCGGGAACGTCTACAGCCGCCTGCTCCGCCTGTTGACGGGACTCCGCCACTTGGTCGCTGAATTCTAAGGAGTAAGGGTTCGATTAGTTAATGTTTCTTTAACTTTTAATAAATAAAGATAGTGGGCCACTTCACACAAATCGACCTAGCCCCGAACTAAGCAAAGCTTGTATTGGCACCCATAGTAACGGGTGCTAGACAACGGTATAAATACCTAGTACTCTAACAAACAACTGGGCCAATCCGGTCGTCAAAGCTGTGCAAGCTGTGTTTGCAACCTGGCGTTTTTTCGCACAAGTCTCTTTCTTATTTCCATGGTGTTGTGTTCAAGACAACAGCCCTATCGCCTGAGTTAGTTATTTAGTCACCTCCTATCACAAAGTGGCGCCCGGACCGTGTAAAAAAAAGTATTCTTCTTGCGTTTAAGAATCTCACCTTTGAGCGTCTTGTAAATGTTGTTGGCGTCCGTGAGCGTGACTTTAGTCAACTCCACGTCGCTCTTGGCCTTGGCCTGCAGCACGTCCAGCCTCGCCAACAGGTCGTCAAGCTGCTCTTGCTGAGCTTGACCCTGGGATAGCAGTTCGCGGCCTCGGTCGATGGCGCCGTCCAGGTCTCGAAGCATCTCGGCGTTCGTCGCCGTCAGCCGATCAAGCTCAGCGGTTTTCTGGTCGATCTGTGAAGGAATAATGGAGTGAAGGATCCAGCGATTTCAAACGCAGTTGAATTTAGATCCTAAAATTCGTGACGTCTTGTTTTTACCCGACTTCGCCAGAAGGAGGGTTATGTTTTTCGAGTGTATGTATGATGTGTATATTTCTTTGGCATGCTGTGTAGGCAAAATGGCTTGCGAGGTATGGTTAGATTCGTCTGAATCGTGTGAGTGACACTGGGCACATCAAAATTACAAAAAAAAAACAAAATGGCTGACTTTTGAAAAAGGCGAGCACACAAAAAAATTTTTGGTCATACCCTACCGAGTAGGGTATCAAACTTAAGGGTTTAATGAACAGATTACAAATATATGTGAAATCAAAAGTTTGATTGCAGTCGGATCTTTTTCTTTTTGCAAAAATCAATGTATTGATCTTAATTATAGTGAGAGCACTTGAAATTGCTGAAGAGTTACCAGTTAATCAACTCCCAGAAGACGGGTAAATGAGGTGGGAGGATGACCTGTCCACAACCTATCCACAATACTGACATAAATTTAGTGACTGTAAGTATAGTCGATATTAAAGTCGTAAGATGAGCACCTTGCTCACTAACTCCGTGTCTCATGAAAATACGGCCATTTTACTAATGAGACCCATAACCTCTTAAGGTTTTTCTTTTGAAATTACGACGGAGGCATTAAATGAGTAACCATTTATGTACAACAAGCATATTATAGACTTAAACGGAATAGGTATTTCAATAAATGCTATCACTTACACATTAGCGATATTAAGAAATACTGCTATGACGCTGACTTACAGTTTTGTTCATCTCAACGACGTCCTGCCTCAGTTTTCCCAGCTTGATGTCGGGCAGCAGAGTCGTGTTGACCTCGGCGTAGAGCCCCAACGCCTCCTCGTAGACCGTCCTGGCTCGCTTCAGGGCCGCGTCCGCTAACTCGGCCATACTGTTCAGTTTGCCCGCGGCGGCTTTCAGCTCGTTGTCCAGAATATGGACTTCCGTGCTACGGGTGAAAATTTAGAGGTAAAAAGGTACAATTGGCTGGTATTCTTACTTCCGTCAAAAATGTTCAGCTTTTAATTCATGTTATAGCAAGACATTAAAATAAATTGAATCTTTAATTAGTCGGAGACATTGACCTATATAATAAGTAATAACATATGTGGACGAACAGTAACTAACAGAAGATGTCAAAATATATGGAGCAAACTGACATTAGAAAATACGTTCCAATATGCTAATAACGCCTCTTTATAACGAAGGCAAACGGGTGCCCGAGCTGTTCGTGCACCGAGCTGATTGTGAATCCTTACTTATAATAGATCAATGGTCGGAGAAGACAAATATGTAGAAGAACCATTAAGTGACATGCACATACAATCATTATAATAAAACATTTAACTCTACTCTTCAGCAAAACAATAGCAAACTAAAACAATGCAACACATATTTCCTTATTACTCCGAAAGAAAAATGTATTAAAATTGTATTGTGCAGCATCATTCCGTGAAACATCACAGTTCACAAAACTATAAAAAATCGTTTATTTCTCTCCACCACAAAGCTAACAGTAAAAAAAGTATAATCATCTAAAAGTATGAAATATATTAATAACAAACATTTGAACGAACTATATGAGTAGTCTGAGCGGAACTCCGTGTACTGTTTATTATAGCACAGAACTTGAACGGTGACCTCCGATGCGCACAAGTCAAAAATAAGGTCTCATCGGCAGAGGGGCGCGGGACGCAGGGTAGCTTTGTCGTGCGCGCGCGCTTATTGGCTCTTCAGTCGTAAACATGCGCAGAAATCCCCTCTACTTTTGCTCACCGCTCAATTTACGTGCCGCATCCTGTACGATCATTTGTTGAGACTATTAGATTTTTTTACCCTCTCCTGACCTTTTCCTTTTCAAATTCCGTCATTTTAAATTCCGTTTCCCCGTTTTACTTCTCTGGCTGAATGCGCCAGGAGCACAATGCCATAAAAAAGAAAAAAAGGCATGGTTTGAGTTCTCACCTAATATTCGCCTGTTTGGTGATCCCGCTGAGCGCCAGAGTCTTCGCCTCCAATGAAGTGTTGTACGCGTTCTCGGCTATGTCCCGTATGTTGCGCGCCTCCTTTTCCAGCTTGTCCGCCAAAAGTCGCGACTCTTTAGCCAGGTCCGACATATCGACAGATTGTTTTCCGAATTGTTCGGATCGGTTCCGAGCCTTAGCTAAAGCCGCTGCGCCCTCTCCGTCCAAGTATTCAAGTGCACTCTGCGGAAATTAAAAAAATAGTGAGAAATTTTATCAAAGCTGAAGCCGGCGTGTACAAGTAACCTTTGACAGCCAAGAGTCGCAAGGTGTCAAAACATAAAAAAGGAAATCGATTTAACAAGCTAAATCCATACTAAGTACCTAGTATCAAAATGCGAAAGTAACTCTGTCTGTATCCCCTCTTCACGCTTCGACCTTTCTTTTTCGCTCGTAGTTCTTTTTTCTAGTGATTGATTACCGAAACCCTTTGATCCACCACTAGAAACCATAAGATCTCGAATGCGTTGCCTACCCTGAGGTCTAAGATGGAAGCCTCTGTGCCAGAAATTTCACCGGCTGCCGGAATACAACAGTGCGAGCTCTGTTATTTGGCGGCAGGTTAGCGGGGAAAGACGGTAGTACCTCCACAGACGGACCTAGCACCAGGCCCTACCCACTAGCAGAATGAAGAAGAATGCCTGGGTTTTGAAATCTTACATTGATTTCTTTTTGCGCGGCTTCGATAGTGTCCTCGGCCTTCGAGACGTTTCCTTTGCTCTTGTCGACCGCTTCGTTGCCTTCGTAGCTCTCAGCGTTGATTTTGTACAGCATGTCCCTAAAAATGAACATTTTTAAAGAAAGTGTGTTACTGAGAGATGGCAGAATATGTACTCTTATTCAGGGATATGGACGTTCCATATCCCTATGTACCGTTTCGAAAAGAGCTTCAGATTATGTCAGCAGTCTTGTATAAATATTTGGTCTTGGTTGCCATAGTTACCTGACGTCGCCGAGCCGGTCAGCCAGCTCGGACAGGGCGTCGGTGAGGCTGGCGCCGGGCCCGCCGGCCAGTTGGACTCTCGCTTCGTCTCCGAGCCGCTCGATGTCGGCTCGCACGCGCTGCAACTCCTTGTCGAAGTCCGCGTTCTCCACGACTGTCGGCGCTTTAGAGATCTTCGCTAGGATCTGAAGATAATAGTAATAATGCACTAAGTGTCGAGGCCGGGAAGTAGGCATTCGGGGCCGAGAATTAGTTTTAAAGCCGAGTCCTTCCGAGGCCATTAAAAACTATCGTTTCTTTTCTTATGAAGGTGTAACTGTAGCTCGAGATTTTTTTTAATTTTTAATTGAGAGTTTTTAACGATATCTAAGACAGTAAAGAACACCAGCTTGCCGATATATTTTTTTCTACTTAGTTTGCGACGGTTTATTTATGGGTAGTGGGTAGTAGGTATAATAAAGCCTGAGTCGCGCCAAGAATAAAATATGTATGCCGAGATTTTCACCCCTGCGAAAACGGAATGACAGCTGGCTCTACATTTGACAAATAAGAGTATGTTGATGCAACCCTGGCTAAGTAGGTATAGCAGGGCCCAACTTAGAAGGCTCGCGGCGAAACACTTAAGCCGTTTACGCGGTCCATTATTGCTTCACCCACATGCCTTCTAAGCTGTGTAAACATGTATCCGGTATCCTAGATCTACTCACGTCATCTAACTCCTTGAGTTCCCTACGATGCTCGTTGACGGCGTCCTGGACGAGGTTGTAGCACGGCGGGCAGCTTTCGCAGCCCTGACCGTCGGCGCGACGTTTCTTGTTCTCCATGCATCTGAAATGGACGGTCCGTTAAGACGCTAGAGCTAATGACCTTAAGCAATCGAGGCAGACAACTGTCTCAGCGAACAACGCGTGTTTGCATTGGAGGGAGCGAGAAGCACGACATTTAAGATTCAAGACTGGCAAAGCTTAAATGGGACTGGACTGGTCATGTCTGTCGGATGCAACCGTGGAGCACTCGTCGACAGGCTGTGGCGTTGGTAGGTCACTTGCCTGTCACAGCGGCGGCCCTCGACGTTTTCCTGGCAGAAGCACTGGCCGCCGGCGTCGCACTGGTAGTTGGTGGAGCCCCACTCGTCACAGTCGCAGTCCTGGCAGCCCTCGACGGAGAAACCGTAGTGGTACGCCCGGCAACGGTCACAGTGCTCGCTGGGAACGTTCAAGTTAGGTAAAATAAATAGTTTCTTATAAAATATTTAAAAAAAATGAAAAAAAAAAGAATATTGAAAAAAAAATTTTGATAGGAAGACGTAAATGTAGTTAATATTATTAAATTTCGAAGAAACGCGCAGCGCAAGTAATATTTAAGACAAAGAAAAACAGTTCAAATTCAATCATTTATTCAGAACACGTTTATTTGTTTACACGTCCGAAAAAGAATTTACCAGCGCTTAGTGCAGCAGTAGTGATTAAATCAAACCGACTTAATTATAAAATAATCAATTTCTAATCACATTACAAAAACTTCTCAGATACTTAGCCTATTTCATCTCGCCCATTCCGGTGTGTTTTTTAATCTTACCCGTCAATGCCTGGCTTGCAGTAGCACTGGCCGGTCACAGGGTGGCATGTCGAGTTGTAGGACCCCTCCGAATTGCACTCGCAGGACTTGCAGCCTTCGCCCGAGCCGATGTTGTAGTAGCCGTCCTGTCAAACCATTCACTCACGTCAACTTCGGTAACCTAAGATAATTGAGAACATACTAACGTCCTGAGTGCCGCTTCTTTCGAGCTCGGATGCGGCTAGTAAGAAAAATATGCAATAACCCACGTCTAAGAAACCGAGCTATTTAAATTATACGGTAACTTTATCGCATTTAGAGTGACCTCAATAATAGCTAAGGTCAGTCGGGGCAAGTGCACCAGGTTGGGTTAAGTGCGCCTACCATAAATATATCGATATCTATAAATATTACTCGACTAATGATATCTTCCATCTTCCAGCAGCAAACACGACACGATCCCACTGCAAAAGGAAGTGGGGTTTATTCACGGTTGAAAAATCAATTTAGGCACACTTACCCCACAGACGCACTTGCCCCGACTCTAATTCAGGTTAGAACTGCTTTGGATATCGTACCTACAAGTGTTATGCACTATTTACTAATTTAATAATACTTGACCACTTGAAAAAAAAAGTAATTGGAACAAAACACTAGACGCTATCTCATTCGTATCATTTTCTATATTGCTGAATAAGCTAGAGTTCTCACCTCGCACCGGTCGCAGTTTTTTCCAATGACATGAGGCCGGCAAGCGCAGAAGCCAGTGAGGCCGTCGCACTGCGGAGGCCCCTCGGGACTCTCCTGAGTACCGGCTTCGTGGCACTCGCACGGCCGGCAGTCTCCCTTCTTCTTAGGGTCCAGGGCGTCGCCGTAGAAACCTGGTGCATTTTGTCATTTGTATAACACAACAAATGGCGCCCGGAGAAAAATAGTACCTAGATTATTTGTTACTTTATTACTATAAAGAACAACGCCGTGTTTGAAATTTAGTTAAAAATTAAAATAACCGTCTACTTGCGCCTTTTAGTCCAGGACCACACCAGGTGGCTCTTTCTTCGCTGTACTGTCACTGTTTCATATATCAAAAACTAACCATTCACTTACCGCTCAGACACTTGTCGCAATGATCCCCGGCAGTGTTGTAGATGCACTTCAAACACTCGCCGGTTGTCCGATTGCAGTTACCGACTGCATTCGGGTCGATGTTCCCGTTGCACTGGCATTCTTCGCATTCTTTCTTGGGCCCGAATTGGCCCGTCGGGTCGCCGAAGTTACCGTCGGCGCAGACCTCGCACTTTGGTCCTGGGAAAATATAATTAATAGGTCGATTGAACAAAACTCCATAATAAGTGGAACCAAGTTGATACTTCATTGCACGCTAATGTTGCCACAGTTTCGCTAGTGCTGTTAATATCGATGTACAAAGCAGCAATATTATGTTTGGACTTTTTATTTATTAGATGGACCCCTTGTTAAGCGTGGAGAAGGCCGGGTCAGGCCACATTGAAAGTTCGTATACAATAATTGGGTATATAGTGTGGTAGTTACTAATATAACTGGTCTGATCGTGTGAACTATTAGAATTTCATCATAGCCTTTCGATGGACGTTGCATTAAGAAAGTGGTACATGAACGAGCGTGGAACCTAGAAGTAGTCGTATTAGCACAGAATGTTAACGATTTCAAGAACAAACTTGACAAACATCTTAACAATATCGTTTATATCAACTGCCAGCCTGCTCGACAAAAATATAATTAAAATGATACCCGTTCAATAGTTTTCCTTGAAAAGAAAGACAAAGACGCGGCGGCCTTTGCTTTATAATATGTAGTATAGAATCTCACCAGCGTAACCAGTGGGACAGTCAGTGCACACGATGCTCTGGTCCATGAGCTGGATACACCCGCTGTCTTTAGGGCACGGGCAGGGCCTGCAGTCATCGGGGGTGCCCGCGATGGCGTTGCCATAGAAACCCTTGGCACAGAGCTCGCAATTGCTCCCCGTTGTGTTGTGCTTGCAGATACAGAAGCCTGGAATAGAACTTTGAGTTAGGAAATCGATTTGGTGCCACCAAAGCTTAAGGGAGCCCTTTTTTGCGTGTGTAAGATTCTCCCGCGTGGAATTCGGTTATCGCGTACCCACGCGAGCGAAGTCCCGGGCAGGATGTATTCTATATTGGGCAGCTATATGACAGGGTTGTCTAAAACACGGTTGATTAAACCTGTACATAACCAAGTCTCTTACCAGTAGCAGTATCGCAGATATGCGCGTGCCCGTTGCAGTCGCAGGGTATGCAGACGGTGTAGGGGCCGCCGTTGGCCGGCTCGTGCCGGAAGCCCGGGGCGCATTCCTCGCAATAGTCCCCCACGTATGCGTTGGGGCAACTGCACTTCTCGACCCAGTTGGCTGGCGCCGCTCCCTTCTCTCTACCGACCTGTACAATTTCGGAATGCCATCTTGGATTTTTAATGATATCGACCTATTTTTACCACACTGCGACAGAACGAGGGTTATTTTTAGAGGGTACCCATGTATGTAAGTATGTATATTTTTTGACACGCTCTGTAGCCTAAACGGCTTTATGGATTTTGGCTTGTGAGGTATCGATAGATTCCTCTTGATTGTGAGATTGTATCAAAAGTTTGTGTGCAGTTGGGATATTTTTAATCGACTTGTTTGTGTCTTTTTTGTACAAAAAAGTGTTCCTTAGTTATAACCATTGAGTCTCACTCACCTTCGCCGTTTCAAGCTTGAAGTTCATCAGGTACCCCACTCCGCCCCTGTTGTAGGTTCCTCTAATCTTGATTGCAGTGAGGTTCTGCAGGATGGACATGAACTCGAAGTTGGACAGCGTGGGAGTCCAGCCGTAGCGAGGGTCCTCGTGGAGACGGAACGTGTATTCTTGGCCCTGGAATCATATCTAAGGTCATGAGATGGCAAAAGCTAGAAATTAGCTCTGTCCGTCTGTCTGTTTGTTAGCACTTCAATCGTTGGACTAATTTATATGAAAGGTGTGGAGATAACTTCGAGTCCCGGGGAAGAAAAGAGTTCCCACGGGAACGCTATGATTAAAAGTGGTAAAAGACAGACCGGCTTGCCTGACCGGATGGTGGCTACCGCTGCCTATAGACAGATCACTAGCGTTGACGGTCTCCAAGGAAAAGTCGGACGGAATCTAAAAGCAAGTAAAGGTCTAAGGAAATGACGCTCTTAGATGGCCATTGTTGGGTAGCACGTTCACTTTACATGGTCAGGGGCTATATTCGAAGTCTTAAATAGGGATCTCCCTGTTTCCTATAGGATTGCTCACGCGTCAAGTTGAACTTTAAGTCTAGCTGCTTAAAGTTCACGCGACGCGTTAGCGATCCTGTAGGGAACAGGGAGATCCCGATTTTAAGACTTAGAATATAGTCCCTGAAACCATTAAAAGGGAAACAAACAGCTCGCAAACTAATTAAGCTACATCAATTTGCCCTACGCTTCTATTCTTTAGGTTTAGGCAATAACTAGTTTTATTTGTGGTCTTCTATTGACCTAAATACTAATGCTATTGACTGTAAGAGTCTCATTTAATTTACCTATGCACTATTTACCGCTCACCGTACCTGATCTGAAGGCTCAGGGTTGTTCTGTCCGTAGATATTCATGGCGACGGACGCGGTAGCTCCCTCTAGAATGATGTCATGGGCCGACGGATAACCCCGGGCCTCTCCCAGTCTGAGGGTGAACTTCAGCTGGTGGTTGTATGAGGGCCGCTGGTCGCCCAGGAACTGGTTCGACGCTAGGAAGTAGACCGCCTCCGGGCCGGAAGATCGGACCTCTGGAAAAAAATCACGTTAGTTCATAGTTCATAGTTCTTTATTTGCCATAAATTGTATGTGTACATTAGGTTAAATATATACAATGTTTAATAAGTTTCAATACAATTTTACCGTTTTGGTGTAGCAACTGGAGATTTCACAAATAATCTTAACGTATAAAATTTGATTCTGCGTAATAATATTCACTCAAGTTAACGGGCGAAGTCCAATGAGATACTTTTTTAGAGAAACCAAGAATTTAGTATCTGGTAAGGACCTAGGCCCGGTTCCTATATCCACGAAACGCCTCGTTTTGCCTACGGACGGTTAAAATTTGACAGATTCTCTATGGAACAAATGTCAAAAATCAACCGTCCGTAGGCAAAACGAGGCGTTTCGTGGATATAGGAACCGGGCCTTAATCGAAACCGGTAAAGCGTTGTAAACCTTGGCAGCGACATATCGATGGCATCTCTGGAACATCGCTGTTCTACATTCGTGTTCTGTGGCATGTTTATGGCGTCGTCGGACATCGTCGTAAAATGCAAATTGATTCTTAAAAATAAGTATTAGACCCAATATATACAGTTTTTTTGCGATTTTCACCAGGTCACTTTATCTCGATGGAATACAATCAACAGAGCGTCTTCCAGAAGAGAATGTAAAGTGAATCTCGAGAAAGTTGAGTAAGTATTTAGCTTTTAAGAGCACGCTATGGGACCGACCTTTGGGGTCAAAACCTCAAAACTAGAGTGCAAGCCTAAGAGGCCTAATCGACACACGACTTGCAAAAGTACCAGTAAAATCACACTGACCTATATTCTGCGTGTTCGCATTGAACATGAGCGGCACGGGCCCGCGGCCGTTGACCTCGGCGCCCCACTTCTCGCTGTCTCTTATGAAGTGGGCACTCAGCTCGTGCGCTTGGTACTTGGGCGCGGAACTGCACTGCGAAGAGTGTCCGAAGCAGAAACAGGGGGTGCATCCGAACTCGTTGTCGAGGTCGAGGTTGAAGAAGCCGGGCTTGCATCTGTGGAGGAGGAAAGAGATTTTCTACTCCAGCATGACCAACTGTTGAACTCTTCTTAATCTAGAAAGCAACGCCAAAAGTTGTCTCTGGATCGGAAAATGCATACCCGCACTTGCCTTGGTGGTAGCTAATGTTTTATTAAGAGGGAAAGTCCACCTGCATTGCTAGAAATCCTGGTCTTAAGTACGTATAGGATGATTCTACCAGAGTTTCAACCACAGCCTCATTACCTTTTCTTCATTTTGTGCAGATAAATATGAGAAGATGACTTCTATTTTGATTTCATCTGAAACTACCTTTGGAGTGTTTTTTTTTTGTATTAAAAGTTGTTTTAAATCAACAACTTGGTGAATAGTAATTAGGGGTTGAGGCGGTGGGGAAAATCATCCTTCTTATATCGCAAGATTGGAAGTACGAGTCTAGGGTCAGAAAATGCCTAAACATTCGCTCTTTACTAATAACTTCTTTAAATGATGTGTTTTTGGTTGTGCGCATGGATGACTACGAACTCTAGTCTGAAGTAGGTACCTACCTCACAAAACCCGCTTTGTTCCGACATTACCTAAAGACTGGGGTCAAGTCTCTTCGAGTCTGGCAACAAATCTGTAACGGTCCTGATATTGCAAATGCCAATAGGCGATGTCAAATGCCCCCTAATGAATTTTGTTTGTGTTGTTCGTCTATCTATTTAAGGAGATTATAAAATAAGTCACACTGCGGCAAGTTGTCGTAACCAGTCCATTGCAGTTGCAGATTGCAGCCTAAGCTCTTGGTAGAGACTACATTGATAATGTGGAGACTGGCCGAGTACAATCGGTGAGTTCACACATTTTCTTTCAAAAATAGGTAATTTTAAGCGTAGAATTGTGTAGCATTTTATATTTAGTCTTTTTATAACCATTGTAATGAACACATCTCTGAAAATATAATATCAATTCAACTTTAAATCTATTATTTCATAGTTAGGGAAGTGTTAGGGCAGTAATAGGGCCAGTCTTCAGGATTTAGAGATTTTAATTAGCTAGACATCGTCTTCGTGTCTTCGGATTCCACCGCTGATCTCCGTGCCTGCAGCAGCAACCTGAGCTAACACCAACTCCTCCCTCTACAATAAACTCTTATGAGAGACTAGCTTTTCCCCGCAACGTATGCGCAGAAATATTAAAAAGTAAAATCCCGATTCTTCCCGTTTCCGTGGGAATTTGCAAAATCCTTTCTTAGCGGATGCCTACGTCATAACATCTACCTGCATGCCAAATTTCAGCCCGATCCGGGCTGTGCGTTGATAAATCACTATGTCAGTCAGTCAGTCACCTTTGAGTTTTATATATTTAGACTAGCGACTCACTCCCGGCACCGCCTGCCCTCGACGTTCTGCTTGCACTGGCACACGCCAGTGAGCGGGTCACACTGCGGCAGGTTGCCGTAGGAGCCGGCACCGTTGCAGTCACACGGCTTACAGCCTAAGCTGGTAAACTCGTAGTGATTGGCTGCGCACGAGTCGCACTTGTCGCCTGTCACGCCCGGCTTGCACTGACACTTGCCCTCCGCGTTGCATTGGAGGCTGCGAGAACCTGTAACGTGAACGATTGATGGTGCAAATACTTCTTTTTAAATACTAACTTCTTATCGCGGGAACTATGTGTTTTTCAAGAATAAAAAGTAGCCTTAGCCATATCAAATTTCATCCTAATCGTTTCAGTGATTTAGGAATGAAGAGGTACCTAATTGACAGACAGACAGTACCACGTGGACTAAGACTTGAAAGTAATTTCAAGTCTTAATCTATATAAGTATTTACATCTTTGTCTAGCACCCATAGTATACAGACGAGTTCTCCAATATATACACACTTTTACACCTTGCTCCCTTGTAATAAGGTCCAAAAGTGATCATATATTAATTAACTCGACTGTACAAGCTTTGCTTAGTTTAGGACTAGGTCAATTTGTGTGAAATGTTCCAAGATATTTATTTATTTTATTTACGAGTAAGTATCTCTTTTATGTACTCACCGGTAGGGTCACAATTGCACGGCAAACATATATCACCGGCCGCTTGGAAGAAGTTCTCTCGGCACCGTTCACAATTTGGCCCGTCCCTGTACTCGGCGCAGTCTATGCAGTGGCCTCCGTGCCCCGTGTGCTCGTAGAGGTCTTTGTCGAAGTAACACTTGTTGGAGAACCCGTTGCAGTTGCAAGCTGCGGATAGTGAGAGGTTATAGCGACAAGGGTGCTTGGAGGGACGCAGATGGGAGTTAAGATAGTGGTTGCGTTCGCATGACATGACAATCTATATATCTATATATACAAAACAAAGTTGTGTTAGTTACACCACGGACGGCTGAACCGATTTCGATGATCTTAGATTTTTGGATTTGTCTCTGCCCCAGGATAATAACCATTAAAATATCAAAAAAGTGCACGCAAAAAAATCATAATGATTCTAATATGATTGTGAATTCGCATCCGCCATCTTCCGCAATTGACAGTTCACGTCACGCATGCCGCATGACTGTTAGGCGGGGGCGGGACGGAGTCCGCCGGGTGTCGGCTTGTACGATATAAAAACGGCTTAACAGTCCTAAAGAAGAAGAAGAAGAAAGAAGAAGAAAAACATTTATTCGTGACGATAAACACACAACATGAAAGCATAAAAAGGGTTATGGTTGGTCACGAAATGGTCCCAACTCAGCGTAATGCTGGCATTAAAGCCAGCGCTGGTCTTTCGTTAGGACCATTTGGTGAAACCACGGCCAGCTACACACGAACAAGAGACAAACAAAAAAACAACTAACAGAACAAAAATAGAGAAAAATAAAAAATAAAATATATAAAAAATTATAAAAAAGTTTATACAATAAAATAAGAATAAAATGAAACAATAAAATTAATATGAAGCAACTTTTAAAACACCGAGACACACTTGGTTTTGAAACCATAGACTTAAAAACTACTAATCTGTGCTCCAAAATTAAAACTACTCTGTGGCCAAACTCACAAATATTTACATGACAAACTATAACAAATACCTAAAAACTATCCCAAAACCAGATTATATTTTCATACATAAAACAGATACTTTAATAAAGATGGTAGGAACATATTTTAAAACACATTATTGACATTATTGTACAGTTACTTATAGTTAAAAATT
This sequence comes from Aethes cnicana, assembly GCA_963971205.1. Lineage (NCBI taxonomy): Eukaryota > Metazoa > Arthropoda > Insecta > Lepidoptera > Tortricidae > Aethes > Aethes cnicana. The sequence goes on from OZ020272.1 coordinate 1,853,323, forward strand.
ACATAAGTGGGGAACAATTGGATATTTGCATATCATTATTACTAACCAGGGCCTCGATTCGGGAAACAAAATATTTCATAGGGATCCTAATAGGGAACTTCAAAACGTTGAAACTGAACTTTAAGTAGTACCTACTTAGGTACTTGGTTAATTTTAGCACCGTAACGTTGTGACGTTGCCTATAGATTTATATTATGGACTCGAGTCTCAGCAGTTAACTGTAATACCATCAAACTAAAATATTTTCGCTTGGCAAGCAATAATCTTAAAAATTAAACAAATGCATTGCGATCAGATAGAGATAAAATCTACACTTAAAAAAATACATTAAACTAAGTAAACATCTTTGGCTGGCTTCGTTTTTCAGCCAGCATGTTGAATCTCAAACATATACATACAATAAAAACACAAGAGACATACAAGAACATACATCATGAATTGACTTCAAGAAACGGAATTCTCATAAATTGTTCGAGTACAACAATATAAGCTCAGCTTTAAAAAATCACATACATAAGACGATTCGCTTTGCAGCTTATATACATACTTCACATACATATCACACAGAACCTTAACAAAAAGCAACATGGTTCAAATCGAAATAGCCTTTTGTTGAGAGTCCTTTTATTACTGCCGAACCAATATAGACTACATAAAGATAAAATGACGCAATCGTCGTCAATAGAACTTATTCTAACTTGTTAAGTACAGTCAAAAAAATTGAACATTTACGTCTCGAGTCCTTAACTATAATAATGTCGTTTTATTTAGTCACGTGATAATAACGCTGCCGACTATACTATTTACAGGCTGAGATGGAAAAACGAGGAACAACAAAAAAGCATTTCAATGTGCACATGACCAAAAAAACAAAAATACTTAAATAATAAACACACTATCAACGGAACTTAATCGCGTAAAAACTATCCGTTGCATCGCGACCGAAACGTCGAGGTAAAATATAAAATAAAAATAGTTTTTACGCGATTAAGTCCCGTTGATAGTGTGTTTAATATGAGTGTGTATCGCGAAAGTTTGAGACAATGTACTTAAATAGTGGTTGCAGAGAAACTAGACATATCTAACCAGGTAGTCTTCCAGTAAAATGCCTTAGGCTTAGGCTGGGGTGCGTCAGATTTATTGCTGGACTCATCGTCAAATATGGCACCGACCTATTCATGGACCTATCCATACATGGACGTAATTTGATCCATGACATTGTGATATCAGTGGCTTGTGATTTAACGGATTTAACATCATCGAAGAACTGATAACCGCTGGGGCAAACGTATGTCCTGGAGTTGAGACCGCGTCTCGGTAAACGTAGTGTGGGACGCCCTCAGGCTCCGTATATCATTGACTTACCCTTGCATTCGTAGACGTTGCTCGGCGAGGCCCTGCCCCATGGGGCGTCGTTGTAAAAGTCCAGGCATTTCTCACAGGACCTCCCAGCAGTGTTGTGCTCGCATCTGTTCAGATTGTATGTTTAGTAACCTATCCCACTATAACGGTATATTTACTGGCCTTCTCTCATTGCAAGACCGTCTGGGCTTTTAGTTCCCACGAGGGCCCAGTGCGGCTTGAGAACTTGATGTAATACATGCATATGTATTGGATTATTTTTATTGAATTGGACTCTATAACCTCACAACTCGGAACTATAACTATAGCAATACTAAGCTATAAAATTAAGTGGACCATACCGGCACGCTCGAATCCTGCTGCCATCCCCCAGCTCCTGGAGGTCACAGATGGACGCGTGTCCGTTGCAAGTGCACCGCGCCCCGACGGCCACGTCAGCGATGGCGTACCAATACGACTGCAGCACTTGGGCGTCACCAAAGATCTCGTCTCCGAACGTGTTGATACGGTCCAGCGAGATACGGATGTCGGTGGCCGTCACCCATTCCTGAAATTACATCGGTGAGAATACCAACAGACAAAGCTCAATTAAAGGACCCTCGAACTTTTATTCAAGTCCAATAAGTACTAAGATGTTTTTTCACCCTGTAAAACGAATATGGGAACGGAGTTTACTTGATCTAAATGACGTTGATTTTCAACAGTTTCCTTTTTTTTTTCGTTGTGACATGACGTCCTAAAGAGCTTTTTTAAAAACCCTAAATGATAGTTTTGTTATTTATTTATTTATTCAATTATAAGCTTACAGTAAGATACCAAAACGCTTACATTTAGAATTAAAATAGTCTACACACACATAAAAACAATTTGTAAAAGTAAAAGAAAAATATTCCCTAAGATACATATGTATAAACATTAATATTTTTCTGGCAAAACTTCCTACGCCTGTCTGCAAATACGTCAATGTCAGGTGCATCGGTAGACATGGCATCAATAGTTATATCACAAGTACCTAGATACATTTATTTTGTTTTCATAAAAAAATATTCTATTTCTTGACTGAATATTAACACTCTTGGGACATACGAATGTCTTCAAGTTGACAGAAGCCTGAATAATATTACCCGAAGTCGAGGCGAGTGCGCGATACGCGGAAGAATTTCATGCGTACCTGGCGGCAGCAAAAAGTGCGATGGGGTATGAGCGCCTTTCAGAAATAAACTTACACAAACCTTGTGAACAGATCTAATTGTTCTCTCTGCCGCACTTTGCCCCGACGTTCTACAATTTTGGCCCAATTTAAAATGAATGGACATCCAAGACCTACCTGTAACTCAGGACTGCTGTCAAACGTGTACGCCGAAGGTCGTCCTTCTAGAGTGGAGAACAGCACGTTACCCCCAGAAAGGGGTGAGATGTCGGAGTATTCGCTAGTGCACAGCGCACGCGTTTCGGCCCCCAGCTCGGCGGCCTTTTGCTCCTGCACCCCATAGGTATCGCGGCAGGATGCGCTGGGGAAGTAAAGTCGAGGGTTTGAAAAAAAGGTCATGGGAGTGAAAACTATTTCTTGTGTTTAAGGGCGCTCTTGGACGCTCGAGTTGGCCGTGCGTCTATTCGAGTTCATGTTGGGATCCTATAGCAAACGGGATAGGAATTTCCTTTTCTCTTTTCGGATAAACCTTCGGGAAGTGAAGTCCAAACGTCGTTCGGCGTATAAAGTGAGATAGCTTATCCCTCCTGCAGTCTACAATCATGAACGTACATGAGTGAGAGGCACGGATGGATAAAGTGGACTTACTGTCTCGCTAAAATTGGGAGAATGTCTATCCCTATCTGGGATATGGGAAATCTGATATCAACTCAAATGAGGCCCCTTTATATAGGACGCTTGTGGGACGCTTAGACGTGTCCACTCAGGCCTTACCCTAACTATATTAACTATAGCATAATAATCAACCTAAATAGGTACCTAAAATACTGATAAGGCTGCCATTCCGAGTTTTCACTGGCCCGCCGGTAGATGGCGAAGCTCTGTGGTCGAGGCGAATAGAAAACGATTCGCACATACGTGATGTCGTACGATTTACCTGGGAGAAAATAATACAAATTTATTACCTATACGGAATAGAAACACGGGAGCTAGGTTACGAGCTATACTTTTTTTCATGTCATTGGTATAAGCAAACGAGCGCACCAGCCCACTTGATGGTAAGTGGTCACTGCGGCCCATGGACATCGAAATCCTATGATCCCCCATTAAGAAACCATAAGATCTCGAATGCGTTGCCTACCCTGAGGCCCAAGATGGAATGCCTCTGTGCCAGAAAATTTAAAGGCAAATATGTACTACCTATCTGTATCTTAACAAAGCGAAAAAGTAATTGTCGTTGGTTTGTCATGAGAATTTTCTAACCTAACATAACTCGCGCTAGTTTTAAAACCAGTGGTCTTTTAAGTGGCGACTAGGTATATGTGAGATGATCAAACAATGATTCGGCTGGTTTTTTGATAAAAAATACTGCTACATGTTCTTACCCAGATGCAGAGTGAGGTTGACTTGATTGGGGTACTGGATTTTCTCCATCATAGTCTCCGATTGCCACCAGGTTATGTTATTCTGCTCATAGTGACGGTCCGTGAGGTAGTACGCCGAGAACTGGCCGGGCTTGCACTTTTCACATGATCTGTGTGAGAAAAAACATTATTTATTTAGTTGTAATAGACTTTGCTATTTCACACAATTGTATTCCGAACACGTGATATACGCTTGATAGGAGTGGTACGACTGCTTTTGGAGCTCGGCTAAACGTTTATGGAGACACTAAAATACGAACCTTTAAACACTTTTGTTTCGAGAACTAAATCTAAAAATGTACTTCTTAAAACACAACAAAATTATTGAAGTGTATTGTACAGTCGAGTTCATTAATATGTGTACACTTTTGGACCTTATTACTACGTGGTAAGGTGCAAAAGTGTGTATATATTGGCGAACTCGACTGTACCTACGTACGACATAACTTCGCGAAGAAGGCGTGCGGCGAAGTTGTGCAGTGTTTACTTAACTGTATGGGGTTTTATCGGTGTAGATACCTGTAGTTATACTTTTAGCATTTCTCGGAGAGGCACACTATTTAAATTTATAGATATCATCTGCGTGCTGTGCAGATGTACTCGTAGACGCGCCGCAGAAGCATTCGGTGTGGCTTTATAGATTGCATCAATAAGTATTTTAGATGTTCTACGTCCAAATATGCCTATTCTTGGACTCAAACGTCCTGTACTTTACTCTAAGTTCTGTATGTACTTAAGTACGTTATGTACTCAGTCCTAGAACTCAGTTTTATTTGACATACAAAATACGCACTACAACGTAACTATATGTAAAAAACAAAACCAAATGACCTCGTATATAACCCCCCCCCCCCCCCCTCGTAGTAACCTGTCTGTATAGGAAAGTTGACGTTCCATATTTGAATTTTCGTCGAAATTTCATATAATTTTGGAACACAACTACACACAACAGGCGACTTACTTACGTTTTTCACCTATAATAACATAAAACTCAAAATGCATAATAAAAAGAGTACCTAAAAGGAAATACAATAAAAAGACTTAACAAGATTAATAATATAAACTACTAAATGAAAAAAATTACGCTGTAGTACGAGTCAAAATCAGGGCCTATATTCGAAGTTTAAATAGAGATCTCGCTTTTCCCTATTTAAGACTTCGAATATAGGCCCAGGACTCAACTCAGCATGTGCTGCAGCCGACCGGAGCCACTGGTGCGCGCTGGTGTTCAGTCGAGCCCTAAAGCATATTAAGGTTACCTGCTGGAAGCGCCGGCCGTGGTCTGCTGGCAGTACTGGATCTCTCCGTTGTCTCCACACGTGTTCGTTGCCTCCATCTGCACCTTGTACGCGGCGTTCACGAACTCGGGGATGCATCTCTATGGGTAAAGTTGAATCAATCAATCAATCAATTTATTTACGTCACCCATGACCGTAAAGTGTGATTTTCTGCTCGCTACGCGGAGTGAAAATCTCACTTTCTGGCCAAGGCAAGACGTAAAACTTTTGACAAACCACGGGCGGTAATTCGTAAAGCCCCAGATCGCATATTTATGGCCCTCACCTTCGGTTCGGGTCACAAACACCTGTGATCTGGGACATTAACGAATTCACCGCCCTAGGTCTGTAATGTACTATTATTTCTCTCCACCACCAAAATACATAATACAGGCAAGATAGGGTAGTAGAGTTATGCGGTGGAGACTGGTGCCCGAGCTAGGATAATCCTCTGCTACGGGGTCACCAGGTCTCCAACCCTCAGATATCTGCAGTTAATAAATTAACAGTTCCTTTTTTATATTTTATACATAGGAATATCTTCTTTTTATCCAAACTAAGGTACCTAACGGCACCAGTGATAGACAAAACAAAGTTCCGGTAATGGATACTTGAACTCTTATAAGCGAATATCTGTCTACCGCGGTATAAACCGTATGGGCGCCATTTTTTTCCCGTTCCCGTGGGAATTTCGGCAAATCGTCTCGTAGTGCTCACTAACCTATATGGTGATCATGAACCTGCATACGTGGACTTAAATTTGTCCAAGACTTTGATGCTTACCTTATCTTTGCGCATTATAGTGACTTCAATATGACAATTGTGGTTGCACATCACATACCTACAGATATTAAGTAAGTGAATCAACATCTGTTAAACGAGCAATGACGTCATCAGTCAGGCTCCTACTCTCGACCTTCGGGTTACATGCCAACGCGTGTTTAGCAGACTTCCCTTAGGATTTTATAACTATTTTATTACAATAGACATAAAAAAGCTACATCGATTAAATCGTTAGAAAGGCGTCAACGTTGATTAAAATAGAGCTGATCAGCCAGTAAAGTACCTACATCGCAAATGCAAAATATGACGTCACCTCCTGTATCTTTTTTGTGTCAACTGACACAAAAAAGATACAGGAGGTGACGTCATATTTTGCATTAAAGCCCCTAGTAACTACTAGGGGCTTTATTCGAAACGTTACATAGAGATAGGGAAGTTCCCTTTCCCTATGTAAGATTTCGAATGGAGCCTAAGGACTGATTGTGTCTGCAGGTTACACTATGTTACATATGTGAACTATTGTGAACATGCACTCTAAAGTTCCGACAGTAAGATCGTGATCATATCTGATGGCGGCTGTCTGTACCTTATGGTTATATATATTGGTGATATAAATATGGTGCTCCATATTATTAATTAACCCTTTCAATTTCCTTTATGGAATCAAATCAAAGGTGAGGTAGACTGGGTAAAGACCATCCTGAGCCTGTAACTAAAAAAAGTAAATAAGCTACTTTGGAACCCTTATCAAGTTACAAAGTCGGCCTATTTTTGTAAGGTTTCTTTAAGCATTGCTTGGAGTCACCAACTTATTTTGTAGATAGTAAGATAATAAACAACCTACAAATTAAAAAAAAAATCTTTTTAAAAACTCTATTTTATTAAAGTACTCGGCAAGACGGATCAAACGAGGCCAAACTCGATGGTTTCTATAGCCATCTTTCGGTTCCATCATCAGAATAGCTCCATGTCATAATAATTTATTTTGCAATGTCATCCGACTTACACATGCATGAAAAATTTTAGCTCAATAGGTAACCGGGAAGTGGATCAAATTTAACTTGCAAGATTTGATTACAGCAGACAGACGGACAGACAAACATCGGGACAGGTGAAGCTAAAACTAAGCTTGTTATATCAATTGAAGATAAATTTCAATAGGATGTGAATTTTATAAACTCTCTTAACATTGGAACAAAGGAGTGGTGTTTATCGAGTTTATTGGTTTGTTTTTCTCTGAGTATTAATCTAAGAAACTAAAAAGCAACAGGAAGGGATGCAAGGAATATCAATAAAATTTAAATGTGTGTTAAGCACATGTCTTATATCTATACCTAGGTACTAATAATAATCTACATATACTAATAATAAGTCTGTAGAAGAAGTCGCATCTGAAACTTGAAAATTTAAATAAATTATGAAGTCGAGGGGACTATATAGACGATACTGAACACAAACTAACGATTTTTAGAAAAAAATACTGTCTGTCATGTATGTATGTCCGGATTTAACTCAAAAAGTACTGGACGGATTGCAACAAAATTTGGTATGGGGGTAGTTTATAGCACTGGTCAATATATAGGCTACGTTTTATCCCGAAAAAACATCACCGAATTCCACGCGGACGAAGTCGCGGGCAGAAGCTAGTTTTAGTAATCAAATAATGATAGCATCAAGTGCATATATCTTCAAAAAAAACTGTCGATAACACACTTCAGTGGCCTTTTATCTCAAATTAGTAACTCTTAAACAGTTCACTGACTTATTCGTTCTCGTTCATATCGACGTCTTATCAGACAAACCAAAATCAACATTTCGATGTCGAAACAAAAACATTGTCTCATCCCTACATCCCTAGCGTGCCTAGGCGATGCGTTGCCAAACTTTAAAGCGCAGCGTACATAGCTGCGCCTCTTAAAACCGAACTTTATACGCATACAATTAACGTGTGCATTTGTAGAGCAGGTGTGAATGAGCTGCACTTTAAGTTTGTTGACTGATGTGAATGACCTCACGATGCGTGGTCTATTTATAGGGTTGCTATTTTAGAGTTACACCGCGTTGTAAATCTGTTTTCCTAAAACTTTATTACTGTTTACTGTGAACATTGGTAACATCATGACTGTTTTCAAAAATGGGGTAGCTAAGCTGGGACCTAAGTATAAACTGGAGACGACAAATTAATTCGGGAATTTTTATAGGTTGTTTTTTTTATGTGCATTCCTAGGATTGTGAGACGCCAAGAACTCGTTTTTTTAAAAATAATAGATGGTAAAATCTGTATACATATATGATGGTAAATTTGGTGCAGAACTAAAAGAATCACTGACAATCTCGCGAATGACGAAACCAATATCTACTACTAGTACTACAACCTATCTACGGCCCACTGCTGGACACAGGCCTCCTCTCATCACGAGAGGGTTTGGGTTATAGTCCCCACGTGGGCCCAGTGCCGATTGGGGACTTCACACACATCTTCGAATTACTTCACAGATGCGTGCAGGTTTCCTCACGATGTTTTCCTTCACCGAAAAGCTCAGTGGTAAATTCAAATTCAATTTCGCACATACGTAAACTTAGAGGTGCGAGCCGGAATCGAACCCCCGACCCTCTGCGTGAGAGGTAGGTCGAACCACTAGGCCACCACGGCTCGGAGCTAATTTATCTTAGTTATTCAACGGTTAGAACAGAGAAGCGAGTTAACAAACGCACATGAATGGACAGGATGCCGATAACGGGTTCCGTCGGAGCTGATAACGTACGACGAACCCGCCGGTGATAACCCTGTGATCCGTTAAAAATGGACCAAATTCGATGATACTCCAAGAGGCCGCGTACCTATACCATAACTAGTCTAAACTAATAATAAGTCTGTAGAAAAAGTCGCGTCTAAAACTTGAAAATTAAAAGTAACTATCAGGTCGAGGGGACTATATAAACGATACTGAACACAAAATAACGATGTTTAGAAAAATTGTCTGCATGTATGTGTGTCCGGATTTAACTCAAAAAGTACTGGACGGATTGCAACGGAATTTGGTATGGGGTTAGTTTATAACACTGATCAACATATAGACTACTTTTTATCCCGGAAAAATGCATAGTTCCCGCGGGAATGCTATTAACGAATTACACGCGGAAGAAGCTAGTAACTAATAACTTGCCTGCCTACCTCTGTGTTAAAATTTTGTGCCTGGTGCGCTGGGGTGGGCGTAAAAAGCTTGCATCTCTCTTTATCTACGCGTCAAGTTGAACTTTAAATCTAGCTGCTTAAAGTTCACGCGACGCGTAAACGATCCTATAGGGAACAGGGAGATCCCTATTTAAAGACTTCTAATATAGCCCCTGCACGCTGCTGCGAAGTAAATCAGGGGCGTATGTGAAGTTCCCAATCCGCAATAAGCCCGTGTGGGGACTAATGGCGCAAAAACGCTCTCATGATGAGAGGTGTCCAGCAGTGGGACGCAAAAGGTAACAGTTAGAATGGAAGAGCTTTATATTTATTTATTAATACATTTGAAAGCCTCTCCTCTCGACAAAAAAGAATCGATAAACTTGAAACCGTTCAACTGATTTTCGAAAACAGCCAATAACACCTATCAAATCGAAAAATATTAAATCCAAACCGGTATACCCGTTGCAGGTTTCCTCACGATGTTTTCCTTCACAGAAAAGCTCATGGTAAATTCAAATTGAATTTTGCACGTAAGTAAACTTAGAGGTGCGAGCCGGAATTGAACCCCCGAACCTCGGCATGAGAGGCGGTAGGTCGAACCACTAGGCCACCAAGGCTTTTTTTTTATCGGCTCATACACACCCGCCATTCTTATTATAACACCGCCCTTTTTTGTATCATCATCATCATCATTTCAGCCGAAAGACGTCCACTGCTGGACATAGGCCTCCCCCAAGGCTCGCCACTCCGACCGGTCCTGTGCTACTTGCTTCCACCGGTTTCCCGCGACCTTCACGAGGTCGTCGCTCCATCTTGTTGGAGGCCTACCGACAGGCTCGTCTCCCGGTTCGCGGACGCCACTCGAGAACTTTCCGGCCCCATCGGCCATCAGTCCTGCGAGCAATGTGCCCCGCCCACTGCCACTTAAGGCTCGCAATTCTTCGGGCTATGTCGGTGACCCTAGTTCTACTGCGGATATCCTCATTTCTGATTCTATCACGCAGAGAAACCCCGAGCATAGCCCTTTCCATTGCCCTCTGAGTGACTTTGAGCCTTCTTATGAGACCCATCGTGAGCGCCCACGTCTCGGAACCATAAGTCATCACTGGCAACACACACTGGTCGAAGACTTTCGACTGATGATGATGATGATGAACCTCAATCGAGCTTTATTTATTGCTTCACTGTCTGCTAAATAATAAACAGACTACTTAGGAGAAACATGCTCTCATAGCACATGAAGCTATAAGTGGCCGAGTTGCTGACGTCTATCCCTTTCTGTCATAAAATAATATGTATCGTGCCGTCTCTTTCTTATTAGGTTCCAGCATGGTTCCAGTGTATCTCATATCACTGCTAATAGGACTTGCTCGGGTGAAAATGGCTAAATCGGAGCTTTTCCAGATATGACACCTATCTAGATCGATTTATCGCCCCCGTAAACCCATATATTCCAAATTTCGTCCAAATCGTTAGATCGCTTGGATAAATAAATAAACAGAGAAAATATATAAGATTAGCGTGTTTAAAGATGGTTTAAAGTATAAAAATAGGACTAAACTACTCGTACGATCCGTCATAAACCCTCATTAATTCTGGACTGCATTATTTACACAGTTTCCGATTGTCTCAGTTGGTAGTATGACCCTGCCCACTGCTTCGACGGTCGCGGGTTCGAATCCCGCCAGGGGCAAATCTCAACTGTCCTTAGCTCGCAAGAAAATTGGGATAAAATGTAGCTAATACTATCCACGAGCCCGTAATTTAGTTTTTGCGGACAGGAATTTTCAAAATCGGTTCAGTAGTTTTTGACTCTTATTAACATAGATTACCGAAGATAGAGTCTACGATTGTTAAAAGTTACTGAAAACTTGGACGGGGAACGGTCACTGTAAGTTCAAACCACATTTTTACGACCTGCACTACCTGGTAAAATAAAAAAAATTAAAATATCTTGGAACATTTCACACATATTGACCTAGCCCCAAACTAAGCAAAGCTTGTAGGTACTATGGGTGCTAGACAACGATATAAATATAGACAATATATAGACAAATATATACATATACCTATAAATACTAAACATCCATGACTTGAGTACAAACATTCGTGTTCATCAAATCATCACACAAAGTTTGCCCCGAGCGGGACTCGAACCCGCGACCATCGGAACAGAAGGCAGGGTCACTACCAACTGGACCAATCCGGCCGTCAAATTATTTGGATTCCTCCCGAGCACCGTATCGTTTATGAAATTATCATCTACATTAACAACAGAACAAAAATACTGACAAATAACCCAATAATCATTGATAGATCAACGCATAGCTATAAAAAAACACCGGGCCTAGGTACTTGCGTGTGGGATGTAATTTTACACAAAAGTTCCTTCAATGACGTAGTACTAAAGAAAGCATGCTTGGAAATTCATCCCCCAGGGGGTTAAAATGGGGTGAAAACCTATAAGCTCCCACGCAGACGAAGTCGCGGGCGGAAGCTGGTGGTACGAAGTTTACAAACAAGTAGGTAGGTACAGCTAGCAGAAAAAGTGCCAGGGAAAAATTAACAGAGAAAGGTACATTCCCTAGACAATTTGAGAGAGTTAAAAAATATTTTGAACACTCTTTCAACGGTCACTTTACTGCTGACTGTACTAATTACGTTGCATGGCGCTGTATCTATAAGTTAGCAGCCTCTCTAGCACTTTACAATTTAGACCACCGGCGTAGAGTTGCACACAGAAACTATCTACTTTAGAATCATATGTAGGTACTATATTCATAGTAGAGCAGAGCACAGCGTAGCGTTTGACATTTGGGGAACACATGAACGCGTGTTTTTAAACCAGTGAAAAAGTAAGTTGCTGACACAAGGGGCTCAACTCATTCCGTATGTGCTCTTTCAGCTTTAGCTTCGTTACCTGAGGCGTTCCGTCGGGGTCGTAGCAGGAGGCGAGTTTCTGCGCGCCCTTGTGGGGGGTGACGAAGCCAAAGTCCTGGGCTGCGCAGGCGCCGAGGAACAGCATCAACAAACACGCCGCCATCGTGCAACCGTGTGCACCCGCCGACGGTCGGTACGCCACTGGCGCGACGCGTTTCACAACACCCGGCCAAAGAGTAGACGGACCTTTGCTGCCTGCGCGCAGCTGACTCTCTGAGGAATTGGTTGGACGGTAGAGTAGTGCCGTTTGACATTGTACTATTCGAATTAGGACCTCAGTGCACGTGAGGTGTAAATTCATTAAGGTTTAAAGTATTTAATCTAAATCTGAACCTGTTTATTTCATGCAGTACTTACCTATTTTTTCTTAGCCTGTTTAGATGTCCCGCTACTGAACACTGGTCTGCCCCGTGACTTTTCAAGTCCCTCTTTCTTCATGACAATATGAAGTAGGTATACCTATTAAATCAAGTTATTGTGTGGATGATAATATATTTCTAATTTATTTCTTTTTAATATATTTCAATTAACATTTTAAATAATTGAATTGAACCGATTCCTTATTTGAGAATCTTCACAAGCCACAGTTATGCTAAAGTGAATATACTTATATTTTTTATTATTATTTATCTCTAGTAACTCTTGAGTATACGTACTTTGCAATAAAAAAATAACTTTACTAAAATTGGGACTTGAGCCAGCTCGATAACAGACGGGGCTACGGGGGGCTCAAATAAACTCTTGAAAGTCACTAAAACAAAATTTAAGTATATGACTTTTGAGTGAATTTTACTCCTTTTCAATATTTTCAATGTCAACCCTCATACAAATCAGCCTACGCCGGAAATAAGTGTTAAATGCGATGATAGATGTCGCTACCTAGGTAGCCTGTATGAAAATTTGAAGCGCCGCTTATTATTGCTGACTTCAGAGCTTTTCCTACGCCGCAATGTAAGTTGATTGTCAGTCTATATTCATTTCCTTGTTTCAGATTATGCTCAGTGCCATAGGGATGACGACAACTTTTTTTCCTTAGTCTATCAGGAATATTATTGAAAAGTATTGGACACGTATTTTTCTTTTTTCACGTAATCAAACTTATGCGGAGATACCTATATTGAGTTGAAATGTCGCGTGACGTCACGGTTAGGTACGATTTATACCTAACGGTGACGTACCTAGTTAGCCCCCACTCTACAACTTTAATGCGTTTTAACTTACTCATTCTTTGTTAATTTGAAAAAAAACAAAAAATACGTGTCTAATATTTTTTTATTACCTGACTGACGGACTAATTAGAATTTCGATTTCTTCACCCTGTCGTCATCCCTATTGCCAAGTGGACAGTCTGCGGTATTCCGCCACTCTTTGCCGCCGCCGTTCGAGAGATCTAAGCGGGCGCGCGGTACGACCGCTTTTTGTAGAAGGCCCAAAAAGGCCCTTTTGTCTTTCAAATACCATGTGCGGTCACGGAGAAATGGCACGGACACGGTCTTCCTTCTCTCACACACGCACGCAGGTCGAGAGGGATGGAGAATGCGCAAATATACATACATACATACAATACTAGCTTCTGCCCGCGACTCCGTCCGCGTGGAAATCGGATTTGCGATTTTCCGGAATATAAAGTGGTTTTGGTCCTTCCCCGGGACTCGAACTATCTTCATACTAATAAATAATTTCAGACTTCATACGAATAAATAAATTAATTAATTTCATCCAAATCGGTACAGCGGTTTAATCGGGAAGGGGTAACGTACAGACAGAGTTAAGTACTTTCGCGTTTAATTCTATACTATTATAATTTATACCCATAGCATAGTTACTACCTGTGCCCATCAGTGGGACGCAAATAACTGTAGTAGTAGTGTATCTAGGTATAGTATGGATAAATAATTATAAATAATAATTAGTATTAAAATAGTTGGACATGCAAACATCTTGGACTGCATAAAAACCAAGTAAAAGTGTCATGAACTCAATTATTTAATTCTGCTGTACTCTAGGGTAGCGGCCCGCCAGCTCTCCACTTGCGGCCTACGATGGGCCTACGGCTATATGCATGGTTGGACAACTTTCAAACTAAAAAAATATAAAGAAAAGACCTCTGCCAAACAGTCCCTACTTATCTCCAACCTTATGATAACTTCTAACACCCCTTTTATGAAACCAGGGCCCTATGAAAATTTCGAGCATTTTTTAATTCTTTATTTGGTTGTGTTGTGGGCCATTAGCTGTAATCGTTTGCCGAACCCTAAGGCATATAGGTAGCTTTTTTTAAAAAAATTCGGACATAATTTAACATTACTTTATTATATTGTGGTTTAATCTAGTAAGTACCTAATGTTGACATTCGTCTTTGATATTACCTACTACTACAGCCTATTTCCGCCCCACTGCTGGGCACAGGCCTCCTCTAATCACGAGAGGGTTTGGGCTATAGTCCCCACGCGGGCCCAGTGCGGATTGGGAACTTCACACACATCTTTGAATTACTTCGCAGTTGCGTGCAGGTTTCCTCACGATGTTTTCCTTCACCGAAAAGCTCATGGTAAATTCAAATTGAATTTCGCACGTAAGTAAACTTAGAGGTGCGAGCCGGAATCGAACCGCTGACCCTCTGCAGAGGCAGTAGGTCGAACCACTAGGCCACCACGGTTATATTACCTAACCCTTTACAAATCTACACTGGAAAGACGAGTAATACACGAATTCAAGCTTTGCTATAATCACAGATCCTCGTCAATCACGCCATGTGGTGTACATATGTATATGGACTGTCACAAAAAGACTACCTACAGTAATTTGTACTCTGCCTATGGCTCCCATCTACAATCAGACTTCTTAAATATCCATTGACAATCAGTCTTCTTGAAAATATATATTGTTCCTATTGTTTTCACCCCTAAAAAGGTAAAAAGGGGGTTGAAAATGTAAACGCTCTAACCTCTCTCTCGGGGTTCTCCCTAAATTTATCTAATATTTACTAGTTTTTGCTAGTATTAGATAAAAACGTTAGGTTCAAATGTTTCATATCGGCTTGTTCGTGTCGGAGATTTCCTTTTAATATTAAATTAAAGTCACTAGGTAAGTATACTGGTTACTTTTTCATAGTCAAGTTTGCCTATTGTAGAGCAGATAGTGACCGTTTTAGGAAAAATGATAACCTTTCCTATTACATTGACCTCCTTATCGGGCTAACAAAGATTTGGGCAACGATTTTATGAATGAATATTTTAAAAGTTATAATATCTTGGTTCTAAAAAAATAAATTAACATACGTAATATTGTAATTATCTGTACTATATTGAGGTAGAGAATCTACTCGTATACAGGCCATTAGGTACTTGAGTTGCAGAAATATGATTTGCTACACATGTGAAAGATTAGGTACATTCCCGGTACCTAGCCCATTTGCGTCCCACTGCTGGGCACGAGCCTCCTCTCATCATGAGAGGGTTTGGGATTTTGGGCCTAATCCCCACGCGGGCCCACTGATGATTGGAGACTTCATACATAACCTTGAATTACTTCGCAGATGCGTGCCGGTTTACTCATGATGTCATGATGTTTTCCTTCACCGAAAAGCTCAGTGGTAAATTCAAATTGAATTCGCACATAAGTATAACTCAGAGCTGGATTCCAATCCCCGATCCTCTGCAGGTAATTATATTAATTTTGTTTAGGTGATAATTTAGGGCGATGGGGAAATCATCATCAAGGAAGCTGTTAACTTTCATCCCAACATAATCGGTCATTAGCACTAAAGATAACGGTATCCAGGCCATCTATATCCGGTTTACTATAATAAGATTCCAGAAAGTTAGATTATAAGTTTAGCCGGTATAATAGAGTTAATCCACATTTTAAAAATCTTTCATAACAAATGCACATGTATAATACCTACTGACTTTATATGAAAATTAGGTCCCTTGACACCTAGTTGTTACGCACAATAATACGACTTTTTTAGGGTTCCGAAGTCCACAAGGAACCCTTATAGTTTCGCCATGTCCGTCCGTCTGTCCGCACTATTGCTCGGAGATGCTTAGGTCTAGAGAGCTGTAATTTGGCATGAATATGCATATTAGTTACGCTGACAAAGTGGTAGAATAAAATTTTGAAATATATTTTTTATAGGGTACCTCCCCTACTCGTAAAGTGGGGATGTAATTTTTTTTTCTTGCGTACCCCATGGTGCGGCATATCGTTGAATAGGTCTTAAAAAATATTGTGGGTTTGTTAAAACCATTTTTTGATTAAGTGATGCGATTGTGAAATATTAAGCTTTAAAGTGCTATTTTTTGTCAGAGTCACGTGTCCCCCCCCCCCCTGCCAGCTAAATGGTGGTATTTGGATAGCTGAAAAAAATCACGGTTGTGGCATATATAACGTAGTTGAAAGGAAAACTATCAGAGCTAAGTAGGCTGTACAAACTTACGAGCAATAGTCGACCAACTTATAATGATGATTTTTCTCGAGCGGCAGGGGCGTCGGGCGGGCACGTCATATCACAGGCTAGCTAGATGCTAATAAGTCTTAGAAAGGTACTGTGGGCATCCTCAACTTCGGAACCCTATAATTTGCGCGTGGCCCGACACGCACTTGGCCGGTTTTTTTATATGTTGTTGTTGTCAACAACTTGAGAGTTGTTAATTCTATTCAATTCAAATATGATTCAAATTCAATCATTTATTCAGCAAATTGGCCACATAGGGGCACTTTTACACGTCAGAAAAAGAATTTACCAGCGCTTCCTAGACCCATTGCTTGGGAAGAAGCGCCGCAACAAACTCAAGCAGAAGGCCTTTTTTCAAAATTTCCACATAGTTACAAAATTTACATTACATGTATAAAATATACATATAGGTACGTACTAAAATTACATTGAAGGGATGTATAGTCTCCAAGGGTCTAGAAAAAATATCCAAGTTTGCAACTTCAAGAAGTTTGTGTTACGGTAGGGGTCCCATTTTCAAGCGCACGGGTTTTGGTGAATCATGATATATTTTTTAAAGGCGAATAAAGAAATAAGTATGCATTGTTAATTTTGGTAGGTCCTTAATGAACATAAATTGAGTTATAATCGGTAGTAACGGTCAAAATTAACAATGCATTACTTACTCGTATTTCTTTATTTTCTGGAACGTTTTGTGATAGCAGTTCAAGATCTGCAATAGAAAGGAGCTATTACTGCTTCTTACATTAGGTACCTTACCTACTTACACTAAGCATATTTAAACGGATTAACTTAAGTATGCCTCTACTAGAGAATATGTTGATTGTTGACGATTCAATTAAGACCAAGTGAACAGTTCGCAAACACACTGCAATTGCAATATGAACATACACCACACACGTTGACGCACAAGAACTTTGAAGCTTAATGTGTGCATAATAAAATGTAAAGTCGAATAGAGAAAAGGCGCGGACATATGAAGTTTTAAATTTGAATTAGTCACAAAATAAGTATTATACAATATATATATACTTATCATTCTATGTAGTGCAGTTGACTTTATAGATAAGACAATTTGTACACAGGATTTTTAAAATTCTTAAAACAGACCAGAATTACTGTTTTTCAATATAAAGGAATTTAAATCGCCTCACGTGATGCACATGTCTATAGGAAGTGGCCTTACTTTCTATCCGACGGACCGTATTTGTCTATTGGTAAACGAAAAAAAAGATTTTCACCTGTCACTTTAGTAACTAGAGATCTGTATTAACTAACCCAAAGTACGCTAAAAGCGGGCTGTGTTCAGGTGCCCAAATGCTTTGATCTGTATTTAGTCCGGTGACCAGCGGAGCCAGGGGCACTTCGAGCGATAAATGGGCGCAATGAAAGCAAGCAGTCTCACCCCTTTTAACAGGCCGCTTAGATCGGCACTAATTACAGGCTGGTGTGGTAAAAAGCTGTAACATCGAAACTATGAAAAATATGATTTAAAAAGTTCTAAAAGTTTTAAATAAACGGTTGGTGTCACTACTTTGTCGTTGGATGAGAGTCGAAAAGTCCAACCAAAGATCAAGGTTTGCCAAGCGGCTTTGGAGCGCACCATTCTTACTAAATAAGTGTTCGGTTTGCTGCAGGACTGATCCCATCAGAAACATATGCTTAGTTAATTAGGACCTTAAATAAAGGACAAAAAATCAGCATAATTTGGCCACTAGGGGCGCTGCAATCGCTTGACTCAAACCATCTGTCAATTACATAGAGAAATATTTGTTGTTATTAGTTTTACTTAAATTATTAAAAAATGCCGCGCTGTGCAGTTCCAGGATGCAATGAGAACGGACGACACGTATTTCCGAAAGACTTGGTATGTATCTGGGGCCGGTATAATTGCATTTTCATCACAAATAACTGAACCAAAATTAAAATTGTCGTCAATATTAACAATTTTAAACAAATCTACTTGAAATTTTCAACAAAAAAACCCGTAATTTTTTTACAGCTGCAGTGTTTGGGTTTTGGTTTGGGTCAAGCGTTTGCAGCGCCATCTAAGTCGAGCTTTGCGTATTCTTGTCCATTAAGTTCCTACTTAGTCTAGAGATGTTAAATTAAATTTCTCCCATAGCTAAGTCATATCATAGATACTCAGAGGTAATGGTCGATTTGAACCTACGACCTGGGGCTATAATCGAAGTCTTTAAATAGGGATCTCCCTGTTCCTTATAGGATCGCTCACGCAACTTTAAGCAGATAGATTTAAAGTTCAACTTGACGCGTGAGCGATCCTATAGGGAACAGGGAGATCCCTATTTAAGACTTCGAATACAGCCCCTGCATAAGGCGGAATCATGGTTTTATACTTAACTTAAAGCAAGTTCTATTTATTTATTTACTAGGGTATGACAATTATAAATTTTATTACCTCTATGATTACAAATATTCTCCCAAAGGATTACAAAAAGTATGCAGAGAACATGCAATGCAAATTAAATTAGATTTTATTATATTTACAAATTATAAAGTTTAGTTTAAATCCGTTGGTTCGAGTGGATCTTTTTTCAGTAAGCTCCTGAGTTATCTTATCCATGCTGTGTGTACTTCTTCAGCACTTTCAATAGCCCAAACTGCTGCATTTTTAGCTTGAGGAAGTAGTTAGATTCACCTTTATTGCGAAAGTGACACGGGTCACACGGGTGTATCAAAAGTTGACAATTATTCGCGGAGTTGTTATTTCAATAATTCATCATGCATGTTCTTTATTAATATTAATTACTCGGAACGGTTGGTTACTTTACTATACTTTGAAAGCGATGTAATTAAATTCTGGAGTTACACGGTTGTGGCACGTGGTGGCACGCGACGGCAGTTGGTGGCAGGTAGTGGTGCCGCCCGCTTCAGTCATGGACAAGGTAATTTATAACTTGATACACACGTCGTTAAACGCATTAAGTGCTGCGTTCCCGCTCTGCTATTCGAGGCTCTAGCTGTTGTTATTTTGAATCTAATCTAATCTAATGTATCATCTGTCAAAGAAGTCAAATCACATTCTTAGAAATAAGTTGGAGGAATGTTCCGAAAACGCAATGGGAAAATTTCTGCCTGTTAAAACTTTTACTTCACCCTTGGCCATAAAGTGGGATTTTCTGCCCGCTACGCGGAGAGAAAATCTCACTTCTTGGCCAAGGCAAGACGTAAAACTTTTGACAAACCACGGGCGGTAATTCGTAAAGCCCCAGATCGCATATTTATGGCCCTCACCTTCGATTCGGGCCACAGAAACCTGCCATCTGGTACATTTACGAATTCACCACCCTAGGTCTGTAATGTACTATTACTTTACTTGAGACCGTAGTGAAGCCTTGTTGCAGCTCTATCAACTCAAATTAGTTATTGCCGTTTGTTTTTCAAGCTTTGTTTTATCTGCAACTAAGGTTTGATTAACTTTTCACCTCACTGGCTCGAAAGTGGTCGTTCGGCAGCTTGATATCCGAGCGCAAAAGTTGTTTTTATCCGCTAGCGTGGAAAGTGTTTTTGAAATTCGAACGACGCATGACGCTACTGTCACAATAAAAAAACAACGATACGTTCTGAAACGCAATTCGTCGTGAGAGTTTTATTAAAATAAAGGTTCAATTTACTATATTAATAATACACCGTTTCAGATGTATTTCATTATTTCACTATGTTTTATCACAAAAATATACTTAAATATGTGTATATTTTAACTGTATTCAATGAATAATTGAATCTTGAAGTACGAGTAGGAGTGATTTGGAACGCAATCTCCGGAAAAAAAATCATAAAGAAAAAGTTTTAGATTGCTGGTTTTGTAATTTAGAATACCTATACGAAGTAATAAAAAAAAATATGAGCGATTCTAGCGATGAAGATACGAATTTAACTCCTCCAGAGTTAGCACAAACTGTACGTGACGCCGAACTAAGTCTTCTTCCCGAAAAATCGCGCGTGAGGTGAAAAATTTTGTGTTGCGCTCAGCAGCAAAGTCGTTTGCTGTCTCGTGCCAAATAACTATTACACGCGTCAACCACTAAGTTTGCTTAAATACCTAACAAGTTGAAGGCAACGCACGTTGCCCACATATCGCATAATACAAAAGTGAGAGATTCAACGGGAATAGAAAATTGAAACCCTATAATACACAGTGCACGTGTTATAAAAGGTCTTTTATTTTGTTTCGTAACACAAAATAATTAGTAAAGTACATTTTATTTTCTTATGTTACAGTACAGTCAAGTTACGACCATTTTCATAAATGTTATCCATAGGGTGAACTAAATCTTGACACAATTTGAGATCACATTCTTTTTGCAGACCAAAGAAAGAGGCATCCTGAAACTGGAACCACGGACTAGGGAGAAATGCGAACTGACTCCACAGGTGAGTTAGAACCTGTTAGCAACAGTCCACGGAAGTAGTAGGTACCTAACTAGATAATAACTGGAACTACCACTGTGACCAAAATGTGTGCCAGCTGGTACGCGGGGATGAGGCTTGCTTCCCTCTTTATCTAACTTCATAGCGTAATATGATTAATCATTCCTAGGAACACATCCCTCCCCGCACCGAAACAGATTACCCCAAACCACCAGCATTAAACGGGTAGTCGGAATACAGCAAAACCACTCATGCCATGCACACACACGTATCTGTTTTGTACACCATTATATTTTAGTGTGCAGTTTAGATTCCGTTTGTATGGAGTCTCTGGTAGTTTCACTTCACCGACTATCTTACAGGGAGTAAAATATCGGAAGACAACATTGCGAGACATTCCGACATAGCCCGAAGAATTGCGAACCTTAAGTGGCAGTGGGCGGGGCACATTGCTCGCAGGACTGATGGCCGATGGGGCCGGAAAGTTCTCGAGTGGCGTCCGCGAACCGGGAGACGAGCTGTCGGTAGGCCTCCAACAAGATGGAGCGACGACCTCGTGAAGGTCGCGGGAAACCGGTGGAAGCAAGTAGCACAGGACAGGTCTGAGTGGCGAGCCTTGGGGGAGGCCTATGTCCAGCAGTGGACGTCTTTCGGCTGAAATGATGATGATGATGATGATGACATTGCGAGAATTACTGTTTGGCGGCAAGTTGAGTACCGGGGGCAGATATTATGCAAAGTAATTCTAATATCTATCTGAACTAATAGCCTTCATGTGGTCTGGTTTCATGTGGAAATTTATTTCGTATAACTCAGTCAATCATTTAATAAAAAGGCGACAAGTGCTATCTTATACATGTAGTGGATCTTTATCATCCCCAATCCGCACTGGGCCCGCGTGGAGACTATAGCCCACTCTCATTATGAGAGGAGGCCTATGCCCAGCAATGGGCAAATGGGACGTAAACAGGCTGTTGTTGTTGTGGTGGATCTCATCATCGCTCATTTCATCCCAAACACGTCCACTGCTGGGCATAGGCCTCCCCAAAGGCTCGCAACTTAGATGGTTAAATGCGTGCAATAGGTAGAAGACCGGATCTTTTTACTTCACCACAATTTATTTATTTTCTAGTCTAAACCTAAATTCGGGAGCCCCTCAAGTAAAACTTACCATTGAAAACAAACTGTATGGCGTTACCACAAAGTACTTACATCATTGCATTCGCAAATCGAGGGACAATTATCGTTTTTTTCCATGAACTCTTCAAACGTAAAGGCCATGCATGCATAACGTAAGAGCCTAAGTCTCAATCCGTGGAATTCCGTTTTCATATGTACTTTAAAAGTACAGGATAAGGTCGTCAATGGAATAAGGCAGACAACCAGTACTCGTAATCGATCGATGATGGTTAGTTACCGAAAATCACTAGTTAATTATAATACAGATAGTGGGTAGGGATTTAATGGCAGTGCTAGGGCTGCCAATTTGGTTAACGAATTTTCTAGAATAAACTAATTCTTATATAAAATAATGAAATACTTACATTAGGAATTAAAAAGGTCACGAAAAAATTGCGATAGATGTGATGTCTTCAAAAGATTATCCATACATCCATAATATTTTAACTATGAAAGTGTGTTTGTTTATTTGTCCTTCGTTCATATCAAAACGACTGGACCGATTTTGAAATGATATGGTGATAGTTTTAGACTCTTAAAATAGCATAGCAAACTTTGAAAGACCGCGAAGTTGGTGTCAAGTGACCCGACCCAAGGCAATGACTATCTTTTACTGAACTTGACATCGACATCGCCTTTCGAAGTTTGAAGGCGGTTTTCTACATATTTTTGCTTTATTTTTTTACTCTTTGATATTATAATATGGTTCTAAGATCTTAGATTTAAATTTAATGTAGGGACAGTATATCCATTTAAATGTAATTTCTAGTACCAATACCTACAAGGAACATAGGTATAAAAAGACCTATGTTCCATATCTATTGTGAAATCGTATTTATAAGAGACTTTCTGCTGATTTTGTTTAGCCGGTCTTCTTCTCAGCAATAGGCAGCAAGCGCTGGTAGATTCATTTATATTTTAACGTGTAAAAGTGCCCGTGTACAGTCGAGTTCATTCATATATGATCACTTTTGGACCTTATTACAAGGGAGCAAGGTGTAACAGTGTGTATATATTGGAGAACTCGACTGTACCTATGTGCCGAACATTGTTTTTTTTTTTAATTTAGATTTGTTTTTTTTTTCATTTCTCTCATGTATAACGCGACAACCCTAATGTAGATACCTAACGTAATGAGCGAAGTTTCATCGAGGCGAGATTGACCGTCGTGCCACACGGCACGGTGCGCGCGGTCTTCATTCTACTCCATACATGGGATACATAGGATATGACAAATGAGGATAGAAAATAGTAATTTAAAGTACCTAAATGTCGTGTCAATTTTTTTTTTATTTTAATGAAGGCTACCCGAATACCCGAAAGTGGTATTTGTGGATAAGGGGGCGGGCTGAAAACGAGCGCTGCGTACCTACTAGTAGCTGCGAACACTCGCACTGAGCCCGTTCCTTTGTCACACACTTCACGTTACTTTCTTAGTAGTAGGACCTGGTGCTGGGTCGATCCCGGGTGGTACCACCGTCTTTCCAAATAGCAGTGCTCGCACTGTTGTGTTCCGGTAGGGGGCTAAGGCAGCCGGTGAAATTTCGGGCACAGAGGCATTCCTCTTAGGCCTCAGGGTAGGCAACGCATTCGAGATCTTATGGTTTCTTAATGGGGATCATACATAGGATTTTGGTGTCCATAGGCCGCAGTGACCACCTACCATCAGGTTGGCTGTGCGCTTGTTTGCCTATTCCATTGATATGTAATAAGTAATTTCAAAAATTAAATTTTTGGGACACGCTTTTATTGCTGACTGTACTTTTCTTTGTAAATCCTTCATCTACCCTTTACGACGAATCAAACGAGCCCAAATTCGATGGGTTTATGTAGTTTTATTACGGAGTTCCTATGGCCACTTTCCAGCTCCATTATCAGATCAGCTCCACGTCGTCATTGTCACGAGATTTACATATTCGTGCAAAATTTCAGCTCAATCGTAAATCGGAAAATGGGTCAAATTTAACTTGCAAGATTCCATTACAGCGGACGACCTAATAAAAGCGCGTTAAAAAATAAAAACAATATTTTTCATTGTAAGTATCATGCCTCTTTCATACCTATTACTAGCTTCTTCCCGCGACTTTGTCCGAGTGGAATTCGTTAATAGCATTCCCGCGGGAACTGTGTTTTTTCCGGGATAAAAACTAGCTATATGTTGAATAGTGTTATAAACCACCCCCATACTAAAATTTATTGTAATCCTTCCGGTAGTTTTCGAGTTAAATCCGGACATACATAGTACATATATAGACAATTTTTCTAAATCGTTATTTTGTGTTTAGTATCGTTTACGTACCTACGACTCCCCCTACGAGTCCCCTCGACTTCATAGTTTCTTTTAATTTTCAATATTCAGACGCGACTCATCTACAGACTATTATTATATGTATACTTATTATGACAGCCGTGAAAAGACTGTATCAGTATCTTTTCAATGAAATTGATTTTGAGTTCTTTTTTATATATTTTGCAATTTTTCAATACTTAATCTTACTTGTAGGTTTAACTATATTTTTCCAAAAAAAAATGGTGCGAGGCGTTCGAAAAAATGCGTTAGTTTCTTGCATGGGAACGCCTTTTTGGCGGGAATGTTTTATTTTTTTATTATATATTTGTCGCGATCTAGAAACTTTAAAATCACTTTAAAATGTAAATTTCAACGGTAGAGCGTTGCTGCTGGAAGAAAAACGTAGAATAAAGTTTACTTGTTTACCTTAACCTTTTACAGGATCTAACTTTTTATCATTCTTATTGTGTTCTTATTAAGTAAAGTACCAATTTCCGTTCAAAAGACATAGACCTATGTCAGCCAGACAAACAGCTGATGCTTATTAATAGAGTTGTCTGTCACCCTACTTGGGTAGGGAACCTAACCACCCACCTAACTCTAAATACCCTACAAAATATTGTAAGTATAGGTAGTGTTTTGTTGTACAACATATAACATAACCTCCCTCGACGCCGTCGGTCCAGATGGCACCATTTCAGAAGCGGCGGGGCGCGAAACTAGCGTGATCAACGCAACTATATCAATGTGGAACGTCGGGCACAGAAGTGCTGTGCTTTTATGTAAAACAAGCTGACCCGGCGGCAAAGTTAATTCAAAAAATCAAAGATCTTCGAAATCGGTTCAGCCCGAAGTATTGAATAAGAATAAGAATGGTTTATTCGGCGCAAAAATAAATAAATACACTTTATAAAAAAAACCAGCAAATATAACGATCAGCCGAAAGGGCTGGACAGCTCAGCAAGATGCTGTGGCTAGGAGCCACAACGCTGATTTTCAGCTGCAGCCTAAAATTAAGAATTACAAAAGAATACTTAATTCTAATTAACAGCAAGTAAAATCACTTTGAATAGTGGTTTGATTCGTGGAAAACGCGTTCCCGTGAAAAAATCGTCATGAAAATGTATATGGTGTGTTATTTCAGGGTCGCAAAGTAATTCTTTACCAAACTTCATTAAAAAATCCGTTCAGCCGTTTTGACGTGAAGGACCTGAAGGAAGGAGCACAAACACATTTTCACATCTACATGTATAAAAATTAATTGCCGTGTGTTAGTCTAGGTAAGCCTTGAGAACTACTGGACCAATTTGGTTAATTCACTTTTTTGTTTTATGCCTTGCCTGTGACTCAAGAAAGGTTAAGAAAGAAAAAATCGGGGAAAAATTAAAGGACAGCTAAAAAAAGAAATATATTTGTATGGGAATCGCATTTGGGAGATGCGAAGTTCGCCGGGGCAACTAGTTTACAATATTAATAAGAATTGTAATTTCTTTATCTTCTTAATTCGGTTCCCCTTGTTTACGCATAATTCTTTTTGGCAGAATTCGATTTTGCATAATAAGTATAGGCATAATAGTATTTACGCCGAAACTAATCTCGCATAACGATTTTTCGTCGAATTATATCACGCATAATGTATTTACGCCGAATGGTTTTCACGCATAATTTTCGACATTCGAATATTGTTTACGCAGAAAATTACTTTCGCCGAAATTCGTTACGCCGAAAACTACTTTCGCATACCTTTATTCTCGTCGATTTAATTAAATGAGTCTTTATTTGATTTTTACTAACTGATAATTTCGTTTACTTATATAAAAACTAACCTAACCTAACCTATACGAGTCGGCTATGCTCTAAACTTTGGGTGTTACCGCACACCGTCCCTTCAATATTTCGGCCTATCCAAATTCTGCTAAATTACTGGTATGCGAAACAACATTATGCGTAATTAAATTCGGCCAAGTCAAAATTATGCCAACACAATATTCGGGTAAACACCCATTCGGCCAATAAAGAATTATGCTTAATAAAAATTCGGCAAAGTCAAGATTCGGCGTAGATAAATTATGCGAAGCCTGTTATGCGTAAACAGTTTCGGACAAAAAGAATTATGCCAAATAGATGGCACCCTCTTAATTCCTATATGTCTATTGTATATGGTTGGGGCAGAGAGAGGGCAGATACATGCCTCGCAACCTTGATCTTTCGGAGGGAATATGCTCACTCTGTGATATTCTAATGGCGGCAAGTGGCAGCCATCCAGGCGGACATGATGATCAAAAAGAAAACGTCCAAGTGTTAGTCAGCTTATCAAGGGTTCCGTCAGATCAAATACTATATTATGTGAGTTATAAAAAAACCTACGCGACCGTTTTCGTTCGAATTTTACTTATTATTAAATCTTTACATTTATTTTTTTTACAAAATTTTAGAGGGGAACACTCTTTTCCAAGTTAGAGATCTTACCAAAAATTATATATTATTACGTAGGTGGTTATTAAAAATTTATGAAATTCTCTAGAAGCACGGACTGCCGTGAAAAAGAGCCGATGGCTAACAGAGACATAAACCCATCTGTGCTCGAGCGTACACAATTTGACGTTATTTCTCACCGCACCTACAATGGCATTCGTATTAATTTCCGATAACAAGGGCCGCCGCACAGTTCAAAAATATATTTTAGGAATAAATAATAAAAAAGGTCATCGATCAAAAGATATTTATATAAATAAAACTCTACCCTTGGTACTACTCAGACTGACTGACTGACTAATGACAAAACACAGACGAAACTACTGGTCGCAGAAAACTGAAATTTGGCATGTAGGTTCCTTGGGTAGGGAATCACAGACAGGTTTTCCCGAATTTACTACGAAAAAAAAATAGGACGTCCAGGGGACAGAAACTTTAGGCTCATTTGGCCATGATAAGTAGTACATATAATTTAGAAACGAAAGGTCGTTTCGAAATTATATGTATCGATAAGGATCGAGACCATAGAAAAAGTAAAGTTTACCTAGAATGACAACCTTCATACAAATCAGCGTACGCCCGAAGTAAGTGTTAAATGCGATAATAGATGTCGCTGCCTAGGTAACCTGTATGAAAATTTGAGCTCCGTGAGCAATATCTAGATGGCGCCTCAAATTACATCTTACTGGGTAAAGTATAGCATTATGTTCTGGGGTAATTCGTCTCTGAAAGATTCGGTAGGTACTCATCGGTCAGAAGAGATGTGTGAGAGGAATGTGCAACTTGCGGTACTTGGATAGCTGTAGGCCGTGGTTTCACGTGGATCACTAAAATTATTAACAGTACCTTGCATATACATTTTCGAAATGGCAGTGTTTGTAAAAACTAATAGGAACTTATTTAAAACCTTAAAACGAAGCGAAAGAGCTAGAGACACTGAAGTAATCTACTGCGCACAATCAAGGACTGCATTATTCAGAAAAAGCGTATTTTGTATGGCATGCACTATATATAACAAATTGCCGTTGCAGATTAAAATAATGGATTTAAACAATTTTATAAGGAAATTAAATATATTATTGATAGACAAATGTTATTACAATGTAAATGACTTCATAGCAGATAAGTAAGTTTTAATTACTATTCATTCAACTTAATTTAGTTTTTTTTTCTTCTTGTTTGTATTATTGTCCTGATATGTAGAGATCTTCTACTATCTAAAGTACCGCGCCTTTACATTTCAAAACGCTTAATTTTTTTCATTATTATTTAAAAAGCACCACCAACACTCTCAACGCATAGTTTATGGCTGTCTCAGCTCGTACACATGTTTTGAGAGTGTTGGTGGTGCTTTCTAAGTACATTGAAGCGTTTTGAAATGTGAAGGCGCGGGTCTTTAGATAGTAGAAGATCTCTACCTGTCTTATATATTTGTATGCCTTCGGTAGTTTATAGAGAGACATCACATATAAATTGTACCATCTTACCTACTATTACCTGTAAACACAAATAAATAATTTGATTGATTGATTGGATACGTGCCTATAGAAATTGTCAGTCTTTATAAATTCCTTATTTCTGATCCAGACCGTAGGCTATGAAACCGGGCTAGGCTCTAACACCTGGCTTTACTTTCGTTATTCATCTTAATGTCAAGGAAAAAGTCATCTGTCGCCGTTCAAAATAGACGAGATAAAAATATTATTTTAAAAAGTAGCTACCCTAAAAGTAAGTTAACCTAAAAAATAGCGATCACTGAAAAATATCGCCGCTTGGCCTGAGTGCTTACTATTCACGAACGCCTTAATCGCGGAAAGCAGCAGTAAATTGTCAGTTTTATGTGTCGGTGCGACGTTCCGTTTAGTCTGCCCTTAGCCGTCGCTCTCGCTGCTTTGCCGGTACAGTTTCTACCATTCATTTGACGATTACATCTTTCTAGAAAGTTAAGTACATTGGTATAAAGCTAAAAATATCTAACGATAGTGCTTTTAAGTCCGTGATGCGAATTTTAATAATTAGTAATAATATTCTGACCTAAACGGTTCTAAATTAAGTTTTCCTCATAATTACTACAGCACCTTCCATTTCACCCTAAATGGCCATCTTAACATCGATTATATCTTAGTAATTAAATATCATAAATTTTTAAGCGGTTTCGGTTGTATGTACGTTGATCGATCAAAAGTCAACCGCGTTTTAATTACCTACTAGGGAAATATGTATTCTTAGGATCAAAATAGTAAATGTAAATTGAAGGCTGGACACGCGTAGGAGGCTAGGATTAAAGCACGCGAACGAAGATTGGTTCAAAAGTAGATAAACCCCCGCGCGTAGCGGGGACTTTAAACGCGGAATAACTTTTCTGGCGAGGGAAAGACATGAACTTTCACTTCACTACCAGGCCAAAGATAGAAACTATAGTTTTGCACACAGATACCCCAAGCCAAACTGAACTTTTCCGAGCTAGTGAGGTGGAAAAGAGTTTTCCAAATCCGCCCGGAAGTAGGAAACAAAAAAATATATTACTTATTGGTAACTTCACGCTTTTTAATTTCGGAGGAATTAAAATGCTCCACGTTGTTATCCGTGCAAGCCCCAAATGTGTCTTGCGAATCTTGCGAGTATTGGGAAGAAAAATCTGAAATAATCCTTATTGTGATGTGATCATCTCCATAAATGCGCTAAGTCTCAAGTTAGCGTGTGAACAAGTAAGTAGGTATCAAATATATGCCTACTACTTAAATAGCTACCCTACTTACTTGGAAATTCGTGGTTGTCGGTGGTAGTTGGTGCGAAATCTACCACTGAGATTTTCAATGAAGGAAAACATCGTGACGTGTGCATCTGCAAGTAATTCAAGGATGTGTGTTAAGGCTGCCATTTGGCATAATTCTTTTTGTCCGAAACTGCTTACGCATAACAGGCTTCGCATAATTTATTTACGCCGAATTTTTATTAAGCATAATTCTTCATTGGCCGAATGGGTGTTTACCCGAATATTATGTTGGCATAATGTTGACTTGGCCGAATTTTATTATGCATAATATTGTTTTAATTTAAATTTAGTTTAAGTTTTAGTTTAAATTATGCGTGAATACTATTCGGCGTAAATAGATTATGCATAATAGAATTCGACGAAAAATCATTATGCGAGATTAGTTTCGGCGTAAACACTATTATGCCTATACTGATTAAGCCAAAAAGAATTATGCGTAAACAAGGGGAACCGTGTGTTAAGTCCCCTATCCTCACT
This sequence comes from Aethes cnicana, assembly GCA_963971205.1. Lineage (NCBI taxonomy): Eukaryota > Metazoa > Arthropoda > Insecta > Lepidoptera > Tortricidae > Aethes > Aethes cnicana. The sequence continues at coordinate 1,883,488 of OZ020272.1, forward strand.
CGACCCGCGTGGGGACTATAGCCCAAAAATCTCGTGATGACAGGACAGCAAGCCTACCGAGGAGTGGGACGTAAATACTGTTGGTGGCACTTTCCTATTTTCTAAATTCCTAACATCAGACTATAATGGTTTATCTAAAATCATAATATGTCTTCAGCTTGTTGATTTTTTGGAAATGGTCTTTAAGCGACGGTCACGTCTTTCCATCAGGAAGGCTATCGGCCTCGTCTATACATCCATAGCAAAAAATAACATAATATAACCGCGAAGTAAGTAAGCATATAGGAAATATTTTACATCATATGTACGGTCCATTAAACTAATTGAAATCAGTATGAACGGTTTGTATAAGTGAAAATAATGAGCGTACCATACCAGGCAATTGGCAAATGGAATTGTGATTAAAGTAAAGATTATGGGGCGTGAATATGTCGGCTTCACACGCATGTCTAATGGTGACAACGAAAACGTTCACTGAATTCCATGAAAAAAATCTGAAAGACTCGTAATGTCAGTTGGGGCTAGAGTGGCAGGGGTACGTGAATTTATCGTTATATCGTAAGCTACAAATATTATTTTAGTATCTTACCATGACAAAATAAGCGTCAAAACAGCGTCACTGTACACGGATGGTTCTATTTACAAAGCATTAGGTCCTAATAATTTAGGTGCGATTACCCCAATGGGCCACTTGCCCCCACTAACCTAAACACTTTATACGCCACAACAACAGCATTCTATAGGTGAAAACTTAAGTAAGTCACCTGTTGTATGTAGTTGTGTTCCAAAATTATATGAAAATTCGACGAAAATTCAAATATGGAACGTCAACTTTCGTTTACAGACAGGTTACTTACTACTACATATACGAGGTCATTTAGCTATGTTTTTACCTATACATTCATGTGCTTGGCACAAGGCGGGCCTACGGATTAGTGCTTTACACCCATAAGTTACCTAAATTACAATTGGGGCCTCAATCAAATTCATAAATAGTGATATGGGATGTGATGATCACGATTCACTAGGTATTAAGTATTTATTACCTACCCGACTGCGCTAGAAGGAGGGTTATGTTTTTCGAGTGTATGTATGTACGTATGTATGTAAGTATGTATGTATGTATATTTCTTTGGCACGCTCTGTAGCCTAAATGGCTTGATGAATTTTAACATGCGAGGTGTCGTTAGATTCGTCTTAGTTGTGAGAGTGACACTGGGTATATCAAAATTGCAAAAAACAAAATGGCTGACTTTTGGAGGCATTTTATACGTTTCCAAAAATCGAGCTTTTTTCACATATCATATTTAGGCTTCCAAGCAAATATTGTAGATGTCGTAGCTACAAAGCATGTTTCTCGGAACGAAACCATTGATCGAATTTCGACCATTATTTTTAACAGACATTCTACCTTTGCAGGGTTCCTACGAGCGGGTGCCGTCGTCTCCCCAGCCTTCAGTGGACCGCCTGTCGGTGACCTGGGCGGACCCCAGCATGGCCGCCTCGGGGGTCAATCTGTTCCACCTTCCCGCGGACACGGCAGTGAACAACGAAGTCAAGTTCTCGCCGGCTGGAGGTGAGGAAAGCCGCAGTATAAGAATACACAGTACTACAGTCGGTAGTAGCATATAAAAATTAAGGTAAATATAGAATGACGATCTTCATATAAATCAGCGTCGCGTACCGCATTCGCCACCATATTTAGAAAGAAACAAACCATCCTTATTGCAATAAGTTAACGGGGTCAAGCAAAACGTTGTGATGATATTTTTTAACAAAATCAGCAAGGTATCAATTCTAAGCATGATTTTTAGGTTTTTAATTTATTTCGAGTTGGTAAAAAAAAGGAATTCACACACCCTCAATCCCATACGACTGATAATTGGGTATTAATAACTTTACAACTAAGTATTTTGGCCAATCGACGAGGCTCAGCAAAATGCTGTGGCATCGTTACAAAATTACTATAAAATTTGTATCATATGTTCTATACGCAAACATAGCGATTTAACTTTATTTGCAAAGCGACTGGTATTGGTGTTTCAAAGCATTTACAAATGAATTATTTGTAATTGTCAACAAAATTAAGTATACCTAAGCTAAGTCGGGGCAAGTGCGCCAGGGCGAGGTAAGTGTAACTGTCATAAATAGGTATATGGATAACTGCACATATTATTCGACTAACGATGGCCATGAAACAAAACATAGTAGGTACTATCAGTTTTCAAAGCTTAAGCCGGTCATTTAGGTACCTACACTTAACCCGTTGGCAAACTTGCCCCAACTGACATTGTCTAAGTATGTTATTTATGTAAGTAACACTTACGCGGTGTTCGTCTCCGATCGTCAGATGTGTCAGAAGACGAGGATTACTCGGTCAGCCTAAGCGCGGTGCTGCGTCAGCGCCGCTGCAGCGTGCGCCGCTCGCGCAAGGGCCGCCGGCGAACGTCCTCGCCGTTCATGCCCGATGACACCAGGGCACGACGGCGGTCCTCCGTCTTCACCACCAGCTCGGGAGAGTAAGTTCTAATGCTACAAGCACAATACATCTAACAGGTACAGTTACATGTACAGGCGGTGTGCCACCTAAGGGCCACAATATATAGCTTGACCGAGTCACTCGTCAAAGGCAGACGGGCGTGAAGGTATTGCTGATACATGTTAAAATGCAGTTCCTTGTTTTCAGAACAGCAATATCCATGGACGATCCGGGCGTGGTCACCCAAGAGGAGATCTTCAAGAACATCAGGATGCACAAGGAAGTGCTGAGCTCTGTGAAACAGCAGCCTTTGGGGCTGAGGCGGAAGCTGAAACTTGTCCACACGGTATGTTCCAACACCACAGTTCCACTGCTGGGCACAGACTTCCGCTACACGAGAGGTCATTGATGACCCACTATTGGAGACTGAGGATTTCTTACGCATATTGTAAGTAATTTGCGGTTTCCTTCATCGATTTTTTTTAAATGATATTGGTTGACAAACGTGCTCAGCTTTGCGGTAAAATGATAATTTCAATCAAAGTATTGAAATGAATTCAGAGCTTTAAGTTTCCAACACGACACGTCACAAGAGGTAGTATGTATACCACTAGTCTGACATGATTATCTTCGTCACAATACTAAGTACTTACCGGTCATTCTCCAGACGTACATTTTTGCTTGTCTTCACTCTTTAACCATATAAAATCATAGATTTTATCATGGTTTATATTTTTTTATCGTAGAAGGTATTTGTATTGAGCTGTACATGAATTTTCAAAGAGATAGTTAAAAGGCTTCGGGTGGAAAAAAAAACTAAAAGTCCCATTCTCCTAATAAACACGTCGCGTCCCACTACCAAAACTACTTACGTTCCAATTTTTCCTGATGATATACATAAAGAAAACCCGATGAAAACAAGTTTATTTCACAAAAGAATATATATTTTCACTGTACAAAAAAAATCTAGTCAATACAGTCATAAACCACAAAAAATTCAATTATAATTACTTTGTCTCGAAACGTATCCTAAATCACGCGTCGCGATCGTTTTTGACCACACCAGTGGTCGGAATGTAGGCACGGATCTCGCTACCGCATTTCGGTCAAGCAGTCAGTCGCGCCCAAAGCCCCGTGCGGGATGGTAGTGTCAGTTGTGTCCAGGCCGCAGATTACGCACGTAAGTATCTAATTCACGCGTTTTGGTTTAAGAAATTTCTAATTAACAAGCTTACATTTTAAAAATCAACCAGCAACTTTATTGCTATGAGAGTTACAGAATACATTAAAGGTCGCAATATTTAATTGAAACTAGATTCTGTGATTTATTACATGTACCTTTAAAAAGTTATTTTGTGTTTTTCAAGAATCCCTAATTCACGCGTCTAATTAACGCGTCGAAAATCAACGCGTTAATTAGAATTTGTGGAAAAATATCGTCATAACATATTCTAATTAAAACGTCGTTTTTATAATTCACACGTCATGGAAAAGTGTAATATTCTAAATAACACGTCGTTTTTCTAATTCACGCGCCACAGAAATTTTAAATTATTTTTAACTAATTAACCGTCAATATATTTAATGTGCCCAATAAGGATTTAAGTTTTAATGATCAAAAAGATACTATATTTGAGATAAAACTCATTGAAAAGTAAGAGGAAAAAAAGCGACGCGTTAATTAGAATTATAACATCGTTCTGGAGAATGACCGTTACAACGTATTCCGAGCTGGAGCTGGGTTGGCTGGAGTAACCCCGCCAGCCCAAAACCACGCAAAATAGGCGCATTTAGACGTCGAGTTGCGGCAAACCAGCCCGCAAACCTGTACCAATAACGTATTACCGTGCCACACTTATTCCACGCTTTAGATATTCGTTCAAAAACGAATTTACATTCCAGGCAAAAGGCTACATCAAGTGCCATGAAGGACAACTGCAAGAACGGCTGGCTCAGTCCAAGAACACACGAGACATCTACGCGAGGTTCAATATACTCCTAGCTGCGGTAAGACCAGCCCAGCCCATTACTCATAGGAGGAGCTAGGTACACTCACAGACTGTAATTTGTTGACATGATGAGCCACTCTTTGCATTTTAGATAATTGATTTTTGGGTGTTATGCAAATAATCTGCAAATGTCAGTCCTGACACTTCGTGAATGCATAATTCTATAAAGTTTAGAAGGTATCAAAGCGGCTCATTAGTTAAACTCCGCGACGAACCCAGAAGACGAGCTGTCGGTAGCCCTTCAACAAGGAGTGACGACCTGGTGAATTTCAAGACAGGTATGCCACAAGGCACAAGACCAGAATCAGTGGTTACCTTGGGGGGAGGCTATGTTTAATAGTGGACGTCTTTCGGCTGACAACAGATGATGATGAGTTTTTCAATGGCTTTGATGTAACATTCCCGCAAACTTAAAGGATGCTGTCTATTTAGCGAGCTGTACATTACAAAACCAAAAAGTTTGGGTGTTACCGCAAGCAGTGCGTGCGGCTCCGGTGCATCTAGTGCGGTATTTCAAAACATTAAGTAGGTACTTATTTCCAAATCGAGTAATCCAGGACGACATGCTAGACTGCATTTAAAAATCTAATAAAGTTCGCAATTTTATTTATTCAATTCGAAGTCGAGAAAATTTAATGTTGCCGTTTATAAAGAAGCTTTCAAGCTTTGCACGCGCTCAGAGCTTAGTTTTTTATTACAGAAATGGCAGCAGCTGAAGCGCGAAGCTGCCAACACTTCAAATATTCTCATACCGTGGGAGCTGAGAATCAAGGAGATAGAGTCCCACTTCGGCTCAGTAGTGGCTTCGTACTTCACGTTCTTACGATGGCTGTTTTGGGTGAATCTGGTCATTGGCTTCATCTTGCTCGTCTTCGTGATCGTACCGGAGGTAAATGTACCCCACTACTATACTATTTTGATGATATATAAAATAAGCTTGACAATAAAAGAACATACACATATAATCAATCCAGAATTACGTAAGTCTGAGTTGAGATCTGATTTTGGGTATTCGGTGCGGTTAATCCTGAAAGTTATTTCTTCCAGTGTCTTATCGGTAACGTAGACTTAGCTGGGGAGAGGAAAAAAATAAGACCGGAAGACCAAAAAAACGCAACAAACTTGGTTACTCTGTGGGAGTTCGAGGGGGTGCTGAAGGTGTCGCCTATCTTCTACGGGTAAGGTTAAGTGTGACGGTTCACCACAACAACTCATCACTGCGTCGCATTGCAATTAAGACATTTATTAAATACTAGCCGTTTGTCCGCGACTTCGTCCCGCGTAGAATTTGCGTACCCGATGATAAATCTAATATATAAAATTCTCGTGGCACAGTGTTTGTAACCAAACTCCTCCGAAACGGCTCGACAGATTCTTATGAAATTTGTAGTATATGTTCAGTATAAGTAGGTCTGAGAATAGGACGTAAGCTATTTTTTATGCCCAAAAAAAATTCTAAGGCTGTACGAAGTCCGCGGGGTCAGCTAGTACTATATACATAAAGATGGTTTTAGTTATAGAAGTATTGAAAAACTGGTTTGACCCGTGGAAAACCCGTTCCCGTAGAAATATCGGGATAAAAAGTACCTATCCTATGCTATTCCCAGGGTCTCAACATATCTCCATACAGTGGCGGACTAAGGGGGGGGCGGCGGGGGCGGTCCGCCCCGGGCCCCCGGTCCCAGGGGGCCCCCAAATCACCAAAAAATATAGTACTTAAGGCAAAAAAACTTGAAAAAATAGTTTCGACCAGGCAGCGGCATAACTGTACCACCTCACGCTCGAGGCCCCAAGGAAAAGCTTTCATTCCTATAGGGCCCCACCCCCGTAAATTTACAAAATTGCACAACTGAAAATTTTGGATTCCTTTCTTTCCTCGCGGTCTCTTGGGCCGGGGCCCCCTCAGCCCAGGTAGTGAGTTAAGGAATTTTGCCCGTTCTGCCACGCGCCACTGTCACCCTATTGTTACGCCAATGTTCTGGTTTCGACCTAGTTGACGTGAGGGCCCCCACAGTCCATTCCATTGATACTTAGTGGTAATACATGCCAACATTCCCATATCTAAGGTCCAAGCACTTGATTTTTTCGGAAACAAATAGTCATAATATAAGGCTTATATTAGTAATAAGTCCAACGCTCGCCGTACCGTGTTAAGCGCATAATATGGACTCCGTGGGAATATAATGATAATACGTAAATTAATCCAGTAACAGTGATTTTTTGAAGACCTGTTTATGATGTTGGCCTAATGTATAATCCAAGTTTATGACCTCAAGCGCCGAACGTAACTTTGTCAGAAATTAAAAAAAAACTGCTAAAATTTCGGCTGCTTTTCAGATTTTGGCGATTTTGACCCTAATGAACTAGTTTTTGAAAAAAGACTGTTCGTAAGACTCAGCCCACTACTTCGCCCGCGTGGAATTAGGTTATCGCGCTCCTGCGGGAAATATGTGTCCTTCTAATCCAGTAACTTTATACATTAGCGTGTGCGCGAAATGCGGCAGTTCTGATTTTTTGCAGGCTTATTTATAATGTTGGCCTAATGTATCATCCAAGCTTGTGCCGAGCGCCGAACGCAACTTTGTCAAAAATTTAAAAAAACCGAGAAAATTTCTGATGCTTTTCAGATTTTGGCGATTTTGACCCTAAAGGACTAACTAGTTTTTGATACTACCTTTTCAGGAAGTTTTTAAAGAAGACTAAATTTTCTTTAATATGGTACTAGAACCGTCTCTGTTTACCCAATATTTTCTGAGATAAAGCTTTTCAAAATTTATCATTTTTCAGAACTTCGCAATATTTTAGAAGTCATCGAACAGTTGTTTGATCTTCTATCGGGATGTTTTTCCAATTATCTTCGACGGATTGTGCTAGTGTTGCTCGTGTGGAGTCACGAATTGGAGCCACCTGTAGCATTTTTATATCCAACTAGATTTTGAAGGCGAATTCGTATGCACAGAAACATTTACAACAATTAACAAAATTTAAACTCCCGTTTTTCCGTAAGAATTTTACAAAATCCTCTCTTAATAAATAAAATAAAATAATAAATAAATATTTTGGGACATTTCACACATATTGACCTAGCCCCAAACTAAGCAAAGCTTGTACTATGGGTGCTAGGCAACGATATAAACACTTATATAGAGAAATACATACATATATAAATACTAAACATCCATGACTCGAGTACAAACATTCGTGTTTATCACACGAAGTTTGCCCCGAGCGGAACTCGAACCCGCGACCATCGGAACAGAAGGCAGGGTCACTACCAACTGGACCAATCCGGCCGTCAAGACCCTTGTCCTTAGCGCGCCTTTACACCTCCTAAGGAACCTACATGCCAAATGTCGGCTTCCTACGACCATCAGTTTTGGCTGAGCGTTGTCTGCTGACTATAGGTGAAACGTGGCAGTAGTTCGATGGTTATCCCAAAGTTCTTTTGGTGTGTGTGACGCACAGCTGAAACTGCTGGTCGTAGGAAGCTGAAATTTGGTATGTAGGTTTCTTATGAGATGTAGAGGTGTATTAAGAGAGGATCTTCCGAAATTCCTCCGGGAACGGGAAAAACGGGAGGTTGAATGTTGATGATTATGCGCATACGAAATCGCCTTCAAAAGCTAGTATGATATAAAAATGCTACAGGTGACTCCAATTCATGACCCCACACGCTCGTCTTCAACACTAGCACCTTCCGACGGAGGTAATTCGAATCACATCCTGCTACAGCTGTTCGAGTGACTTCTAAAATATTGCAAAGTTCTGAAAAATGATGAATTCTGAAAAGCTTTATCTTAGAAACTATTGGGTACACAGAGACGGTTCTAGTCTCATATCATAGAAAATTTAGTCTTCTTTAAAAACGTTCTGAGAATGAGAAGGTATTATCAAAAACAAGTCCTTTGGGGTCAAAATCGCCAAAATCTGAAAAGCAGCCGAAAATTTCTCTTGTTTTTTTATTATTTTTGACTAAGTTGCGTTCAGCGCTCGAGGGCACAAACTTGGATTACTTATACATTACTAGGTTCTGTCCACGACTTCCGCGTAGGATTCGGTTGTAGCGCTCGCGTTCCCGCGGAAACTAGATACGTTTTCGGGATAAAAATTAGGCTATGCCTATGTCCTTCATCGGGACTAAAGTTATCTCCATCCATACCAAATTTCACCTAAATTGGTGAAGCGATTTGAGCGTGAAGACGCAACAGAGAGTCAAAGTTACTTTCGCTTCGCATTTATAATATTAAGTATGGATGTATAAATGTAAACGACCACACAGGCCACCTGATGGTAAGCGAACAAATTTCAACTAAATGTGTTAGGTAGTCAGTGCACGGGAGCCTAACATACACCATCAACACATCTACACAGGCAAGGAGGGGGGCCCCATTTCGATTTTCCGCCCCGGGCCCCCGACAGGCTTAGTCCGCCACTGTCTCCATAACAAATTTCAGCCAAATCGGTCCCGTTTCGACGTGAAGGAAGGACAGACAAACAAACAATCTTCCACATTTAAAATATTAGTAAGGATTCTGTGGATTATGCGAGACTAGGTGGTGAAGAATTGATGAGGTAAGGTGTGACCTAGTGATTACTTAGTTTAGGTAGAGGCTTCTTAGAACACATCAAGTTTCACATAATTATATGGGTTTTTTACATAAAGATCTGCTCTGAATATGAGGATTTTGAGGACGATAATCATAATGATGTTAATGGGATTGATGATGACGATAATGATGATCATAGAGACGGTAGTCATACCTACATAATGAAGCCCAGTACTATTTGGCAGCAAAAAACAAAGGATCTCAAGTTGCAACAGTAGAGATCTTCTACTATCTAAAGTCCCGCGCCTTCACATTTCAAAACGCTTATTTTTTTTTATATATAAAAAGCACCACCAACACTCTCAACGCATAGTTGACGGCTGTCTCAGCTCGCACACATGTATTGAGAGTATTGGTGGTGCTTTTTAAATTTAAATACATTGAAGCGTTTTGAAATGTGAAGGCGCGGGACTTCAGATAGTAGAAGATCTCTAATCCTAGTAAAACTGTGGTATCTGTCTTTATATCTACTTTCTTATAAACAGGTACTACAGCAACATAGAAAGCTCCCAATATCGGATGCCCCTCGCTTACTTCCTGACGGGCCTTGTTGTGTATATCTACAGCTTCGTAGCTATACTACGAAAGTAAGTTCTAAGTAGATATATATATTTTTATACCAATGGTATAGGCAAACGAGCGCACAGCCCATGATGGTAAGTGGTCACTGCGGCCTATGGACACCGAAATCCTATGATCTCCCATACAGAGTCTCCAGTAAGCTCCTTTCTCCATACAAACGTAGTTACGTTTTATTTCGAAAACTACTTATGAGATTGGCACCAAATTTTACAAGTAATAGTGGAGCAGAGATATATTGGTGTCCAAAATACACTTTGACTAATTTCGGACACTCACAATAATGATTTTATTATGTGTACCGAGTTTCGAGTTAATCTGTTTAGTAATTTGGAAATAAAAGTGAAGTGCGTACTGGGGACTCTTAAGAAACCATAAGATGCGAACCTCGAATGCGTTGCCTACCCTGAGGCCTAAGATGGAATGCCTCTGTGCCAGAAATTTCACCGGCTGCCTTAACCCCCTACCGGAACACAACAGTGCGAGCACTGCTATTTGGCGGCAGGTTAGCGGGAAAAGACGGTGGCACCACCCCGGACGGATCTAGCACCAGGTCTTACCACTAAAAAAAGATATATTTAGTCATGTCAGTCATAACAAAGATATAGTTACGTAGCTTGATGCGCCGCCCAACTGTCCCTGAAAGAGGCCTAATGTATTTAGTATGAGAAAAATACCGTCTTCAGTAGGCAGTGCGGAAAAAGGGTAACTTTTCAATTTCCAGAATGGCCGAGAACTCGCGCATGTCCAAGCTTTCCGAGAAGGAGGACGAGTGCATATTCTCGTGGAAGTTGTTCACGGGCTGGGACTACATGATCGGCAACACAGAGACCGCCCAGAATCGGGCCGCCTCGGTCATCCTCGGCTTTAAAGAGGCTCTGCTCGAGGAGGCAGAGAAGAAAAAGGACCTCAGAAAGTAAATATACGTTTAGAGCTACGCCAACGTTCCAATACTCTCACATCTTACACAAAACCTAATATTCAAGAGATACTTTGCAGGTCTTTAAATTTTAGCTACTGTTTATTTATGCGGACTAGGTTTCAAGTATTTTTAGACTGATTGCACCTACAATGCATGAGATCTTTGCATTTTTTTAGAGCTAATATTGACAAGTAGGCAGGCGTCTCACTTGATAGAAAGCGTTCACTGCCTTTAGAGGCATCAGTAAGCTCTCACCACCACACTCACCTGTCGTACTTGCTCCGACAGGTGAGTGAGTGGCGTTGTTAGACTAGGCAAGGCTAGGACTGAGGCAAGGTGAGTCGGAGCAAGTACGACAGGTGAGTGTGGTGGTGAGAGCTTACTAGGTACTTACCATAAATATATACAAAACTACGAATATTACTCGACTAACGACTAACGATAACTTACGCCTACCTACACAAAAAGTAAACCGCAATGTTATTGCAATATACGGATGCATCTGCTGTTCACAAGGTATGGTCGAAAAATTCATTAATTGCACTTACCCCGGTGGCGAACTTGCTTCGACTGCCTTACGTGTTTGAATGAATACCATTGCATCTGATTGGAACTTAACCTAGTGTTTGACGTTTTTAGCTGGCGAGTGATGTCGCTCCGTGCCGGCGTCAATTTGTTCGTGGTGTTTCTGCTGGCCCTCTCGGTGAGCACGGTCGTCAGCGTCGTGTCGGCAGACAGCAACAAGCCCGGATGGTTGAACGAGAACATGACCACCATAGTCGTCACAGTAATTTCCATTCTCTTCCCCTACGCCTTCGAGCTGCTTGGGTTGCTCGAGCGTTACCATCCTCGAAGGCAGCTGCGCTGGTTACTAGCCAGGTAATATTTAATGAATCATTAAGCAAAGCATGGCTGGGAAAATATAGTGAGTACTTACTAAAGAACACTTCCCTTTTCAGGATTATGCTACTAAATCTACTCAACCTGTTCTCCTTAATATTTGCTTTGTTCAGAAAAATCCAAGGCATGAGCGACGAGCTAGAGCATTTGAAGCCGGTATTGAATGAGAGTTCAAATTTACTTGGAAGAAACGATGTCATCAACGAAACAATAGCCGTCACTGTTCCTATACTGTGCTCTGAGATAACAAAATCTTGTTTGCCTTATGACATGCTCTTGTCTGTACCGACTGTATTAGCTGCAGCGAAACTGTCTACAGTAGGCCCAATAGTGAAAGCGTTCAAAGCCAACTCGGATGAAATTTCTAAGTTAAATAACAAACGCGTAAACCAAATTAAAGTTATAAAAAGCAAACCAAATGTTGTTAGTCCCAGTATAGACAAACAACCTGCAAAAGTGATGCCACCTGGAAATTTAATAGAAAACTATAACACAAACATATCCCCAACAGAAGCTAGTTTGATTAAATCTTTCGAAATGAAATGGAACATTAGCGATACTGGATACGTGTCAGAAACTGATCAGAGCGGTGAAGATCAAAGTGTAAACTATTACGACGACACAACAATCAATTGGACTGAAACGACAGATTCGGTCGTATACAGATACGACTCTACAAATTATAGTGGTATGGATTTCAATTACACTAGATTAAACCATTATGGCACAGATAAAACAGACATAAGTACAATGGAAGACGATAATTCGATCGATTGGAACTTCACAATGTCTTCTCCAAGTACTGTGGAATTAGCATATACAATGACGGAAACTCCAGCGGATTTGGGATCTACAGAAATCAGCACTGAATCCACTACAACGGAATCAACTAACACGACTAATGCTGAAACTACATCGTATGAGAGCTTAGTTACGAGAGCTGGTACAAATGACTCGTTCAGTACGAATAAATTTAACAGAGAACTCGAAACAACTCCCACTGACATACCCTATACGAATATGGATAACAATAAAGAAATTGATTTAACTGTAACAACCGAAGAAGAAACTTTATTCGATGTATCTACAATACGGTCTACGGAAATAATCAAATTTTGCCCGGACGCGGTATTCAACTGTACAATGAAGTGTGGCGAGGAAAATGTCACACAAATGATATTCATGTCCAACTGTCAAGTAAAGGAAAAACGGTGTTTTGTTACCAGATGGGAATCCTTAAATAAAATAATGAATGAATCACTGCAGGCAAATATGACCAACAGCTTAGAAAGGGACATAGTGTATTTTAATAGTCAAAATATGAAAATGTATAATTTAAGTTCAAAAACCCGTTCGAAGTTGGTGAAGCTATGTTGGGAGACAATGTTTGGACAAGAGTTAGTGAAACTGACTTTGATGGACTTGGTAAATATTTAATTATTATAAAACAAATGATTAGATATGATATGATCATTTATTTAGTTATTTAGGTACCTTTAACTTTGGTTTTTAGAACAGGCGTAAATACTTACAAATCCTAACACATATTAAATTTTTCAGGTATTTTTGATATTTAGCACATTATTCCTCGATTTCTTCAGAGCACTGTTCGTGAGATACATGAATCGCTGCTGGTGCTGGGACTTGGAGAAGAAATTCCCAGAATACGGGGACTTCAAGATAGCTGAGAACATCCTGCATCTCATCAACAACCAGGGCATGGTGTGGATGGGCATGTTCTTCTCCCCCGGACTGGTCGTTCTCAACGTGTTCAAACTCGTGATAATGATGTACCTGCGCTCCTGGGCTGTTATGACCTGCAACGTCCCACACGAAGTGGTTTTCCGGGTTTCGAAGAGTAACAACTTTTACTTGGGACTTCTACTGACTATGTTATTCCTCTGCGTCTTACCGGTTGGCTATTCCATCGTCTGGGTGAAGCCCTCGTGGCACTGCGGTCCGTTCTCGGAGCACGAGAAGATATACGAGATCGTGACGAAATACCTCTACAGTTTGCTGCCAGACACTCTCAACTTTGCGGTGAAGTATATCGCTTCGCCAGCCATTGTTATTCCCTTGCTGGTGCTGCTGATTTTGATTATTTACTACCTTATTTCCCTGACAAACTCTTTGAGAGAGGCTAATAATGATTTGAAGGTAAGATTTATGCCAAAATGCAGTGTGAAGTGACGTACCCTTGGATTTATTAATAAAATGGGTATCAAATGTTTCACTTCTTGTAGATACAATTGCGTCGAGAGCGCACGGAAGAACGGCGAAAGATGTTCCAACTTGTAGACACAAGAAGACGCGGTCAGTCAGCTATGGATAACACACCATTTGCACGATGGAAGAAGGCTCTACCGGGTCTACCCATGGGCAAGTCCATTGATTCAGATGATCGTAAGGGAGCAACAGAGGAGGATGGAGTTCGCCAAAAACCAGCTAAGAAGAAAGGTATGTAAACAAATTCATAGGAAAGACAAGTAATGGAAGTCGAGATGATTTCCATTACTTGTCTTTCCATATTTAAGCCACACTTTAGATAACGAATTAAGATTAAAGTAACATTTCTATTTCAGGTAGCTTTTTGGCTAATCTAGTCGGTCAAATAGTTGAGAAAAAATCGGACTTCTCGGAACTCGAAAATGATGTTTCGCTATCTCCTAAAAATGGCGACGAAACCGATACAGACTTTCATGAAACATTACCGAAAGAAATTCTTAAAGTTAAAGATATAACAATTACCAAAACTGATAAAAAGAATGTTGAATTCAACACCACAGTTGAGAACGTAGAAACCCAGGAAAATCATAATTTAAAAGTTAAAGTTGACACAGAGGATCGTACAGACAAAGCAGCAGTAAAAAATCGGTACAATAATGCTTCGAAGTCCAGATGTGTTACTTCTCAAGTTGATGAAGTTAGCGAAAAGAAATTAAATAGAAAACAAACATCCGAAAGCAGCACGCATTCAAAGCAGTCTGATGTAGGTTCAGTTATACCTGTCATAACTATCAGTACCACGGAGAGTGATGATGATTGTTTGCATGCTAAAGACAAAAAAAAATACGATAAAAAGGACCCAGAACACAAAAAGCAAACAGATGTAAAGTCACTAAGGAGACAAAGCAGCGTCGACAGTGTTCAAGAACAAAAACTAGAGAAGAAAAAACCAGATGAGGGACATAAGTATCAATACTCACTTTAGTGAAACGTATTGAAAATGGCAGATCAATCTTTTATTCAATGTAAGTTCGTAGTGATTTTCGAGCAAAGTAGGTGAACCACTAAAAACTTGGTGATTAATAAAATAATGCACTTGATTATTTCTATTCCATCCAGGTACCGAAGGAAGCTAAAAGCTGTGACTAAAATATGAGTTAACTTTTGATTAATGCAGTCATGTGTAATAAATAATAAACGTTTATTTATATGTGTTAAATGTTTATTTAAATTCCTCGTAAAAAATATGCACTTAGCCATAAAACTGGGTGCACCGTTAAAGTAACATTAGAAAAAATATAAATTATAAAAAATATACAACTATTACAAAGTTCAAGGTCTATAAGACCAGTAAAAAAAGAAATACAAAGTTAACAGGCACTGATAATTATGTCGTGTGTGAGAACTGGCTGCGTTGCAGTATTTACCTCTGCAGATGCATACATGGAACCGGGCGTAAAGATGTACTGTTTTGCTGAAGGTCACAAGCACGGCGTTGGGGCTGACCACGCAGCCCTCGCGCTTGTGCTTCAACAAGTACTCCAGCATCATGAACCTCTTAGACACGTAGGACCTCCCTTTCTCGGGTGGCCAGCTTCGACAACCGCGCTCCGTGTAATCCGTGCCGATATCTAAATACCTCTTAAAACAACCACCAACGAATTTGCTATAGCCAGAACACCTAGCCTTATATTTCCTCGAATGTCGCTTGTACCTTTCGCTCTCGTCGGTAGATTGAAATATATTGTAACACGAGGGGTCTCCAAACTTGGCGTCGTCCAGACCGCACCTGTAGCATTTCCACTTGCTCGGGTTATTCACCTTTACTGGCTTCATACGGATGGGCATTTTGCGTTTAGGAGTACTAGTTATTTTTTTAATTTCGTGATTGTCATCGGGTGCCATTGGGGGCGCAGTTAGGATTGTTTTACCTCTATAGTAAGGTGCAATAAGACTTTGAGGAGTTATTTCTTGTCTCAGTTTATCTCGTTTGGAAGTAGTAGTTCTGGTAGGAACTACGACTGTACTGAAGGTCGACTTATAATTTAGTTTGGAAGTAGTAGTTCTGGTAGGAGTTGCGTCTGTACTGAATGGCCACTGATTATCTTGTTTGAAAGTAGTAGCACTGCTAGGAGTTATGACTGTAGTGGATGTCGGCCCATTCTGTTCCTCCGGAATAGGGGCTCCCATTACATCTAAGACTTCACTCGATGTCATCTCAGTAGTACTTAATATTTCCACTGTTCCAGGAGAATTGGAATCCTGTTCAGTTGGAGCTATTTCTTCACTCAGCCATATTGGATCTGGCTTGCGCGATAAATAATTATCTTGAAAATACAAGCGTGGATCAGGATCAGAATATACTTTATTTATGTGGGATTTTAAAGGTCCGTAGTTTGCACTATGAGTGAACTTCGCTGAATAAGCTTCTTTAAGTGGGCGATAGCTAAATTCTGGTTGAGAGATCTGGTCGGTGAAATCATTACGTCCAGGATGCGAAGAAGTATCTTCTTCGGTATACAGCAAAGGCACCTTCAACATTTCGTTGCGATCTATCAGTGGATATTTCCCCCAATATTTTACGGTTCTGAATAAAACAAGCACAAGTTAGCGAAGTTGAATGAAGACAAAATACCTAACAAAAGGTTTTCACTTATATGTTGCTCGGTCCAAGTGTGGTACCTACCATGTCGTACCAAAATCCCGCCGGGTACCTACAAACTCTATCTGATCAGCCCAACTGTTTGTACTCGAATTTTGTTCGCATTTGCGAAGTAATTAAAGGATGTGTGTGAAGCCCCGAACCGCTCTCGACCCGCGCAGGGACTATAGCCCAAACCTTCTCGTGATAAGAGCAGGCCTGTGCCCACAAGTGGAACGTGAATGTAGGCTGTTTTGGTTACCTGGTTAATTCGTACCAAGTCTTTCCTTGCGTCGTGTCTCTGAAGGGTGTCGACCTCGTAACTATTTTGATAGTAAAGGTAGGCCACCCGGTGTCTTGCGGGTACTCGTAAACGGCCTATAGGTATTTTAAATTTATTTCAGATACAACATTTACATATAGCGGAGTGTAATGGGTGATGTTTTACCAAAAAGTGTAAATAATTTTAAAAAGAGTCAAAGTCTTTTCTAATTGATTTGAATTCTTTCGAAACGAAGGTACAGAATATCTTATACCATAGAAGAAGCAAGGTAAACCTAGAATGACAAGCTTCCAACACACTACACTTCAGCGTACGTGCCCGAAATAAATGTTAAATCCGATAAAAGATGTCGCTGCCATAGATAAACCAACTCCACGAGCAACATTTAGATGGCGCTGTACAGGCGAAGTATGAAAATTTTAAGCCCCCTGGCTACTGCCGTTGTAATGTACGCCGTAAAGTATTGAGAATTTGGGATTGACACTCTTTATGATTACCTTGTCTCTACTTAGGCCCGGTTCCTATATCCACGAAACGCCTCGTTTTGCCTACGGACGGTTGATTTTTGACATTTGTTCCATAGAGAATCTGTCAAATTTTAACCGTCCGTAGGCAAAACGAGGCGTTACGTGGATATAGGAACCGGCCCTTAGTGCTTATACTTCTACTTACTTTAAACGCGATAATCCATACTAATTTCATAATGTGAAAGTGTGTTTGTTTATCCTTCCTTCACGTTGAAACGACTGGACCGATTTGTATGAAATTTGGTATGGTCATAGTGTGAGACTCTGGAAATTACAATAGATACTTTTTATATGTGTATATAATATCGGGTACACAAATTTTGCGTGAAGGTCGCGGGAAACCGGTGGAAGCAAGTAGCACAGGACCGGTCTGAGTGGCGAGCCTTGGGGGAGGCCTATGTCCAGCAGTGGACGTCTTTCTGCTGCTGAATGATGATGATGATGATGATGACACAAATTTTAAGTCTACGCGGGAAGAAGTCGCGGGCAACGGCTAGTCTTGTAAAATATATTTTATTTATACCAACGATCTCAGAAACGACTGTAACGATTTGGACGAAATTTGGAATATGGGTTTACGGGGGCGAGAAATCGATTTAATTAGATCTTATATGTGAGAAAACTCGGGTGAAAAAATATAATAGCTAACTATTTCCATTTTTCACCCGAGCACAGCTCCGTTGCCCCGCCTTATAGCAATGGCTGATGATGATGATGATGATGATGATGATGATGATGATGATGATGATGATAATGATAGACGATATGTTTAATTACATGCTATACGTTCCCACGAGTCAGAAATTCACGATTATAAAAAACTCACGTCCTCATTCATTTTGGAATCGGTACTGTTGGCATCCCGTCCTACGGTTGGTCTGTACGATGCCTGAAATAAAGGGATTATTTACAGTTCTGTCTGTCTGGGCCTTTTGTTTTGACGTTACCTAAAGAATTCATAATTATGAAACCCCTTTTGCTCTTACTCACGCTTATTGCGTGAACTTTAAACAGTGTCAAGTTGAACTTTAAATCAAGCTGCTTGAAGTTCACGCGACGCGTGAGCGATCCTATAAGGAAGAGCGAGATCCCAATTTAAGACTTCGAATAATAGGCCCAGGACATCGATATACCATCGTACCGGCTGATACCACTCATCTTCTTTGCTTTTGGTAACTTCTATATCTGGATCTTTGTCGACGTCATAATCCTCGTCGTATTCCTGAGTGGGTCTCACTAGCTCACGGTAAGACTTGACTTCGGCATCCTCGTCTTGGCTCTCAGGGAATAGAGAAAGGTCTTCCCGAGGAACATACACGCCGGGGCTCTTGCCTCGTGATAAGAACTGGCAATACGACTGAAGTAACATTGTTTGAAATGTCAACGCCCAAAGGAGCATTGCTCAATGATATCGTGAAGCACTTATGGGAGTAATTTGCAAAAGTGTATTCAAATGGCAAAGACGCGGTTAAAGTCATGTTAAACTCATGGGCTTCGATGACAGCTTGAAGACAGCTTAGACTTGGCTTAGACTACAGATCAGATACTTTGTAAAAGCTAGCTGTCACAATGCAGTCATATGAAGGAGCTCTATTCGAAACGGTACGTTAGGGCAAAGGTAGGTATAGAGACCGTAGCGTCAAAATCCCTAAATAAAAATGAAATGTTTGCCTCCTTAGCAAAATAAATTTACCCTATTAGTGATACACCATCTCCCTAGTTAGCGACATATATTGCTATACCTATTACCCGATAGGCAGATAATGTAATATTGTACTGAGATATATTGTATAAGTACTCTTATTTAGAAATAGGGACGATCCCCAATCCCTATTAACCGTTTGGAATAGAGCCCAAAGTATCTAAAGAGAAAATCTCTGAATCTGAGCTCAATGTACCAAAAGAGGCTGAGTTTTTATACAAAGCGACGAAGCTATATTCCATGCAGGGCATGGAGGTAAAGTTACTACTCCCCTCTACTCCCACAGTTAATTATTTTTTATTCCATTCTATATAAATTAATGGCTTCTGTCTTGGACACTTCGCCAATATCAAAGTTAGGGCCACAGGCCTGCAAGTTGTTCGGTAATAATGATAAATGTACAGTACAAAAGATAAATCAAGTAAAAATGGGGAAGCTCAACAAACGACAACCATCTTGGACGACGGCCATTGAGCCTCCCCCCTAATTATTTTTTCTATGCACTTGAATTATGTCACTTCTCTGGTGACTTCTTTGTCAATTGTCAATAAAATTGACGAAAACACATTCCACATTTTCTTCTTGAGCTTCTCCGTTTTTTCTTTATTTCTTTTATACTTACCGTACATTGAATCGTAAGGTACCATAACACTGCTCGGCCTGTAGGCCAATAACATGATTTTGGCGGAATCTTGAACAGAACTATTTAAAACAGAAGTAAAAGAAATATTTTAAATTGCGATGTGCTGTTATCCGCTGTGTATTTTCGTGCATTGGTGTCAGTATTTGCAAATTAGCTTGATGGAAAATTATCATGAATATAATGAACCAGAGTTACAGTTTGTAAAGGGAGATATGATCCCTGCAAACCAGAAAATTTTGCATGAAAATAATCAATCCAAAGAGTTACAGTTTGTAGAGGGAGCTATGGTTCGTGTAGACCAGAAAAAATTGCATGAAAACAATCATTTCAAAGAGTTACATTTTGTAAAAGGAGATATCGTTCGCGCGGAACAGAAAATGTTGCATAAAAATAATCAATTTAAAGAGTTACATCTTGTAAAAGGAGATATGGTTCCTAAGGACCACAAAAATTTGGATGAAAATAATCAGTTTGTAATGGGAGATATGGTTCGTGAAGACCAGAACAATTTGCATGAAAAGTATAATCCTAAAGAGTTACAGTTTGTAAAGGGAGATATGGTTCGTGCGGACCAGAACCTTTCTTCGCCGGAGAATCAAACCCGAATCCAAACAGATATTGGCAAAAAAACGGTCAAGTACGAATCGCGTGGAATGGAGAGTTCCGTATAATAATTAATTAATTATGTTGTTGTGTAATGTCTCGTCTTATTACAAACCAAAAAGAGGCACATAGAGAGAGGCACATTGTGAATGACCTATTCAACTGATTAGAGAACAGCCAGTAAGCTTGGTTCTTCCTACGAGCTACGTTGAGTTGAATAGGGCTTTACAAAAATTTAATATCTGCAATTCATAGGTACTGCATCTGTGATTTTAAAAGGGCACCGTGGCTGTAAGAAATAAAATTTAAAATAAATAGATAGTGAACATGTTCGTTTTCCTTACCAGTTATTGAGTTGCGCCGCAAGCTGTGACTTACTTAAGTACCTAGTTAAATTTTAACTAATCGTCTGTTGAGGTTGGGTCTGTTCAAGTCATCTTGATAATAGAAGAGATTTTTTATGAAAAGCTTGCGTTTGAACGTGACAATGAGCTTTGTAGCTATTGTCTCGCATCGGGGCTGCGTGCGCGCAAGTCGCAACCCTAGCGGGTAATCGGGATTCGGGTACGCCGGCTCATTCCGCGCCCGACCGCCGCGCCGCGAGCATGCGTGTCGCGCTCCTCCTCCTGCTCCTACAGGGAGCGGTTGCGGAGATCCTTACTCCTCCGTACCTAAACCTCGCCCTGGGAAAGAAGATTACGGCAACGGCGACCTGCGGAGACGAGGGACCCGAGCTATACTGCAAATTAGTCGGAGCGAGCGCGAACGACGATGAAAGAGTGATACAGGGGCAGGTATGTAGCTTTTTTGAAAATTTGTGTCACTTCCTTCTGTTCTACCCACCGCGTGAAATTCGGTTATCGAGTTCCCGCGGGAACTTATGTTTTTCCGGGATATAGTAGCAAGCCTATGTCCTTCCTCGAGACTCCAAATAGGTATTTCATACCGAATTTCATTATTAGAAATCAATTTAGCGGTTTAAGCAAAAATAGATAATAGATAGACAAATATTGTAACAGCGAGAGTTACTTTCGCATTTATAATATTAGTATGGATTATAAACATGCAAGTTTGTAGGTTCTCTGGAATTATTTACTAGGTACTTAAGCCGATTTTGAAAATTATTCCTACTTAAGTGACTAGGCTTTAATCTTATCTCCTATTTTCCTGCGGGTTCGGGACCAACGCGGGTTATACCTAGGGAAACGGCTAGCAAAGATTATTGTATTCGGGTATGGCAACAAACACTGGAGCGGATTGGGGAATTAACACACACACATTTCTGAATTACTTCACAGATGCGTGTAGAAGAAAATCAGCGTGAGTAAACACGCTGATTTTCTTTCACCGAAAATCTCAGTGGTAAATTAAAATTGAACTTCGCACATAAGTAAGTTTTAAACCCCGATCCACTGCATGAGAGGTGGCTTTGATATGAAGTATTGGAGTACCATCTGGGGCTATATTCGAAGTACCGTCTTAAATAGGGACAGGGAGATTCCCTATAGGATCGCTCACGCGTCGCGGCGTTGCAACCGAGCTTTAAGCAGCTAGATTTAAAGTTCAACTTGAGCGCCGTGACGCGTCAGCGATCCAATAGGGAATCTCCCTGTCCCTATTTAAGACTTCGAATATAGCCCCAGTATGCAACGGTAGTCAACTAGATATATGTATTAATAGAGTTGTATTTTAAAATATTGTAGGTATGGTCTGCAGCGGTGGCTCTTATTGACTATGGAATTTAGGGTTGCAATGTCCTAAAATGAAAAAGCCGGACTCTGCCTAGAAAAAAGCCGGACATTTTACCCTAAAATCCTGACATCACCACAACTAAAACCCAAAACAAATTTATTAAGCGGAACATCCCTTTTTTAAATGGTAAACCTCATTTTTTCCCGTTCTCGTGGGAATTTCGGGAAATTCTCTCCTAGAGTTCCCTTACACTCCTCCAGGAAGCTACATGCCAAATTTCAGCTTTCTTCTATCAGTACTGACATGACTGACATGCTGACAGTTAGTGATGATGATGATGATTGCTTCGCTTGAGGCGCTAAAAAAAAGCCAACCAAAAGCCGGACAGGCCGGACATATGAATATTTGGCCGGACACAACTCGAGAAAGCCAAACATGTCCTGCTAAATACAAACATATGGCAACCCTAATGGAATAGGTACGCGCAATATTCCTCTGCCTGCGTATACGAGGTATCATCCAGTGCATAGTGCAGCGTTAGCCGTCACCCGATACCGTGTTTATGTAATTATGGTGACACATACGACACCCATAGAAACAGACTAGCAAATTTTAACGAAACAATGCAGTTTTTTTCAAGTTAAGCTACTCTGTCGTATTAAACTTATTTTTAGGTAGGCACTGTGAATAAGGTTGCCATCTCCTAAAATGAAAAAGCCGGACTCTGCCTAGGAAAAAACCGGACGTTTTACTCTAAAAGCCTGACATTACCACAACTAAAAGCCAAACACAAATTTATAAAGCCGATTTTTAAATGTTAAACCTCATTTTTTCCCATCCCCGTGGGAATTTCGGGAAATCCTCTCCTAGAGCTCCCTTAAGCACTAATAAGAAATCCACATGCCAAATTTCAGCTTCCTTCGATCAGTACTGTCATGACTGAGAGTAGTGATGATGATGATGATTGCTTCGCTTGAGGCGCTAACAAAAAGCCAAACAAAAGCCGGACAGGCCGGACACAACTCGAAAAAAACTCAAACATGTCCTGCTAAATTCAAACAGATAGCAACACTAACTGTGAAACCAAGATCACTTTCATGATGGCTGAATTCAAGTAAAAACTTTAAAGATGCCATGTGATGGCCGGATGGGATGGGTAATCTAACAATGAATTTTGCCAAACAGTGCTCGCACTGTTGTGATCCGCTATAGCTGGTCAAATTACAACTATCATAGAGGCATTCCCTTCTCAGGGTAACGCGCTCGCGATCTGTTTTTTTTTATGTCAATCATATCAATACATATAAGGACTCGCTTACAATCAGGTGTTCTGAGAGCTTGTGTGCCAATCAATGATATAATATAAAAAAAATACTTGATTAAAAAAGATTCTTGTAGAGTAATTATAATTTAATTCTATGTCGAGCATCGAACCCTTATCAGAACGGCGGCAGGATGAGATAACTTATCTCGGCCGGTTAAATGGACCGTTGTATCTAACAGAGATGCTGCCTCCTATTCAGGTTGCGAAGCTCAGAGTATAAGTACATTATGAAAAAAAAAACGCCGTTTAGATACGGACAAGTTGGGACTTGGCACGACCTTGATGGACGTTAGTTCCAAACTGATAGGTCTTGGGAAGCTCCCGTAAAGAGCACGGCACTAGTCGTGTATCATGTAATCATGTTTAACCATGTTTATGTTTATTATCATAAGATGATTATATTTGGAACCTAATAAACTTTAAAAATCGAAAAATCAATCAATCATGTTTAACTATACCT
Organism: Aethes cnicana; assembly: GCA_963971205.1. Taxonomy (NCBI): domain Eukaryota; kingdom Metazoa; phylum Arthropoda; class Insecta; order Lepidoptera; family Tortricidae; genus Aethes; species Aethes cnicana. Next base: position 1,907,085 of record OZ020272.1, read on the forward strand.
AGGTGTCTACCTAGAACGGCTGCTACAACGCGCACGCTTTCGGCTTCACCCGGGCTTTAAGATTTAATTAATGAATTTTGTCGAATATCATCAATGGAACGTGTTTAAGCATTGTGATACATAGTCATCATGTTAATCGACACACTATTCTTAAATATAGGTAGGTAAGTACGTCCTGCCATTCATGCGTCCAATTCTTTTAAACCCAACTTTATTCTAACGAACGTTAGAATATAAAACATTTTATTACAATCACAAAAAAAACTGATAAGAAAAGTGTAACGTACTAGTACCATTCAAAAATTATCTGTGACCTCCGACCCCCGTATCTCTAAAACGAAAAACTATACATAGGTACGTACTCGTAGGTTGCTGTATGTGTATGTTTTTTTATTCACGCATGATGAGATCATTAGAAATAAGTTAGGCATCTAAACTAAACAGGCATTTAATGAACATGTGTGATCATATTTTTAGTGGGCTTAGGGTCAAATTAAAAAGTTCAATGTGCTCTACATTATGATTTAAAACAGAACTTTAAAAAGGGATGAGACAAGTTCTTTCTCTGTACCCTTCGCATTGCCTTCATATTAATCTATATTACGAGTAAATAATCGCTGTCTGTAATTTATTCACGCTTAATTAAACCACTTTGGATGAAAGGTATGGAGATAGTTTAAGTCTCGGGGTAGGACATAGGCCACTTTGACTACGATAAAAATAAGGAAAGACATTTCTCTATCTATTCCGTTGACAATCAAACAATTTGTCAGTTCTTACGATCATAATCTGGCTGCAGTAAATTCGTGTAAGATATAATATGTTATCAAGATACAGGCCTAGTCTCGTAATAAGTCGCCAAAGATGTGCGTGCATCATAAAACCGGGCTCATTCATAAATAATGTAAAAAATAATACAAAAAGAACACACAGAACAGACATTCATTTACGGGAACCAAGAAACAAAAGCATTTGGCCGCCACATGCTGCAAAAACGATCTCGGCCGAACGCCCCCGAAGACGTCCAAATAGGAATTCGAGTTTGAACCGACACCAACTTATGTTTGCCAATTGTTGGGCCATGTGGCTTTGAAAGTTTCTCACGAAATAAGGTAACGGGGACCGCATGAGTTAGTTTGTGTTAATCGTTGTGTTTTAGATCTAACTTTGACTGGACTAGCAAAAATTGCCTAAGTCTGTCTTTGTAATATTATAATTCATGTTATATGCTGATGATTAGGTCATTGATAAAATGCATTGGTTTCTTTCACATTATAGTGACTACAAGATCGCTTATAATGCGATAATGTTACACAGGGAAATTAAAAACTTGGATATAAAAAGCCTGGGGCTATATTCGAAGTCTTGAATAGGGATCTCACTGTTCCCTGTAGGATCTCTCACGCGTCCCGTGAACTTTAAGCAGCTAGATTTAAATTCAACTTGACGCGTGAGCGATCCTATACGGAACAGCGAGATTCCTATTTTTCATGGTTTACGCGCGTATTCTATTCGCTCAATTTGTGTATGCCATTGTTTGTTTCCTTTTTGTGTGTTTAATTTTGTGTCATACAAAAATTATTGTATCCAAACTTGGCATTACCAAGTCAAAAAGTTCTCGTGACGACCTTTACGATGTTTGACTTCGCCTCACATCGTGACCCGTGCCACTCGCTTTTTTTCACCTCTCTTATATAATACAAGTATTACATAAAATGCTATTTTTTCTTCAGGTGTGCGACATGTGCGATGCCTCCAACGAACTCAAAATGCACCCCCCAGAGTACGCGGTCGACGGGCTGGAGACGCGCTGGCAAAGTCCCCCCCTTTCCAGGGGAATGAAGTACAACGAAGTCAACCTGACCATCGACTTGGGACAGGTGAGTTATACATACAAAAACAAAATACAAAAAATCTTTTTTTGCCCCCACAAGGTTGTAAAATGACTTAGAACTAATGCATAAGTGTAGGTACAATTTTTATTAATTTAATACATACACGACCAGGGGCTCTATTCGAAACGTTACATAGTATAGGGAAATTCTCTATCCCTGTGCTTACGCGTCACAGCGTTGAAAACGGACTTTAAACAGCGAGCTTTAAAGTTCAATTAGTGACGGTGAGCGCAGCGATAGGGAATTTACCTTTCCCTGTGTAACGTTTCGAATAGAGCCCCAGCCCAGTAGACAGTGACAGCTGTGTAGAGTATTTTTGCCGTAGGTATATAATTGTTTGCTTTATACGAACATTTTAACTTTATTATTATAAGAATTTCAGTGCCAAAAGGCTCCGCTTTTTCATACAAATTGATACCGTCTACCGGGCAATGACAGTATCGAAATTTTATTTTATTCTACGCTTGCTATAAATCCAACCTTGCCAACTTAGGCCCGGTTCCTATATCCACGAAACGCCTCGTTTTGCCTACGGACGGTTGATTTTTGACATTTGTTCCATAGAGAATCTGTCAAATTTTAACCGTCCGTAGGCAAAACGAGGCGTTGTTTGGATATAGGAACCGGGCGTTAATGTTCAACGCATGCCAAATGTATACGCTAAAGCGAAATGAAAATTACTTCGTTATTTACAGGTATTCCAATTTCTTTCTAGCTATGGTTTTTATTATTAAATACGAAGGTTCCTCAAGACGCACTAATGTATGCACTAGTGCGTCAGTCCACTGAAAAATTCAAGTAAATACGAGTATCGTCAGATAAAATTTATTCTTCAGATAGGTACCTACTAGAGCTACGTATACAAAATTTAAATTTCATTCGTATTTTGTATGGGCTGTCTGAAGAATAAATTTTATCTGACGATTGAAAAATCAGCCCTAAGTCTATCTATCAGACTCGCGTTTCAGTTTCACTCTAGATTGTGATATGTCTAAGCCATGTTTAGGATGCACCCGGGCCCGATATAGATGTCCGAAAGTGCAATGAACCCGGTTACTTCACTCCGAGGACATAAAATTATATTTAGAAATTCCCTCCTTCAGTTTCACCACGCACGGTTTTCAAGTCGGCAAATCTTGAGTCGAGCCGGCTGCCTAGAAGCAAAGGGATTTGATATAGGGATACGGGCTCAAGTAAAACACTGTGACGATATTTTACCCACAGAATCAGCTATCGATTCTAAGCATGTTTATTAGATTTTTTAGTTGGTAAATAGAAAATATTTGTATGGTATTCAGGTATCGCTCACAGTCACAGCACCAATTCCATACTGGGTCATGGTATTATTTTTTACTAAATCGAAAAAAATTAAAAACATGCTTAGAATCGATGGCAGATTCTGTGGGTAAAATATCGTCACAATGTTCTGCTTGACCCTATATAGGGATCGTCAAAACTTCACAGATTTCAAATCTTCTGTACGAATTATTACTTAGAAATGCTAAAAACGAGCCTTCGTCTGATAGAAACAAAAGTAGCCCGATTTTGTCGTCTGAAAAGGACAGTGCTATACGGATGAGCGAGGTGCAATATGAACTTCCCATTCTACCTGAACCCGTTTTAGGGCAAACATTGAAGATGAGATGATGCCATGCGAATATTGCTGTGCGATTTTTGGAGATTGATGACCGTGTTTTTTTTATTTATTTACTAGCTTCTGTCCGCGACTTCATCCGCGTGGAATTCGGAAATAGCGTTCCCGCGGGAGCTATGCATTTTCCGGGATAAAAAGTAGCCTATATGTTGACCAGTGTTATAAACTATACCCCCATACCAAATGTTGTTGCAATCCGTTCAGTAGTTTTCGAGTTAAATCCGGGCATACAAACATACATAAAATAAAAATACATACATCCAGGTTTTTTTTCTAAAAATCGTTATTTTGTGTCCGGTGTCGTTTATTAGTCCCAACGACTTGATAGTTTCAGACTCGACTTCTTCTACAGACTTATTATTAGTAGTAATGTTACATATCATAGATAAAGGATTAACCTAACCTCGCGTCAGTCATTATTATTTTAAGAAAAATTGGTAGATGTTAGATTAAAATAATAAAGAGTCGTAATTTCACTTTCAATTGGACTTTTTTTTACTTTTATAAGGTATACACAGACTCAGATCAAAGTTCATGAATTTATCAAAAAAAATTAAAAACTTCGACTTGAAAGCTTAAAATGACAGTCGATGTAACTTTGTAGATGCTCGTATGTTTACGATTGCGTAATGCTTAAACCCAATCGACGACAGGATGGAGTGGGTGCATTGCCTAGTGATAAATATTCCGTAGTTCCGTAGCTACCGAAACTACAAAAATATGCCAATAATTATCTCAAAAACTACGCGATTGATTTTGTTCAAGGGTCATCATACACAGAACGCGAAAACAGGGGTCTTTCCTGTGGACAATGCAAAAGTTAACGGCTTGGGTATACATAAGTTATGTTTTTATCATACAGGTTACAAGAGAGGATTTGTATGCACATGTATGTAAAGGCCCAGCGAGAAATTAGGCTTTTAAACCCCTTAACTTTGGGCTGTCCACAGGAAAGATTTGTAACCTTAACTCATACTAAAAAATGTCATGACTCTCAAACTAATTTTCGATTAAGGTTTGTTGAATTAGTTATTCACTTTTGGCTGTGAAATGCGGACGGACAGACAGACGGAACTTACGTGACGTTAATATATAGGGGTTCTGTTTTTTTGCCAATTATCTACGAAACCTTAAAAAGCACCGCCGTAGAAGGTTTTTATGCTTCCAGATCGACCAGATTTAAGTTGTGTGTAATTGTGTTTAGTTCTACTCTAACTAATAATATTAAAACAAGATTTGATGTTCTTATTTTTGTATCTATAGTTTAGTTTATATTTAGTTGTAAACGGTTTAGCAAAAGCCACGCGTTTGGTGCAGAATTGATGATGCTTTTTATTGCCCATAAAACGAACTTATTCAAGGTTTCCGTTCGTTAATTAATGTAGGTAGCCATAAAATGTGTAAAAATACATGTTCTTTTATGCTTTGCGAAACGAAAAATGTCTATTCGTTGCGCGAAAGTAGAGCCCTTGCATTTATAACATTAATTTTGGTATAATTTACATACATGCAGGGATACATTATCCCATGTCCCCATTTGAAAACCCAAAGGAGGCCCCGAGGTTGACATACCTTCGGTGTTCCAGGAATTCCACGTGGCATATGTGTTCGTGAAAATGGGCAACTCCCCTCGGCCGGGGCTCTGGGCGCTGGAGAAGTCTCAGGACTACGGGAAGACCTTCAAACCTTGGCAGTACTTCTCGGACTCGGTGCAGTGAGTACCACGATCATTATACGAAAATAGTAGATTGTTTACCAAGGGACTAAAACAAGCTATTATGACACGAGATGTTTAGCCACCCGAGCAGAGCGAGGGTGGCTATAGTTCGAGTGTCATTATGGTTGTTTAGTCACGCGTTAAACACTCTGCGTTTCACTTCGAATGTGAGGAAAAAAAAGTTCCATACAAAATTACGATATTCATTATAACAAAGTAGATAACCGGCTACTTCCCGATGACCTAGAATCATGAAATTTCTTACAGCACACGTACAGGAATAAATCTATAACCGTAAATATTATATATTTTGGTGCAAAAAAAGCCAATTTACTAATACAAACATATCATTTGCGGTTGGCGCAGTAGCCGTGTATACTTCACCAACCGTAAATAATAAGTTTGTATTGTTATATTTGCATTATCAAGTTTGTAGGTACGGAACCCTCCGTGCGCTAGTCCAACTCGCACTTGCCCTGTTTTTTATCACGTGACGTTTTGAATGATATTAAGCCAACAGATTCAAACTTTAAAACTATTAATATATTTTAAAACTAATTGGGTCATGCATTATTACATGAATTAACTTTAAATAAAACAAGATTCATAGGTATTCGTAATCATAAAATCGTGTTTCACGAAATTAAATCGTTTTTTCACGCCCTAGAAATTGTCTAGGTTCACTGGAAATGGGGATAATCCTCCTTTCACAAACTCTGTGGTTGGCTGTTTAGGCGGGTTTCCAATGTAAATTAAAAAAAAATACTTTTAGTCCCTAGAGACTAAAAAAGAGCTTTAGTCCCGATGTGCAGAGACTAAAGTAACATTTTAAGAGCATGAGAAGTGAAAAAATTAAAGTTTAAGGTTTACTGGGGATAAGTAGGTGCAATGTACATTTAGAGATTTTAGACCGGTTTTGCACTACCGCTGATCCAAATCCATTAACATATATAGGTCCAGAGGAGTCGTAGAAATATTTGTCTGTATTTGTTATCTGATTTCTATTCAATCTAATGAGTTAACTAGGTCTACGGCTCCACTGGACCATATTCTCGGCTCTATCTTAACGTGGTGGTCACTGGTCACACGGTTAAAGAGAGAAAGATACTAAATAGCGAGTGTTTTCCCCAGGGACTGTGAACGGTACTTCGGCAAGGACAGCCTCCAGCCTATCACGAGAGACGACTCTGTCATCTGCACAACGGAATACTCACAAATCGTGCCACTCGAGGGTGGAGAGGTAAGTCGATTATCGTGCGACATCTAACTAAAGAAAGAAGAAGGTATACGCGCAAAACCTAAGGTTTTCGTCACTATCATATTGTAAAGTCCCCCGCCGCGTCTGTACTCAAAAGTACAGAAGAGATTTTTTATACGGTTTTCGCAAATAATAATAATTTTATTTATTTATATAAGAAGTGTTACAAGAAAGAAGTATAAGTACAGATGCAATGTAAACTACAGTTAGTTTTTCTATAAACCTGGAGCGCCGCGGGGCGTTGATTTCTTAAGTTTTTTTTTTGGTAGGGTTAGGTACTTACTTCCAACTTACTTCATACTTTTTATAACTACACAGAATTTACTTCCTACTTATCTAATTATTTTTACTAATAATTCGTTTTAATAAACGAGTGATTCGTTTATAAATGATTTCGCATTTTCATAAGTAGCTTTTTTGGGTGTGGTAGTTGTTATTTGAGATATAAAATTCCCCTCAACGTAGGATCGGCTTGGAACTAACCAAACCTGGGCGTCTATTCGAGTCGAGTCTGGAAGTGATTCTATAGGGAACGGGAAGATATAGGAATTCTCGGATAAACCTGTTATTCGAGACGTCAAAAGTGACTGCTAAGTGAGTCACTACATCCCAAAGTCCAAACGTTTAGAATATAAACAAACCTGACATTCAGCGTTAGTTTTGGGCTAGGTCAGTTAGTATAAGCATTTACAAGGTCGTTCATGTTAATTCTAGATCCCGATCTCTCTGCTGAACTACCGTCCGTCGGCGAACAAGTATTTCAACTCATCGGTGCTCCAAGATTGGACCAGGGCCACCACGGTCAGGCTGCGGCTGCTCCGGACCAAGAACCTTCTCGCGCATCTCATGTCCGTCGCTAGGCAGGACCCCACAGTCACCAGAAGAGTAAGTCAATATTTCTATTTCTACAATAATTGCGGTAGTGATTGCTCGCCCCTCCAAAGTCAAAACGCTTTATTATATCTGTGAAAGTATTTACAAAGCATCACAATACTTACAACTACTAATCGCTTATTCTTAGGTATGTAACTAAAAACATACAATACAATAGTAATTTGGAGGGGAGCTATTGGTATTTTCTCCGTAACTTTTGCAGCATCTTTTCCTCCAAATTTCCTCAGTGTTTTTGATCGATCATTTTGCCAATAATTACTTATATTACGATTACTTATAGACGTGGCCGCTAACGATGGGCTTATAAGGCAGAAGATCACTCAAATGGCAATAGAGATTTTAATGCTCGGGTTTTGTATGTGTCATAGAATTAAAAATATAGAATATTCGCAATAAAACTAGGATCAACATAGCAAGAAGAAATGCGAAGATCAGAAGAAATGGCAGTTGGATGGATAAGAACAAAAAAATCATACCTCCTGCAAAGACTGCCTAGTTTAGTTATGTCAATTGGCTTTGGGTGAAAAATTACAATGTGCATGATTCTTTTTTTATGGATAGGAATAACCTTCCGTTATAAGAGAAAAAAATCTGAGAATTTTCCGTGGCGTAGATTTTGCGTAAAAAATAAAATTGGTTTTGCGTTATAACGATTTAAAGATTCGGGTTTTCCTTCGTCTACGATACGGAAGGTTATTCCTATCCATAAAAAAAAAATCGAGCACATTGTCATTTTTCACCCATAGCCAATTGAGCTGACAGCAACCTGTCGGCGTTTCAACAGGATTTTTAAAATAATTTGATTGGTTTGTATAAAACTTGTCTTCCTCCGCAGTACTTCTACAGTATCAAGGACATCAGTATCGGAGGCCGGTGCATGTGCAACGGACACGCCGAGAACTGCGACCCAGCGCAGGAGAACATTCTGGTGTGCCGCTGCCAACACAACACCTGCGGGCCCCAGTGCGCTCAGTGCTGCCCCGGCTTCGAGCAGAAGAAGTGGAGGATATCACAGAACTGGGACAGGTTCTCTTGCGAACGTGAGTTCATTTTAGACTTAGTTTACTAAATTGTAAGGACGTGCTATACTGTATGTACATTCTAACTCAATGCTATAGTACTGATACCCAGCGAAAGGCATTCTTGAGTTTCGAGTTTTTTCAGCCATTAAAAATAGATTCACGCCTTCTTATCCCGTTTTAATTTAAACAGAAGATTGCATTTAATAAAGAAAAATATGAACCGCATAGTCTAGATATAGCTATTTTGAAATTATTTAAGACACAGCGTAATTGAATGTCATTCAAGCAAACTTAAATGCTTGCTCCAAAGATCCCAAGGTCGAAATGTATATGCAAACTAGTTTCTGCCCGTGGCTTCGCCCGCTTGGAATTCGGTTATCGCGGTCTCGCGGAAACTTTGCGTTTTACCGGGATAAAAAGTAGCCTATGTTATTCCCAGGCTCCCAAACTATCTCCATACCAAATTTCATTTAAATCCGTCCAGTCGTTTCGACGTGAAGGAAGGACAAACAAATAAACACACTTTCACATTTATAATAGGGATGACGACAACTTCCTTTTTTTCTTAGTCTATCAGTATGATTATTGAAAAGTATTGGACACGTATTTTTTTCTTTTTTCCCGTAATCAAACTTATACGGAGATATATTGAGTTGAAATGTCGCGTGACGTCACGGTTAGGTACGATTTATACCTAACGGTGACGTAGTTAGCCCCCGCTCTCCAACTTTAATGCGTTTTAACTTAGTCATTCTTTGTTAATTTGATAAAACAAAAATACGTGTCTAATATTTTTTTATTACCTGACTGACGGACTAGTTAGAATTTCGATTTCTTCACCCTGTCGTCATCTCTATTAAGTATGGATACTCCAAAACCTCAAGATGCATGATTGCCCTACAGCTTGCAACTGCCACAACCACACGACCGAGTGCAAATACGACTCGGAAGTGGACGAGAAGCACCTGTCCCTGGACATCCACGGGCGGCACGAGGGCGGCGGCGTCTGCCAGAACTGCCAGCACAACACCGAGGGCATCAACTGCGACAAATGCAAGCCGACCTTCTACAGGCCACAGTACAAGCAGTGGCACGAGATCGACGTCTGCCAACGTGAGTTTTGTTACAGGCACCGGCACAAATCTTGAGCGGTGGCTTTAGATGCGCAGAATTGAAAATAAGGTCTCATCGGCAGAGGGGCGCGGGACGTAGAGGGCGCTCTGTCGTGCGCGCACGCTTATTGGCCGTTCAGTCGTAAACATGCGCAGAAATCCTCTCTACTTTCACTCACCGCTCAAAATCCGTGCCAGGGCGTGAAACTAGTATTAAAGGCCCTGTTCCTATATCCGCAATACCTCGTGTTGCCTACGGATGATTAAAATTTGACATTTGCACCATAGAGAACCTGTGTCAAAGTGAATGATGAGTTCTTTGACATGTTTCAGAAAATTGTTTCAGTTGTTTGAAAATTACCAGTTCTTTTCTGATATATTTGTGTAGGTTCGAGGCATTCTTTTTATTTATACCTACTTATTTAATGTTGTAGTGTCGAGCGTCAAAGAGATGTTACACATATTTGCACCCTATTCCGTTGTATTAAGGTCCAAAAGTGTAAACATCTCTGTGACGTCTACTGTACGAGTATACGTTTTTTGCAGCGTGCAACTGTGACCTGCATTATTCCACCGGCAACTGCAAGGAGGGCACCGGACAGTGCGAGTGCCGGAAGGAATACAACGCGCCACTCTGTGACTCCTGCGCATACGGGTACGATGCTACGACGCAGGGTATATACATATGTAGGCCACCGTATTCTTGCTCAGCAGCGGGCGCCACTGTCGTTGGAGACTGCGTTCCAGGCGGTGATTGGAGAGTTGTGTATCTGTCAATGTCAAACCGCGCAAATTAGCCAATGGCTGCCTTGGCCGACACCAACGCCACTAGCGCCCTCATTGAGCTTTGATAGAAAACATCACAGCCCATTTATATACGTCCCACTGCTGGGCCCAGGCCTACTCTCAGCACGAGAGTGTTTGGGCTATAGCTATAGGCTCCACGCGGACCCAGTGGCGATACGGGACTTCACACACATCCTTAAATTACTTCGCTTGAACATGCGTTCAGGTTTCCACTCGATTTTCCTTCACCAAAAAACTCAGGGTAGGTATAAATTGAATTTCATACATAAGTAAATACAAAGGTGCGAGCCGAGTTCGGACCCCCGACTCTCTGCACGAGAGGCGGTAGGTCAAACCACTAGGCTACCACGTCTTTTAATAAGGTCACCATTCCCAGGTACTTCGATTATCCCGACTGCAAACCCTGCACATGCAATCTAAATGGCACCGATGGCGAACACTGCACTCCTCTGGATGGAATCGTAAGCTCTATTCTTCATCTTGGTTAATTAGGAATTACCTCTATTACAAGGGGCCTCGCTCACGGCGACTTTTTGTCATATCGGTTACGCATATCGCTATCCTTTTTTACATCAAAGAGCGCCGCAGCATCGCTACAAAAAGTCGCCGTGGGCAAGGGCTCTAATTTAAGGACTAGTCCCGCCGCCGGCTATGAGTGAAAGTCATTGACCTATAATAAGTAAAACATATGGACGAACAGTGCCTAACAGAATATGTCAAAATATATGGAGCAAACTGACATTAGATAATACGTTCCAATATGCTAATAACGCCTCTTTACAACGAAGGCCAAACGGGGGCCCGAGCTGTTCGGGCACCCGTTTTGACGGAGCCATTTTTCTCCGGTTGATTGTGAATCCTTACTTATCTGATCAACGGTGAAAGCTATCGATTATTTTCTTGCTCAAAAACTAACAAAAGATAAATTTCGTGTCAGTAAAAGAGACTATCATATACACTCAACAGTCAGCGATCACTTATCACTACATAGTATAAAACAAAAATCACCTCGATGTCTGTCTGTCCCTATATATGCTTAGATCTTTAAAACTACGCAACGGATTTAGATGCGTTTTTAGGGTTCCGAAGTCCACTAGGAACCCTTATAGTTTCGCCATGTCCGTCCGTCTGTCCGCACTATTGTTCGGAGATGCTTTAGTTCTAGAAAGCTGTAATTTGGCATGAATATACATATTAGTTACGGTGACAAAGTGGTACAATAAAATTTTGAAATATATTTTTTTATAGGGTACCTCCCCTACTGGTAAAGCGGGGATGTAATTTTTTTTTCTTGCGTACCCCATGTTGTGGCATATCGTTGAATAGGTCTTGAAAAAATATTGTGGGTTTGTTAAAACCATTTTTCGATTAAGTGATGCGTTTGTCAAATATTAAGCTTTAAACTGCTATTTTTTGTTAAAGTCACGTGTCCCCCCCCCCCTGCCAGCTAAATGGTGGTATTTGGATGGCTGAAAAAAATCACGGTTGTGGCGTATATAACGTAGTTGAAAGGAAAACTATCACAGCTAAGTAGGCTGTACAAATTTACGAGTCATTAGTCGACTTATGAAATGATTAAAAAACCAATGATTTTTCTCGAGCGGCAGGGGCGTCGGGCGGGCACGTCATACCACAGGCTAGCTAGATGCTAATAAGTCTTAGAAAGGTACTGTGGGCATCGTCAACTTCGGAACCCTATAATTTGCGCGTGGCCCGACACGCACTTGGCCGGTTTTTTTTAATAGACAGAGTGATCCAAGAGGAAGGTTTCAAGTATATAATTTGTATAGTTTAACGCACAATTACCGCGGGGACGCTATAACCGAATTTCACGTAGACGAAGTCGCGGGCAGGAGCTAGTAGGTAAATATAATGTGGTCGTCTAGGTATAAATACGTACCAAAATATATGTAGGTACTGTATTAGATAGTATTTCAGGAAAAGTTCTGACACACTATCTACATATATTTTTGTTTATTTTTTGAGCGAGAATATAGTCGATAGCTGATCGCTTATTGGCCGGTGGTGTGATAAGTGCCTTCAGGTGGCCTTAAGAGGGTTCATCCCGAAAGTTGGCAACGTCGCATATAGCTGTCAAATGTTTCGCTGTTTTTATTAATTTCTCAATATTACCGAATTAAAAAAGAAGTTATCATTCTATGGTTGAATGACGCGTCTCGTTTTATATTCGTTGGTTAGGCATTCAAATGATAAGATTACATTAAAATGCATGGAAAATGCGATGGAAAGTTTTCAAAAGATAGTACTTCCATAATCCTAAAAATTTCGTGTTCCTATGATAATTGTTGCAATCCATACTTAATGTTTTATTCAATCATAGAGCGATAATTCATGTTTTCATTCAGTAACATTCAGAGATTAATGAAAACAGCGATATATTTGACAGCTATTTGCGACATTGCCAACTCTTGGAGTAAACCCTCTCAAGTTGGTTTTTCGTAGAGATTGAAGGTTAGGTTGTAAACTGATTTAGTAACTAATACATTGATCCATGTGTTATTTCACAGTGTCCATGTAAATCCAACTACGCCGGCCAGTCGTGTGAGATATGCGCGGATGGCTTCTACTCTCCAGAATGCAAACGTTAGTACCCAATGCTGGAGAATACATGATGCATCTATGTAATGAATGTATCCATATAAAGATAGCATTAACTACTTTGAAAACATCGATAATAATAGCAGTAACTTCTGAGACGAAATGAGATCAGAAATAAACTCTGCAGGTACAGCCTCAGTTGTCTTAAATTTGGTACACATAATTCTAACCCCAAAGTGCTAAATTTTTGGATAAATTAGGATTATTGCTGAATCCAATCATCCTGATTCAAAATAGGGCACATCTCTTTTATGGTTCATATATGCTTTTTTTATGTAATGGTATAGGCGAACGAGCGCACAGCCCACCTGATGGTAAGTGGTCACTGCGGCCCATGGACACCGAAATCCTATGATCCCCATTAAGAAACCATACGATCTCGAATGCGTTACCCTGAGGCTTAAGATGAAATGCCTCTGTGCCAGAAATTTCTTGCTTTTTGATTCTTCTATTTTCTCCTAAATACGCCAACTCGAACCTGTGTTCAACAAATTATTAAAATAGTATAAAATTACAATAGAACAACAGTGGTGCGTTCTTCTCCGTAGGTAACATAACATTGCAAAAAAACTGACTTTCGCTGATTGATTTGATTACCTACTTAGCTATCTGTTTTTTCGCGCGCCTTGACGCGCCTGCCGCGTCCCATCACTGTGAACTTATATCTATCTATCTCTCTCCCGCAGCGTGCGAGTGCAACACCATCGGCTCCGTGTCCGACGTGTGTGACAAGGACGGCGGCAATTGCACGTGCAAGAGCAAGTTCGCCGGGAGGAAGTGCGACGAGTGCGAAGCCGGATACTACAGTTACCCGAAGTGCCACCGTGAGTTCCTAATTATTATTAAGAACCTCTTTTTCCCACTGCTGAGGCCTCTCTCCATCCCTTCCACTGATCCCGATTTCCAGCAGCTCCTGGTCAGTTCGTCAAAAAGGAGTCCAACTCATCTCGCCATCGTCTTCTCGGTCTAGCTCGTCTCCGTCTGGAGTTACTGGGCTGTGGGTCACTGTGGTCGCTTTGGCCCACAACTCGCTCCCAAGTTCCTTATAGCCGTTTAAAAAAAAAAGCGGTGTCAAGTTTAAGACTATATGATTGTCATCAGCTTTGGGTCGGTTCACTTGACACCGACTTTGTAGGCTGTCGGAGTTTGAAATCGGTTTTAATTATATCATTTTGAAAAATAATCGACTTCAGTTTCCAAACATGGGTACAATGGGACGTAAAGTCTCACTGTAGTCTTTGAAATTGATGCCAAAATCATACACGTGCTAACAAATTTTGAAGAGTTCCCTAATTTTCTCATGGATCCCATCATCAGAACGGAACCTAAATTAAAATGTGACCAATCCGGACTACCTTTCGATAAAAAAAAACATCGAAATCGGTTCACAATTGACGGAGAAATCGCGGAACATACATACAAAAAATAGGTAAAAAAAACATACAGACGAATTGAGAACCTCCTCCTCCTTTTTTCGAAGTCGGTTAAAAACGTATCATCGGACATTTTAACAAATTTTAACTACAAAATAAATAATTTTGTGTGAAAGGAAAAACGTTCAGAGTTTTTTTGGATTTTGTAGATGTCTCTCTTCCGGCTAAATTCTTACTTCCTGTTCCCTGACCTCCCCCCTCTTTGAAGTCGTAACTCCGTTACTATCTAACACTGGTTGCAAGAACGAGATAAATTAAAGCCTACCCAAGTACCCACTTATACGAAAGTGTACCTACAGTGGCAGATTATCCAACCTTTTTATTCTTTGCGCATACTGGCCGGTGACAATTAAGTAAATGTTGCGGCCATATACTTTTATTTCTTTTTTGTGCGAGTTGTCTTTTGTTTTTTTTTTCATTAATTTGACGAGATGCGCCTGCGAATTCGTTCGTGTTTAAAAAGTACCCTATAATGATGACGATGACGACTCATTCCTTTCTTAACGATTTATTGCAGAATGCAACTGCGACACTAGCGGCACGCAAGAGAGCATCTGTGATGACGTCACGGGCCAGTGCATATGCAAGGAAGGCTTCGGGGGCGCCCGCTGTGACCAGTGCATCTCGGGGTACGCTTTTGTGTTACTTTCTTTATGTTTTACTATTTGTTACATTATTTCTTGTGTAACTGTGTTACTGTTACTATGTTTCTTTGTTACTATCTATTACTTTATTTACTTATATGTACCTATGTTACTATGTGTAACTTTATTTATCCCACCAACACCACAATATCCTGTTCCATAAATGAGCACAGGCATCTCATCACGAGATGGTTTGGGCATGATTAGGCTCATAGCATCCACGTGTATACATCCTCCTTTCCTGAAAAGTTCATTGATAAGAAAATGTGTGAAAAAGTACTTCGCCTTATATGATTTCATCTTTCCAGCTACTTCATGCAGATCCGCGGCCGAGAGCGGTTCTGCCAAAAGTGCGAGTGCTCCCCCACCGGGTCCACATCAACCAGCTGCGCCGCGGACGGGAAGTGCAACTGCCTGGCCAACTTTGGAGGGAAGCGGTGCGATCAGTGCTCACCCGGATACTATAAATACCCGGAATGCTTGCGTAAGTAAAAAGAAATTCATATCGTACTTAGGGTAAGAGCGACAGCGGGAGGCGACGGCGTTCATTCTAAAAAAAATACAGTATGTCAAAGTTTGAAGGCGTTTTCTTTCAGATACAGTTTCTAAACATTGTACTCATAGGAGGACATGAGTAGCTTTATAGACTCGGAAATTGACGTCAAAATCATATAGCTACGTGCTAACAAATTCTGAGGAGTTCCCTCATTTTGTCATGGATCCCACAATCAGAACTGAACCAAATTAATGGAGGGACACCAGTCCGCCGGCCGAGCTGGGCGCGGGCTGCTCCGACTGCACCGCAGGTCCGGTTGGCTCGACGCTGGCACCAGTGTGTGATGCCAGTGGTGAAGAAATTCAAAAATTCAAAATTCAATCATTTATTCAGCAAATTGGCCACATAGGGGCACTTTTACACGTCAGAAAAAGAACTTACCATGACTTGGAAAGCCCGGATACGAGCGGATACGCGAGTGAACTTTTAGACCTGCGCCTAGGCTGGTCGACGTGTCTACGAATACTTCTCCCCTCACTGTCCACAGCAGTGTAATCTCCTTATAAATCAGATCACGGCGTTTACTTTCGGTGAACATGTTACTGGGTGAAGCAAAACGTGATGGTACCCACATTGTCAGATTTCGATTCTAAACATGTTCCTATTCCATACTTTTTTATTCCTTCGCCGTCGAGAGATATGGTCGTCTCCATATGAAGTGGCTATGCTCCTACTCTTTATTACCTTATCAGAGTCTATTGATTTGGGAATACTTTTACAACTATTAATAATTTTCAGCATGTAACTGCGACGGGTCTGGATCGATCGGCTCAACCTGTGACGACGTCGGTAACTGTCACTGCAAGCCCAATTTCGATGGCATCAAGTGCGACAGCTGCAAGGAGAGCTTCTACAACTACCCCGCTTGCGAGGAATGCAACTGCGATCCTAAGGGTGTCATTGCTTCTTTTGCTGGTGAGTGGAATAAAGTTATATGAAGTGTAAGTGTAGACTTCCCGACCGAGGAAACAGTTTAACAGCCGAGCAAAGCGAGGCATGTCAGTAAAATGCTACTACTGACATGTAGACAATAACAACAATACAACTGTGTAAAGTAATACAACAATACAATACAATTGTATCAACCTTACTAATCTTTGCTCTTTACAACAGCGTTAAGGCACTAGTCCCACCACGGGTGAGGAAGCGATTAGCGGCCGTATTTTTTGTTTCGAATGTGTCTTTTTTGCTCACACAAGATCTATAACCTTTTTCCTTTCTTGAGCGGGAATATAGTCGATAGCTTCTTGCTCATCGTCTGTGGTGAGACTATAGTGCCTTACGAGATGACTTTTTTTTAAGCAGGCCTTAGCCCTAGATCTCAGCATTTATTCTCTTCAGTGGACAATGAGTTTCTATTGCTTGTCAGGTTGTGGATCGGTGCCGGCCGGCGAGCTATGCCAATGCAAGGAACGTGTCCAAGGGAGAATCTGTAACGACTGCAAACCTCTGTACTGGAATCTACAGGATTATAACCCTAACGGATGCGAAGGTAATGTGAAAAAATTTATAATATGTAAATGATGACTTTCAAAACTTGACGTTTGGTTCCTTTAGTGTTTGTTGCTCGCCTGAATCACGAGTTTTTTTTTCTATCAACACTTTGGTTGATTTTATAAGTAAGTAATTGGATTATCATTAAATTTTAAATCTTCGTTTTTCCTATTAGAACAATAGGTAATGCAAAGCTTATTTTTAGGTAATTTACTACGAAAATTCCTCTAGGTCAATACTACTGACATAACAGACGCAAGACCATGTAAAAAAATGTCTATCTACAGCCTTAGTTTTGAGCCGTTTTTCACCACGTTGTTCTACTTTTTTCATGTAATACATTGGTCGTTTGGTGTTTTTTGTCTAGATTGCAACTGCGACGTAGCCGGCACAGTGGGCGGGTTAGGCGCGTGCGACACCAAGACCGGGCAGTGCACGTGCAAGCTGCACGTGGACGAGCGCCAGTGCTCCCAGTGCGCCGACGGCTTTTACAACCTCGCCGCCGGGAACCTCTTCGGGTGCACGGGTAATTTGATGGTGGTGATGATGATGACTTAACGATCGAGGGTTAATTCTGTGACAATTTTACAAAGTGCAATTTCGAAAGAGAATTTGTACAATTTTGTGACCCGGTTCCAAATTTTTATAGATTTTTTTGACGTTTCAGTTTTGAAATTTATCAAAATGGCGGAGTAATGGGGCACAAATAATAAAAACTGTTTTAAGTCTACTTGTTGAGGCCACAGAGCCACTAGTTAAAGTCCTAACCATATCCACAGTGATAATCTAATATATAAAATTCTCGTGTCACAGTGTTTGTAACCAAACTCCTCCGAAACGGCTCGACCGATTCTTATGAAATTTGGAGTGTATGTTCAGTAGGTCTGAGAATAGGACGTAAGCTATTTTTCATACATAAAAACAAAAATTCTAAGGCGGTACGAAGTCCGCGGGGTCAGCTAGTCTAATATATAAAATTCTCGTGTCACAGTGTTTGTAACCATACTCCTCCGAAACGGCTCGACCGATGCTTATGAAATTTGGATTGTATGTTCAGTAGGTCTGAGAATAGGACGAAAGCTATTTTTCATACCAAAAAAAAATCTAAGGCGGTACGAAGTCCGCGGAGTCAGCTAGTTATGGAGAAGATTGGCCAACTAGATTTTTTTACTTTTTTATACCTACCTCTACATCTACTTATTCCCTTGGTTCAAATTTAAAAATCAAATCCGTCTACATCAGCTTCAATGTGTACTTTAGCACAATTGTTTCCATTTATTCGCGTCTAGAATGCGGTTGCGACATCGGTGGCGCCACGGACAACAACTGCGACAAGACGACCGGCCAGTGTTACTGCCACTCGCGCGTCGAGGGTCGCCGATGCTCGCGCCCGATCCGCGCGCACTATTTCCCCACCCTGCACCAGTTCCGCTACGAGCTGGAGGAGGGCGTGACGCCGTCCGGGGCCGTCCGGTACCGGGACTCGCAGGAGGCCTTCCCGGGACACTCGTGGAAGGGCTACGTCGTGTTCTCGCTGCTACAGGTTAGATTAGTCATTAGCGGCATAGACAAGGTTTTGAACCACAGTTTTATATAGTTATCGATTCAATGTATTTTTTTTATTAAAACCCAAAAAAACATGCTTAGAATCGATAACTAGTACTGTGGTTAAAATATCGTCATAACTATGGAGTCTGGAATGTGTCTTGGTAAGGAGCGCAATCGAATATGGCGAAACAGTTGAAAACGTGTCCAGCGGATTTGATAAGCAACAATACAAAACACTCTCTCCTCACAACCGTTTTCGCTGCGTTTGCGCCTCAGCAGCGCCATCTGAAGGCGCTACTGCAGACTATCGGCCTAGGTGGTTTGGCACTTCTGGCGACCGCAGCGCCCCCAACCTACCCGATTTGGTGTCCACTTTTGGAACTATAAATACATACATAGGAAAAGCTCTGCATGTGAGCAATATGGAGGGCGCGTTTCAAATTTTGATACAGGCTACGTCGTGTTCTAATTGCTACAAGTGAGTGACAGTTAATGAGCACATACCTCCTCCCCCGGCCTCTTCAATCCCCCGCATCACTTTACCCTGCCCTGCTGTTCCCCTTAATCCATTGACGAAAAGACTGGCAATGTTACTGGTAATTCCATTGGAGCTGCCGGTGTTTATGGGTGGAGCTGGGGCTCTATTCGAAACGTTATATAGGGAAAAGGAAATTCAGGGATTTAAATTGAACTTTAAATCTAGCTGATTAAAGTTCCGCTTCAACGTCGTGATGCTTTGATGGTAGAGATAGAGAATTTCCCTTTTCTTATGTAACGTTTCCAATAGTCTCTGGTTTACCGATCACTGAGTTGGCAGAAAATTTAGGTAATCTTCTTTAGGGATAACTAACTATCGCTTATGTACCGTTTCAAATACCCAGGCAAACTACTGGTTGTCTAGGGGATCGCAAACCAATGGCCAAACGCAACACCACTGCAACTCGTCGTACGAGCAAAGAATATTTAATAGTACTACGTACAGAATGGCCACGGAATCACCCGCCTGAATCTAGCCGGCGCGCAACTCGCGTCCAACTCGCCCTTGCCGCCATTTGTTTCATCCAGAGATGGAGAGTGAATCATTGGACGAACTGTGTTCCAAATCGTGCTTTTATAGGCGGTGTCCGCCCTGTGCCACAAGTCTATTCAACCCGACTATTAATTTCAGAACGAAGTGATCAACATAGTGCAGATCCAGAAGTCTTCGCTGTACCGCCTCGTGCTGCGCTACGTCAACCCGCTCAAGGACCCCGTGGTGGCGACGATTGTGGTCACACCGGAGAACATCAATAGCGAAATACAGCAGACGTGAGCATATTTTCTTAACCGACCTAATCGGATCGGCCGTCAATCACGTGATAGTCAAAAGTCTGAGGTTCGGCAAAAATCACGATGGGAGTGGGCGTTAAATTGAGATCATGTCATACGCTTTTCTATTATTAAGTAATTTATAAGACACTTTTGCAAAAACACCCGTGATTAATGGACGGCCAAGCCGTCCTTCTCCCCGCTACTACCTTTCCAACGCCCTTTTATGGAGTCCCTTAATCCCTTATTGAGGGTTCCCCTCAAACCATATGAATCAAAAAAATATGTTTTACAATTATGAGAAACTAGCTTCGTGGAATTCGGTTATCGTGTTCCCACGGGAACTATGCGTTTTTTCGGGATAAAAAGTAACCTATGTCCTTTCCCGGGACCCCAACTATCTCCATTCCAAATTTCATCTCAATCGGCCCAGCGGTGGAAGCGTGAAGAGATAACAGACAGACAATCAGACGGAGTTACTCTCGCATTTATAATATTAATATGGACTCAAATTCTTATGTATCGGGTTTCAGCAGGGAACTCTCGAACGTCTTGCATAGCCCTTCAACTGGCAGATTTTGGAGTCCGTATAATCATATCACCGTATACATAGCAATAGGTAAATTATATATGGCAGCAACCGGCCTCCAGTCGCTTGCCACTTCAAGGGATAAAAAATAACTATTTGTTTTTGGCTACAGGAGCAACGTGCTACTCCGGCCAACGACACAGCCTCAGCTGATCACGGTGGCTGGAGAGAAGGGGAACGCCCCCTCCCCCTTTGTCATGAACCCCGGCAACTGGACTGTCACCATCAAGACCACCAAGGAAATCATGATCGTGGGTACCCGGGCGATCAATACAGTGCCTACAGATAAATAAACCGTGGATAAGCCGTGGTGGCCCTAGTGGTTCGACCTACCGCCTCTCATGCAGAGGGTCGGGGGTCCGATTGCGGCTCGCACCCCTAAGTTTACTTATGTGCGAAATTCAATTTGATTATACCACTGGACTTTTCGGTGAAGGATAACATCGTGAGGAAACCTGCACGCATCTGCGAAGTAATTCAAAGATGTGTGTGAAGTCCTCAATCCGTGCTGGGCAGGCGTGGCGACTATAGCCCAAACCCTCTCGTGGTGAGAGGATGCCTGTGCCCAGCAGTGTGACGCAAATAGGCTGTAGTAGTAGTAGATAAATAAACTACGGTGACATAGCCCGCCCCGCCAAAATTCGAAACGCTTTGAAATTCAATAGTCAGCGATTGCTATTTACACGTTTGTAGCCCTGTTAACCTGACTGCCAGCCTGGCAGCTTTGTGACATTTCGGCAGTTTCGGGGGAGACGTTGCTCTTTGTATGATGTACTTTTATTGAAGTTACGTTCATACGTGTCAAAAGTCTGTTACGTAGCAACTATTACTTAATCTGTGGCAATGTCAAAATCAAGACATTCAAAACGCTTTCTTCCCACAGGATTACTTCGTCCTCATACCAGAAGCGTACTACGAGGCGTCAGTGCTTACCTCCAAGCTAGTGGACCGGCCGTGCACCATTGGAGACCAGGACCTGTGCCGCGAGTTCGCGTACCCGAGCCTGTTCTCGTACCCGACCGCCGACGCCAGCGGCCTTACTACCACGGCTAATGCCTACGTCGACGATGTTGTGGTAAGTACACCTGGAACCTGACCTGATGAAGTAGGGAAGGGGATAAAGTAAGTAAGTTAGTAACACTAGAATAAAACACACACAAATACAATTTTTAATACATAGAAGAGACATATACAAAGGCGAGCTTATCTCTAGAAGGAATTTCTTCCAGCTAACCTTTGAATAGTGGAGAGGATTCATTCCCTACATAAATTTCGGTATCGAAACACAACTTAGAAGGCGCATGGCGAAGCACTTAAGCCTTCGGACGCAGAGTCGACCTATTATTGCTTAACCTGAAGATTGCGGTAGGTATAGCACTGTACCTTACATGCCTACGTTGGACGGATCTTAAGAGTAAATCCAGAACCTCGAACCACGATTCATTCACGACTCGAACACCGGAACCACGTGGGTACACAAACGCTTCCTACATAACAAAATGTAGGAGGATACTCGTACTTTCACAGCAGCGCACGGCCACAGAAAGTACAATAAATTCACGTTTAGTGTGTGCTTGCGCAGCGTGTGCCGCATTGTGTTTCCGGCCTAAAGCCCTTTTCACATGCACAGGGTCACGGAACGGTCGCCGTGCCCGTGTAATGCAGTAATGTATGAGCTACATAGACAGCTTTCACATGGCACCGTCGCCGTGCCGTGACCGTGTGCATGTGAAAAGGGAGTCAGGCCTGACTCAGGCGCAGACACGAAACTTAGCGTTTGGCGGTACCTCTACCGTCATTTTTAGATGTGACGACATACCGTTATTTAAAGGTATACACATACTTAAGTAGTGACTTTTAACTAATTCAGTCCAGATGGTTAGGGCCTGCGGTGCCAGGTCCACCCGGGCTTGTACCACCGTCACCCGTTAACCTGCCGCCAAATAGGAGTGCTCGTGGCCACATGACCCTTACCATCAAGTGGTCTGTACGCTCATCTGCCTTGCCTACTAATTACAAAAAAAAATCAGCCCAGCCAAATCCACGCCACTAATTTTTGTTTTTTTATCCACAGCAATTAAAAGAACTCCAAGCTACCTCATCTTCGCTGCCAATCCTCGACGCTCAACCCCTGAGCTACCAAATCAAGATCACACAACCCGGCCCGTACGTTCTCATAGTGGAATACGTGACGCCGGTCGACCGCAACGTCATTATGAGCCCGATTCCCGCGAACGAGAGCACGGCTATCAACGTGCGCTTCAAGTCGGGCGCACAGGAGTCGCACGGAATTATGAACCTTAACGAGTGCTTGTACACCAAGGCTTGTAGGCAGGTGGTGATAGATGGCAGGACGCGCACGTTTGTGGCCGATGTTGTTGGTGAAGACAACGTGGTGACTTTAGAGGTGAGTTAATAGATAGATGTCTTTACTCAATGGAATGACAATATAAAGCTAAAGACACTATTTGGCGTCTTGGTCCTCTTGGAAAAGTGGAATAATCGCTGTAGTTTGAATAAAACTTTATTTATGTATTGCAACAAAAACACGGAATTTTTAGTATTGTAGAAGTTATTGTAAGTGTCCATCTACAGGGAAATACAGAGGTGCTGGCGGGCATTCGGTCGATAGTGGCCGTGCCGCTGTCAGAGTGGCGCCTAGCGTACATCACGCCGCGTCCGTACTGCCTGCGGCGCGACGGCCATTGCGCTCCGGCCGTCTTCACGGCCTCCGTCGACTCTAAGAAGGTAAATAAGCCAGCAGTAAGGCTATAGTTTTTGTTTTATAACTGATTTTGTTTGCTAAACATGAAAGGACCAGATAACAAAGAGATGTAACAAAACTGTTTTTTGTTCACTTTATGCTTTGTCCCTTCGTTGTCGTTTTACAATCCTCTTGGAGATAACAATTAAACAATAGATGTTGGAGATGTTCGTTTTTAAGTGCATTTTCGTCGTCTTATCTTGGATGCATTACCACCACAACATCCTATTTTACGTCCCATTGGTCTATTTACTATCATCCGCTATAACCCGAGTAGGCCCCATATTTCCCGTTCCCATAGAAAACGTCCCGTGTCCGGCTCTGGTACTCTTCTATACTTACGCCCCAAGAACCCTACATGTAAAATTTCAGTTTCCTACGACCGTTACTTTCGGCTTTGCGTTGTCACTTAAGAGTTCTAATAGTGTGGTTTTGTCTCTAGTTGGAATTCGAGTCGTTCGCCGAAGTCAGCAGCCTCCGACCCTCGATCCTCGACAACGACACGTCTGTGGTCCTGCTCACCCCAGAAGCCGCGCCAGCGACGCTCGACGTTAAGGTGCCCAAGCCGGGCTACTACAAGATCGTGCTGCATTACTACCAGCCCAACCACCCAGGTTAGAGGACACTTTACATTACTACCAGCCCAACCACCCAGGTTAGAGGACACTTTACATTACTACCAGCCCAACCACCCAAGTTAGAGGACACTGTACATTACTACCAGCCCAACCACCTAGTTTAGAGGACACTGTACATTACTACTAGCCCAACCACCCAGGTTAGAGGGCACTGTACATTACTACCAGCCCAACCACCTAGTTTAGAGGACACTGTACATTACTACTAGCCCAACCACCCAGGTTAGAGGGCACTGTACATTACTACCAGCCCAACCACCTAGTTTAGAGGACACTGTACATTACTACTAGCCCAACCACCCAGGTTAGAGGGCACTGTACATTACTACCAGCCCAACCATCCATATTAGAGGACACTGTACATTACTACCAGCCCAACCACTCAAGTTAGAGGACACTGTACAACTACCGGCCCAAACACCCAGGTTAGAGGGCACTGTACATTACTACCAGCCCAACCACTCAAGTTAGAGGACACTGTACAACTACCGGCCCAAACACCCAGGTTAGAGGGCACTGTACATTACTACCAGCCCAACCACTCAAGTTAGAGGACACTGTACAACTACCGGCCCAAACACCCAGGTTAGAGGGCACTGTACATTACTACCAGCCCAACCACTCAAGTTAGAGGACACTGTACAACTACCGGCCCAAACACCCAGGTTAGAGGACACAGTACATTACTACCAGCCCAACCACCCAGGTTAGAGGACATATAGTACATTACTATCAGCCCAACCACCCAGGTTAGAGGACATATAGTACATTACTACTAGCCCAACCACCCAGGTTAGAGGGCACTGTACATTACTACCAGCCCAACCACTCAAGTTAGAGGACACTGTACAACTACCGGCCCAAACACCCAGGTTAGAGGGCACTGTACATTACTACCAGCCCAACCACTCAAGTTAGAGGACACTGTACAACTACCGGCCCAAACACCCAGGTTAGAGGG
Source organism: Aethes cnicana (assembly GCA_963971205.1). NCBI lineage: Eukaryota > Metazoa > Arthropoda > Insecta > Lepidoptera > Tortricidae > Aethes > Aethes cnicana. The sequence goes on from OZ020272.1 coordinate 1,931,998, forward strand.
CACTGTACATTACTACCAGCCCAACCACTCAAGTTAGAGGACACTGTACAACTACCGGCCCAAACACCCAGGTTAGAGGACACAGTACATTACTACCAGCCCAACCACCCAGGTTAGAGGACATATAGTACATTACTATCAGCCCAACCACCCAGGTTAGAGGACATATAGTACATTACTACTAGCCCAACCACCCAGGTTAGAGGGCACTGTACATTACTACCAGCCCAACCATCCATATTAGAGGACACTGTACATTACTACCAGCCCAACCACTCAAGTTAGAGGACACTGTACAACTACCGGCCCAAACACCCAGGTTAGAGGGCACTGTACATTACTACCAGCCCAACCACTCAAGTTAGAGGACACTGTACAACTACCGGCCCAAACACCCAAGTTAGAGGGCACTGTACATTACTACCAGCCCAACCACTCAAGTTAGAGGACACTGTACAACTACCAGCCCAACCACCCAGGTTAGAGGACACAGTACATTACTACCAGCCCAACCACCCAGGTTAGAGGACACAGTACATTACTACCAGCCCAACCACCCAGGTTAGAGGACATATAGTACATTACTATCAGCCCAACCACCCAGGTTAGAGGACATATAGTACATTACTACCAGCCCAACCACCCAGGTTAGAGGACATATAGTACATTACTACCAGCCCAACCACCCAGGTTAGAGGACACAGTACATTACTACCAGCCCAACAGACCTTTTAAAAATGAGGGATTTTAATTTTACAATCAAACGGGATTTAATTGAAAGGGTGAATCAACTTTTTTATGTCTCTAGTTGCCATGGTTACGGTCCCCTGGGTCACCTTGGAAAACTGCGATTTTGTGGATTTCAATCCACTAAATGTGGGGTTTCTCTGCCATTTTCAATCCCTTCCATAATGGGGCATTTTGTAAGCCGTGAGTCCATGTTGTAACTGTTTTTCTAAGTAATCTCTCATTTTGCTTTCTGGACAATTTGACAGAAATGACACCAACAAAAAAAGGTATAGTAATTTTTAATCAATTTAAAATTAAATAAAAATTATATTTATTTTACCGCTGCGTTGCCTTAAGACGTCGCTCAAGGACCAGTGATAAAAAATTACCATATGTCCGATGTATGTGTGATTATTGAGAAGCGTTATCACACGTTTATTTTACGTCGTTTGACGTTCTGCCCAAGCGCCCAACGCCTTGCGCATCGGGTCGACTGAGCGAGGTCTTAAGGCGACGCACTGTAAAATATAACTTTCATTCAGATTTAATTTAATAAAACTACTTGGTCAACTTTCGTGATAAACTTTCTTAAAACATGTTAAACGCCCTCCCAGAGAGCACAATCGACGTAACGATGACATGCGACGGCCAGAAGCACAGCGGGCGCGTCGCCATCGAACACTGCCCCTCAAACTCGGGCTGTCGCGCGCTACTGATGTTCGACACCGACGAGGTCCCCATCACCGACAACTGCACCGTCACTTTTGAGGTAATTGATGGACACATACAGATACCTCTTTTTGGACGCAAAGGTATTCTATAGGGAACGTCAAAACGCCACGGTGCTCAGGGCCTATAATCGAAGTCTTAAATAGGGATTCGTCGCATAAACTTTAAGCAGCTAGATTTAAAGTTCAACTTGACGTGTGAGCGATCCTATAGGGAACAGCGAGATCCCTATTTAAGACTTCAATTATAGGCCCAGATTTAACTTTAAATCTAGCAACTTGAAAGTTCAGTTTCAACGCCGTGATGTTTTAATTATCCCTATAGAATCCCCTTTGCTCCGCGAACGAAGCCCCGGATACTTATCAATATTGTAAACGAGCTTCTTCACCTGACTTCATCCGCGTGGAATAAAGTGATTCCAGTGGGAACTACCCGTTCTCCGGGATAAAGAGTAGCCTAAGAAGGACATAGGTGCCCCGGGACTCGAACTATCTCCACACCAAATTTAATTTAAATCCATATGTTATTACTTATTATAGGTAAATGGTTATAACGGTATTTCACAGGCCAAGGACAGCAAGGTGGTCTGGCTGGATTACCTGCTAGTCATCCAGTCCCCGGACTTCACCGATTCCGTCCTGAAGGAGGCGAATACGCTCGATTACACCCGCGAGTTCCTCAGCAAGTGCGCCCACAACCACTACTACGTACCTACTAACGTCACTGGTGAGTGCATAAATGTAGTGGTCAAATATCATCATCATCATTGTCATCAAGTATCAATGTGATACATTTTCAATATTAATTAATCCTTATAACCGTAACCGTATAACAGTAAAATATTCTTTGGGATACATTTATTTACATAAAAGTTTACATTGTCTTAGACTACACTTAGTTATATATAAAAATAAAAATAAAAACTAGAACTAAAAATAACGTATAAATGAAAAAATTGGCACAGATCAGTGTCACTCGGCAAGGTTCCCAAAGGCTGGCAACATTGCCGCGCTGGATGGCAATGCTTATTCGCTGAGCGAAGTAGTGCCAGCCCTTTGGTCACCAGAAGCCTCGATGAGGCGGGCGGACAAACCCTTAAATAGTACATTACAGACCTAGGGTGGTGAACTCGTAAGTGTCCCAGATCGCAGGTTTCTGTGGCTCGAACCGAAGGTGAGGGCCATAAATATGCGATCTGGGGCTTTACAAATTATCGCCCGTGGTTTGTCAAAAGTTTTACGTCTTGCCTTGGCCAAGAAGTGAGATTTTCTCTCCGCTTCCCCACTTTCTGGCCAAGGGTGATGTAAAATATATTAAAATACGGTGCAGAGTACAATAGTTATGCCTGAGCTAGGAAATTCCTGTGTTCAGGAAGAAGGACTTAAGTAAGTAAACATTCAAGCTTATGTATAAACAATTACTTACACACTTAATTTGCATTTAACATTAAAAGTAACTAACAAATACCTCAAGTTAACGAACTCGCGGTCGTTATAGCTTGTCAATTTCGTGCCCGACCCTCCTTGGATTTAAGAGACGGTCGGACAGCAGGGAGCACGTGAAATTGATGACGTCATAAAGCACAGCTTACACAAGCGCACGTCCGAGATACTCTGCATAACGGAACGGTGGCGTAGGGGACTCATCGTGAATGACATCGAATAACTCTCCCCATCTCTTTCATCCTTTCGTTTAATAAAGTTCCATGACGTTGTAGGCATGCGTTCGGAATTCCGTGACTGTGGCCCGCCACATACAGTCGGAATCCGGCAACGGAATTTCGATTCGGAAATCACGAACGTATGCCCGCCATACAAATTGTATAACCCTGCCACACACATTCAGTTCGGAATTCCGAACGGAAAACTACTGCGTGTATGTGGCAGGTCTTTTCTATGGTGGACATGCATTCGGAATTCCGTTGCGGGATTCCGTTACGAAATTACGACTGTGTGTGTCGGGCCTTAGTACCTATACCTGCCACACTCATTCAGCTCGGAATTCCGAACGGAAAACTACTGCGTGTATGTGGCAGGTATTTTCTATGGTGGACATGCATTCGGAATTCCGTTGCGGGATTCCGTTACGAAATTACGACTGTGTGTGTCGGGCCTTAGTACCTATTAGATTCTTTTTTCTTTTTAGTCTTTTGTTTTGCCAGGAAAATTCCGATCAGGTACACTTGAACACTCAGTAGTATAATACATTTGAACACTGGCAGGTTTCTGCCGCGACGCCGTGTTCTCGATAACGGCCGAGTACAACAGCGGCACGCTGAGCTGCGCGTGCGACGTCGAGGGCTCCACCGACCTCGAGTGCGAGCCGTTCGGCGGGCAGTGCAAGTGCCGCGACCACGTCATCGGTGAGTACCACCACCACTGCTGGTACCACTGCTGGGCACAGGCCCCATCTGTCTCGGGTCCGTGCAGAATTGGGCAAAAAGGTTTTCCAGTAAAAAATGGGTTTTAAAAAAGTGCTTTATTCTAAGGAACTTTTTAATCTCACCCTAGTGTCTAAGTTCTACCAATACTAGTCGGTAAGTATTAGTACTTACCGACTAGTATTAGTAGAACTTAGATGTACCTGTCGTTTCTACCACGTAATTAATACCTACCAAATTGTCAATTATCTAAACGAAAAAAAAAGGTAAATAATAGCCATTTTCCAGTGTTTATCGCGTGGTGACCCGTCATATAGTGTGTATAATGTATCTAAACGAACTTATTTACTGAGGCTCCCTTAAGAGCTTACGTCCTATTCTCAGATCTACTGAACATACACGCCAAATTTCATAAGAATCGGTCGAGCCGTTTCCGAAGAGTTGGTTACAAACACTGTGACACGAGAATTTTATAATATTAGATTATTTTTTTTAACTTTCAATTATGTTTTATGTTGTATCTGTATCTCTTTGTCGTTTGTATATCAAATAATTTTATTTCTATTCTATTCTATTCTAAACAAGAAGTAGTTACTGTTGTGACAAGCCTGACCCTTGTCTGAGTTGACGTCCATAGATAGAGGAGCTGGATGCACTCAACTAGAAGAGAGTCTGTCTGAATACTTACGGTAGGTGCTTCGTAATACTATGGCATCACGATCAGTTATTGCTCCTCCATATCTATTTCTCGTGTTACTATGCCATAATAGTAGTTTAATGTAACTGCTACATAATAAAGGTCCTTAAAACACGAGTGAGGTTTTATGAAACGAGCCGCGATAATAATATCGCACGAGTGTTTTAAGGCCTAATTATGTACAGTTGCCTACACAACTTTATCTACACTCATTTTATAAATCCTCTAAGATGCTTCAACTGTCCACAATGCGGCAATTCGAATACGTCAGTGTCTTACCCTCGATTTTCAAAAATCTGATTCTTTCGTTCTGTCTGACTGAAGAATTTAGGCGGGCATTGCTGTTCGAAGATATTCGAAATTTGAATGCTATTAGACAATTGAATTCGATGGTCTAATAAACAGCGAAATTTGAACGTCATTACAGTATCGATATCAATATGGTAAAATTAATTTTACTGTATGATTACAGATAGGAAATTGGCTTTAATAGAACTCGCTGCCATAACGGATGTCATTACTACCGATTTTTGAACGCATCATAGGGGATTTATGATATGAGTGTAGATAAACAATAATACTGAATCAAAGTGTTGGTTCACAGGACGAACGTGTAGTTCGTGCAAGACTGGCTACTATGGTTTCCCGAACTGCAGGCCCTGCCACTGCCCCTCCACTGCACACTGCGACGACGACGGTGAGTCCTTACCTATAGTTTCATACATCTGTGTCGTAATGGTATCATTTAATTGTTCTCATTTATTGTTCAACGATCCAAGTGACACACAGAATCAGAATGGATTAGATAAAGCTAATCCATTTCTCATGAATCCATTTGTCATTGCCATGTTCACTGTCCAAGTGTCCACATCTTTATTTCATAATAATCTTTCCCCAGGTCTCTGCATATGCCCTAAGAACGTCGAAGGCGAGAACTGCGACCGCTGCAAGCCGCTAACGTTCAATTTCGACGTCCAACGAGGCTGTGACGACTGCAGTTGCAGTCCTCTGGGAGTCGTCGACGGCGAGCTTCAATGCAAACAAGACAGTGGCAACTGCAGGTAGGAGCGAGAGGGAACGTCTTTGCACTCTCCGACTCTATAGATATTAGCCAGTGTTATTACTGCGGCTGCCTCGAACGCTCAAATCCGGAGTGCAACGCGGCTGTGACGACTGCTGTTGCAGTCCTCTAGGAGTCGTTGACGGTGAGGTTTAATGCAAACAAGATAGCGGCAACTACAGGTGGGAGCGAGCCAGAACATCTTTGCACTCTCAAACTCTACATAGTTAGCCATTGTTATAACTGCGGCTGCGTCGGACGTCCTACAGGTGCAGCCCACTGGGTCAGCGGTACATCGCGCGCAACTGTAACTTACCGGTGCGCTCCGAGCCTCATGATCGATCGATATGTTACGATAATGGTCGCCATTGCCGCTTGCCGCCGAGTCGTAAGGTTTTTTAGTTTCCTCTCGCGCTTGTTTGGTTTGGATGGCTCCTGGTATAGCAGCACTGTATTTTGCCATTCTAATTCCAGGGATCCCTCCCTGCCTACAACGCATTCGTGTCGCCTCTGGCAACGCAAAAATTAGCATACGACCTAATTCATCAATGGTCTGTCTGCTCTATAGCAATAAAACCCCATTCTATTCCAGATGCAAAGAGAACGTGATAGGGCGCACTTGCGACCGCTGCGTGCCTGGCCACTTCGCCTTCCCCGACTGCTTGGAGTGCTCGTGTTCTTTGGAGGGCACCACCGATGACGTGTGCGATCAGAACACCGCCCAGTGCTATTGCAAACGGAACGTGCACTCACAGGTAATTAAATAAACGAAAAGTTCAGTAAGTTACACTACTTTATGGTGGTAGGACCTGGTGCTAGGTCCGTCTGGGGTGGTATCACCGTCTGTCCCCGCTAACCTGCCACCAAATAGCAGTGCTTGCACTGTTGTGGTCCGGTAGGGTGTTAAGGCAGTCGGTGAAATATCTGGCACAGAGGCATTCCATCTTAGACATCAGTGTGGGCTGTGGGCAACGCATTCGAGATCTTATAGTTTCTTATTGAGAAATCATAAAATTTCGAGAGGGCAGATATGAAAAAATACTGTTATTAACATCAGTGACTGGTATTCTTGATAATAAACCTGAGTTTAGAGGATAACCTGAGGCTCTTGCTTGGGTCAATCAGCTATTTCTGGTTGTTATACTGTTCCGTTATCCAGGGGTCAAAATGAGAGGACTTTCTTAGAAAAACTGTAACAACATAGACTTCTAAGATACTTAGAAAAGACCCCATCATGGAAGAGATTGAAAATGGCAAAAAAAACACATTTGGTGCCATAAAAACCCATAAAATCGCAATTTAAAAAAAAATACTAGGGGATCGTAACCGTGGCAAATAGCGACATTAAAAAGTTTACACTTAAAACCATTACCCAACTCCCTATTGATCTCCAATAGTACATTACAGACCTAGGGCAGTGAATTCGTTAATGTCCCAGATCGCAGGTGTTTGTGACTCGAACCGAAGGTGAGGGCTATAAATATGCGATCTGGGGCTTTACGAATTACCGCCCGTGGTTTGTCAAAAGTTTTACGTCTTGCCTTGGCCAAGAAGTGAGATTTTCTCTCCGCGTAGCGGGCAGAAAATCCCACTTTATGGCCAAGGGTGATGTAAATACCGTCGACATATACGTCACACATAACGAGAGCCGCGTCATTGCCCCCAGTCCTGCGACACGTGCAAGGAGGAGTACTTCAACCTGCAGGCGAGCAACCCGGACGGCTGTACCAAGTGCTACTGCTTCGGGAAGACCACAAGGTGCACCAGCGCCCAGCTCACGTGGGCACAGGTGAGAGAACACGATTACTTAGTTATGTATAACAAGTTTTTTTAAGAAGACTTCGTCTGCAGGGAATTTAACACTATATTTCCAAAGCCCTATTTCCAGGATACTTTTAAAACCGTTTACGGGATTTCCGGGATTTGTGGGATTCCCGGGATTTATATGCAGAGTCCTCTTTCGGGATCCCTCTAATGAGTATCTGGTTTTTTTCCGGGATTTCTCGGGATTTCCGGGATAACAGGTAGCCTCTATAGCTTATTCCAGGTTACAAACTATCTGTTTGCCAAATTTCATGCAAATTGGTTGAGCCGCTTTAGCGTGATTGAGCAACAAACATCCAAACATCCAAACACACACACTTTCAGCTTTATTATATTAGTAAGATTTTGTTATTGCCCGGTGATGATGGTCACCGCGAGTGAAAAATCGGCCTAGGGCGCTAGTTGGTGTGCCAAGTCAGCCAATGGCCAGTTTGCGCGGTTTGAGATTGACAGCTAGTTATCCCCTAGCATCCCACCAATGATATCAAACTAGTTTCATGATATCCGAATTTAAGATGACGCATCGGAAATAAATGGGAGATGGATTTGATTTTTTCTCGTCTAACGATTTTTTTCTTCATAATTATCTTTGGCGTCAATAAAAGTATATACTACCTTGCGCTACAAAGTATTTAATAGTACTACGTAGAGAATGGCCACGGTATCACCCGCCTGAATCTAGCCGGCGCGCAATTCGCGCCAAACTCGCCTTACCGTCATTTGTTTCTTCCGGAGATGGTCAGTGGATCATTTTCCCGTGTAGTCTAGTACACATACATTTAAAAGTGTACAGACGTCCTCGCACGCACACAGACGTCCTCGCACGCAAACATTGACACTTCATTCGAATAGTGTTCGAAATCGTGCTTTTATAGCCCGTGTCCGCCCTGTGCTTGCGCTTTACATACTTAGTACAAGTATCAGGGCATTTTGGGGACTGTGATTTTCCATTTATTTTTTCCAGATTAGCGGCATGTCGGACTGGTACCTCGTGAACGTCGAAGCGAACCGCACACTTAATGTGTTCCCTCACACGGCTCCGCCCAGCCAAGTCAACGAGTCGATCATCGGCGTAGAACTGTCGGACTTCATCGAAAACCAGAAGGTCGTGTACTTTGGAGCGCCGGAATACTATCTGGGTGAGTGTTTTGTTTTAGAAGTTCCTCCCCTGGCTAAGCGATGAGAAATGTTCGATTCGTTCGTATTGTCTGCACTTGCATGTTGGCTTCTTTAAATGGGCGTTTTGTTGCTTCTTCTTTACAAGACTTTTTAAAGAATCATTTACTTAACCGAACTCAGCTCTTTAATTTTAGCAAATTTTATATGTTCCGTATTCCTGAACACCAGTCGGCATCACTATCGCGTGTGGTGTCTGTCAAGGTCAAATATTGGTGCTAAGTACAATAGTGTCGATGAAGCAGTGACATTCGACTTTTCGGAGAGCTCAGCGTTGTCAATTTAGAGTACCTATACCTAATATGGCACATCACATGATATGCTAAATAGGCAACAGTGCCCCTCACGCGACACGAGCGCCTCTAGCGGCAACCCATTCGCTTGTTGCACGTGAGTGTTGTAAATCTTGAACTCTCATCGTCTCCTCAGGCAAGCGTCTGACGTCCTACGGCGGGTATTTGACCTACTCGGTGTTCTACGTGGCGCGCGACACCGGGCGAGCCATCTCGGCCGCAGACGTCATCATCGGCGGGCCCAACGGCTACATCTACCACAACAGTATCGGTGAGGAGTCTATAACCGATTAACCAATATACAACACTACTTCAGGTGGAGTCAACCGTAGGGATGCCGAAATTTTTGAAGAACCTTTCAAAATCGTAGGAAAGTAAGAATCTATTTGGATAAGCTTTTTTTTCTAAATATCCACTAGAAAATGAAGATTAACTTCTAAAATTTCTATACGAATTTCGCATGGACTTCTACTATAGCGTTATTCTAAAGTTTAGACACTGACTTTAGAAGAACGCTGTAGTGGAAAAAAGTCAATGCGAAAGGCAGAGATAAATGAGAATTTTGTAATGTCGTTTGATTATTTTTTTACACTTTTGTTCTTTGAACAGAACAACCGCCATCTCAGACCACTTGGAGGCACCAGGTCCAACTGACCGAAGAACAATTCACCAACCTGGACGGCACTGCGGTGACAAGAGACCAGTTTATGAGCACCTTGGTTGGCGTCAACAGCATCTACATACGCGCCACGTTCGAAGACCAATCTGTCACCACCAGGTGAGACCCTTTTTGTCTTCTTTATCAGATGACGAGGAAGCACCAGATCCAATTGACTGAGAAATAAATTACCAAGAAACAAATCTGCCGTTACTAGCGAATCTGTAGCAAAATTCATGCAATACATTTGACGCTCTAAAGATATAAAAGCCACAGCATAAAGTTCATTCCAAATACGATCTAAAAATACATCCTAGACGAACGCAATGACTTTAAGAAATAGGTATGAGAAGGTCTCCCCCTGCTGATGTAAGGTGCGGTGGTAGAATGATGCAGTTATGACCTGTTAGGATACCCTTAGGGATTTAGTTCCTCTTTATTTTAATATTTCATACCATTTTTCAACAGGCTGATTGACGTGTCTCTGGACATCGGCGTGGACCAATATGGCGGCGAGAGCGACCGCGTTTTCTCTGTGGAAGAATGCCAGTGCCCTCAAGCGTACAAGGGGCTGTCTTGCGAGCAGTGCGCCGCGGGGCACTACCGGCTGAGCTCCGGTCCTCACGCCGGCTTCTGCGTACCCTGCGAATGTAACGGACATGCTACAGAGTGCGACGTCAACACGGGCGTGTGTCTGGTGAGTAGAGTCATGATACAATAATATACTTCGCCAGGTATGCTACTCCGGTGATTTGTAGTAGCGTGGGTGACACCGAAACGTCATTCACTGCTGTGTGTTGCAAGTGGTGTATTAAAATAATCCCCGACTCCCATGTATCCTGTGAGTGTTTCATGAAAATATTACGTTCATTCACCTTTAACTTATCCCATTCTGTGTGCTTAGACAAGTAAATGACAATTGTAATGCGCAAATAATTCATTTTACATCACCCTTGGCCTTAAAGTGGGATTTTCTGCCCGCTACGCGGAGAGAAAATCTCACTTCTTGGCCAAGGCAAGATGTAAAACTTTTGACAAACCACGGGCGGTAATTCGTAAAGCCCCAGATCGCATATTTATGGCCCTCACCTTCGGTTCGGGTCACAAACAGCTGCGATCTGGGACATTAACGAATTCACTGCCCTAGGTCTGTAATGTACTATTGCATTATAACAGCAGAAAATATTTCCTTCATTTTTGTTTTAAGTAAGAGCCCGTACTTATCATAATAGGACAATGCCTGTGAATTGATAAGTCAATGGGACCCTCTTGTTGCTCTTTATTTCAGAATAGGGGGTGGATGGTTTTGGGTGGGATGGGTGGATTCTTGTAATAGTTCTTTACTATCGTCTCGTAGGACTGTGGCGACAACACGATGGGCGACCACTGCGAACTCTGCATCCCCGGCTACCACGGCGACGCGACCACCGCGCGCGACTGCCTCATATGCGCCTGTCCAATGCCCTATCCGACCAACAAGTAAGCAAAATACGAGATTAACTGGGAACAAATCGCAATTTAAATTCGCACTTTAAATCTTAGCTAAATTAATTATTAATTTTGCATGTAGAATATTACACAAAAACATAATGTCACCTAAAACAATGGGAGAGGACACTGACCTCTGTAACACAGGTTTTCCTAGTTCAGAGGTCAGAGCCTTCAATACAAAATATGTAACTGATAATAAGTTCAATAAATGTATTATTATTCTTATTCTTAATATTTTGTCACCTTTTTTAACAATTTACTTTTTTACAATTGGCTTTTTTGTTTTTGTGGCTCTTGGTCTACTTTACAACCAAGAACTGCTGATTGGACTCGTTCTTTTTTTCAGCTTCGCTACCGGTTGTGACCTTAGCGAAAACGGATCACTCATCTCGTGCTCGTGCAAACCCGGGTATGGCGGGCCGAGATGCGAATTCTGCGCCGCCGGGTACTATGGAGAGCCAGAAGTGTTGGGTGAGTGTCTTATTAAGAAAGTTGGCAACGTCGCAAATATCTGTCACATTTCTCTTTCACTCGTACCGCAGCCTATCGCTGAGCTGGCAGCCCTTTCGGCTATATTTTGAACTAGCTTTTCCCCGCAACTTCGTATGCGTAGAAATATTAAAAAGTAAAATCCCGATTTTTTCCGTTCCCGTGGGAATTTTGCAAAATCCTTTCTTAGCTGATGCCTACGTCATAACATCTACCTGTATGCCAAATTTCAGCCCGATCCGTCCAGTGGTTTGGCCTGTGCGTTGATAGATCACTATGTCAGTCAGTCACCTTTGAGTTTTATATATTTAGATGTAAGTGTTTTTCTTGTCTGTGTGTGTATACTGTGTTTTGTTTTGTTATGTTTCTTTTATTTTCTCTTTCACTCTCAAACGTGTCGATCTCCCCGATATGTTCGACCAGGTGACTACTGCAAGCCCTGCAACTGCTCGGGCAACATCAACCCGATGGACCCGTCGTCCTGCGACAGCGTGACGGGCGACTGTCTCAAGTGCGTCAACAACACCGCCGGCGCCGCGTGCAACCTCTGCGCGCCCGGCTTCTACGGCGACGCCGTGTTCAGCAAGAACTGCACCGGTGAGTTCTGTGGGACACCGGGCGACGCCGACCCGGTGACCCCTCCTCCGGCGACAGCGTGACCGGTCTGAAATGTGTCTAGAAAGTTCCACTGCTACAGCCTATTTGCGTCCCACTGCTGGGCACAGGCCTCCTCTCACCACGAGAGTTCGAGCTATAGTCACCACGCGTGCCCAGTTCGGATTGGGGACTTCACACACATCTTTGAATTAATTCGCAGATGCGTGCAGGTTTCCTTCACCGAAAAGCTCAGTGGTTATTTCAAATTGAATTTCGCACATAATTAAAGAGGTGCGAGCCGGAATCGATCCCTGACCATCTGCATGAGAGGCGGCGGAGGAGGCTTCAGAAATTTTTAGTTTTCGAAAAAAAAATACAAATATAATACAAAACCTGACTGAAATGCCCTTTTGCGGCATGGCAATTTTATTTAGGTATGTCCCATATCCTTGACATTAACCACACTTATTTCGCCAGCTTGTATCTGCGATGAATACGGCATGGATCACTGCGACGCCGCGACGGGCACGTGCGTGTGTCGTCCGGGCGTGATCGGGGACCGCTGCGACCAATGCGCCGTCAACCACTGGGGGCTGTCCAGCGGACTCGGCTGTACGCCCTGCGACTGTGCTCTGGCCTCGGAGGACGCGCAGTGCGACCTCGAGACTGGACAGTGCAAGTGAGGACGTTGAAACACTCCCAAACTCTCTATACAGCGACCATTGCGCCGTCAACCACTGGGGGCTGTCCAGCGGACTCGGCTGTACGCCCTGCGACTGTGCCCTGGCCTCGGAGGACGCGCAGTGCGACCTCGAGACTGGACAGTGCAAGTGAGGACGTTGAAACACTCCCAAACTCTCTATACAGCGACCATTACGCCGTCAACCACTAGGGGCTGTCCAGCGGACTCGGCTGTACGCCCTACGACTGTGCTCTGGCCTCGGAGGACGCGCAGTGCGACCTCGAGACTGGACAGTGCAAGTGAGGACGTTGAAACACTCCCAAACTCTCTATACAGCGACCATTGCGCCGTCAACCACTAGGGGCTGTCCAGCGGACTCGGCTGTACGCCCTACGACTGTGCTCTGGCCTCGGAGGACGCGCAGTGCGACCTCGAGACTGGACAGTGCAAGTGAGGACGTTGAAACACTCCCAAACTCTCTATACAGCGACCATTGCGCCGTCAACCACTAGGGGCTGTCCAGCGGACTCGGCTGTACGCCCTACGACTGTGCTCTGGCCTCGGAGGACGCGCAGTGCGACCTCGAGACTGGACAGTGCAAGTGAGGACGTTGAAACACTCCCAAACTCTCTATACAGCGACCATTACGCCGTCAACCACTAGGGGCTGTCCAGCGGACTCGGCTGTACGCCCTACGACTGTGCTCTGGCCTCGGAGGACGCGCAGTGCGACCTCGAGACTGGACAGTGCAAGTGAGGACGTTGAAACACTCCCAAACTCTCTATACAGCGACCATTGCGCCGTCAACCACTGGGGGCTGTCCAGCGGACTCGGCTGTACGCCCTGCGACTGTGCCCTGGCCTCGGAGGACGCGCAGTGCGACCTCGAGACTGGACAGTGCAAGTGAGGACGTTGAAACACTCCCAAACTCTCTATACAGCGACCATTACGCCGTCAACCACTAGGGGCTGTCCAGCGGACTCGGCTGTACGCCCTACGACTGTGCTCTGGCCTCGGAGGACGCGCAGTGCGACCTCGAGACTGGACAGTGCAAGTGAGGACGTTGAAACACTCCCAAACTCTCTATACAGCGACCATTGCGCCGTCAACCACTAGGGGCTGTCCAGCGGACTCGGCTGTACGCCCTACGACTGTGCTCTGGCCTCGGAGGACGCGCAGTGCGACCTCGAGACTGGACAGTGCAAGTGAGGACGTTGAAACACTCCCAAACTCTCTATACAGCGACCATTGCGCCGTCAACCACTAGGGGCTGTCCAGCGGACTCGGCTGTACGCCCTGCGACTGTGCCCTGGCTTCGGAGGACGCGCAGTGTGACCTCGAGACTGGACAGTGCAAGTGAGGACGTTGAAACACTCCCAAACTCTCTATACAGCGACCATTGCGCCGTCAACCACTAGGGGCTGTCCAGCGGACTCGGCTGTACGCCCTACGACTGTGCTCTGGCCTCGGAGGACGCGCAGTGCGACCTCGAGACTGGACAGTGCAAGTGAGGACGTTGAAACACTCCC
>OZ020272.1:1946531-2016258 GCA_963971205.1 Aethes cnicana
CTACAACGTCGGCGACCCCTACGAGGGCTACCGGTTCGGTGAGTAGGAGCGACAACAACAACAACAGAAATACTACTCTACACAAAGACTATTGAACACCACAAATAAATCACAGAAATAAAGGAATGTTTTCTTTAAGTAAAATGAGCTAGCTAAATGATTTAAGCACTCCTGTTGGGAACAGGACTTTTTTCACCCTGTAACCCTTAGAGCAAGATGGTTATTCGCAATTATTGAAAAATTCAATTAAGTGTACAGTAGAAAACCGCAAATTTTCTAAAGACTGGTAAGAGATAGAAGCTTACAGTGTTTTTAGCAAGTAGCGCACATTATTTGATTACCTTTCCTCATATTCGAAACGAAAAGTGGAGTGTTTGTACTTCTCGCGTAAAAGGCACCTATTCCATTATACACTCTATGAATTTTCTCGCTACAGCTCGAAAATTCTGATAAGTATCTCGGTTTAATTGGCGCCTTTCATCGCTTGGTTAAGAGGGTTTATTCCGAAAGTTGGCAACGTCGCATATAGCTGTCAAATGCTTTGCTGTTTTTATTAATTTCTCAATATTGCTGAATTAAAAAGGAAGATATCATCCTATGGTTGAATGACGCGTCTCGTTTTATATTTGTTGGTTAGGCATTCAAATGATAAGATTACATTAAAATGCAAGGAAAATGCGATGGAAAGTTTTCAAAAGATATTACTTCCATAATACTAAAAATTTCGTGTTCCTATGATAACTGTTGCAATCTATACTTAATGTTTTATTCAACCATAGAGCGATAATTCATGTTTTCATTCAGTAATATTCAGAAATTAATGAAAACAGCAAAATATTTGACAGCTATTTGCGACGTTGCCAACTTTCGGAGTAAACCCTCTTAACAATAATCTACAAATTTTCTAACTACATCTGTAATAGTACATTACAGACCTAGGGTGGTGAATTCGTAAATGTCCCAGATCGCAGGTTTCTGTGGCCCGAACCGAAGGTGAGGGCCATAAATATGCGATCTGGGGCTTTACGAATTACCGCCCGTGGTTTGTCAAAAGTTTTACGTCTTGCCTTGGCCAAAAAGTGAGATTTTCTATCCGCGTAGCGGGCAGAAAATCCTACTTTACGGCCAAGGGTGATGTAAAATATAAAACTGTCATGGCCAGGCACCCGCAACGACAGCCGCATCGAGTACGGCAAGCTGCCGGGCCGGCAGTCGGACGGCGTGGACCTCACGGTCGCGCTGCGCACGTTCGACCGGCACGGCGGGCTGGTGTTCTACGCGGCCGCCGACCGCGCGCCGCGCCAGTTCCTCGCCATCTACATGAAGGACGCAAGGGTAATACAGGCCTCACCTAGGGTTACGGTTCGCCAGCGCCCCCCTGGCCGGGTGGTATGCGCTAAAAACATTTTTCCAGCGGAAAAGGACCTGAATGTAGGGCGCAAATAGAAGGGCACTAAAACTTAGAAATGTTAGAGAAACGAGAACTTATCTTAAACACCCGTGAAAAAGTGGTCATCCCATAGATTTTTTTTTGTTATACAATAGTTGTCAAAATGTGGAGCGGAGGTCTCTTCACTGTCTACTAGAAAACTAATAGAGTACAATAAACTTCATAGAATATTGACCTACTTTAATATTATGTTGAAGCAGATCTTATTAATACGACGACCGACGACGATCTTATTACGTCGATATTACATCGAGTACGAGACAGTCCTATTCGCATTCTGCAACTAATCTGGTCGTCTCTTGCTTGTGGCTAAATGGCCCATTGGGACTTCGTTCACAAGGAGTCTAGAAACAATATTTATAACATATTTTAGTAAATGTGTTACCTGTCACTAACCTAGATTATAAGTAAAATGTAACTAATACGATATGGACGATGTCTGCAATAAAACTTTATTCATCATCATCATCATCATCATTTCAGCCGAAAGACGTCCACTGCTGGACATAGGCCTCCCCCAAGGCTCGCCACTCAGACCGGTCCTGTGCTACTTGCTTCCACCGGTTTCCCGCGACCTTCACGAGGTCGTCGCTCCATCTTGTTATTAAAACTTTATTATTATTAATATATTGAATTCCTACAGATCCACTTCGCGTTCAACTGTGGTGGGGAAACAGCTCTAATCATCTCCCCTGACACCTACAACGACACGGAATGGCATACCGTCACCGTGGTCAGGACCAGTGGGCACGGCAAGATGACCGTCGACTCTGAGCGAGTGGGCGAGGCCAGCGTCAGCTGTGCCAACCCTGTCGCGCTCACGGCGCCGTTCTACTACGGCGGGCTGAGGAGCCTCGGAGAGAGCGTCAACGACCATCTATCGGTGAGGACTCTGACACACACACACACACACACATGGAGACAGTTAGGGACCACAGTTCACGTCACGGCAAAGTATACGCGATCTATTTTTTTTTATTTGATGCAAAGCCTAAGTAATTCATTTCGCGTCCCTATAAAAAGTAGACAGCGATTCGAAACTGCGTAAGTGATGCATTCTGATTAAAGAGTGGACGACGATTAGTTTACCAATAATTACTGACAAAACTGTAATTTACCTCCCAGGACTTCTACCAGCCGTTCAAGGGATGCCTGCGCGGTCTGATGATGAACGGCGAATACGTGACGGAGGTGCTCCGCCGGGTCAACTCGCTGCGCTGCACCGACCACATCGAGGACGGCGTCTACTTCGGGCCCTCCAACAACTTCACCACCAACTACCTCAAGGTACGCTCGCTACAGTGTATCATGAGGATTTTGATCCCATGTGACCAAAGTACGATTTCGCTCCCTGCTGCTACTGGTTCTCTCACATGAGTTAAAGCAATAGTACATTACAGACCTAGGTCGGTGAATTCGTTAATGTCCCAGATCGCAGATGTTTGTGGCCCGAACCGAAGGTGAGGTGGGGCTTTACGAATTACCGCCCGTGGTTTGTCTAAAGTTTTACGTCTTACCTTGGCCATGAAGTGAGATTTTCTACCTGCGTAGCGGGTAGAAAATCTCACTTTACGGACAAGGATGACGTAATAGTACATTACAGACCTAGGGTGGTGAATTCGTAAATGTCCCAGATCGCAGGTTTCTGTGGCCCGAACCGAAGGTGAGGGCCATAAATATGCGATCTGGGGCTTTACGAATTACCGCCCGTGGTTTGTCAAAAGTTTTACGTCTTGCCTTGGCCAGAAAGTGAGATTTTCTCTCCGCGTAGCGGGCAGAAAATGACACTTTACGGCCATGGGTGACGTAAAAATATTTACACTTGGGTTACTTAGCTTGAATCCCCCGAATATACCATTTTCACCATTTTGCTACTATCTATTATTTCTCAGCCTATATTATAAATACTACATTGAAGAAGATTAAGCCGTGGCGGCCTAGTGGTTCGACCTACCACCTCTCATGCAGAGGGTCGGGGGCATGTGCTAAATTCAATTTGAATTTACCACTGAGCTTTTCGGCGAATTAAAACATCGTGAGGAAACCCGCAGGCATCTGCGAAGTAATTCAAAGATGAAGTCCCCAATCCGCACTGGGCCCGCGTGAAACTATAGCCCAAACCTCATGCTGAGAGGAGGCCTGTGCCCAGCAGTGGGACGCAAAGAGGCTGTAGTAGTAGTAGTAGTAGTAACTAGTATATTAAAGACGCTTTTTTACAGCTGCAAGAATCCTTCCGCGTGGGCCTCAGCACGTCAGTGTCGATGGAGATAAAGCCGCGCAACTCGACCGGGTTGCTGCTCTCCGTGCACGGGCGGCGCGACTTCTTGATCCTCGAGCTGCTCGAAGACGAGGTGGTCGCCAACGTGGAGAACGGCAAGGGGCCCTTCCACGCCAGCTACAAGCTCGCCGACAAGGCCACGCTTTGTGACGGAAACTGGCACAAGATACAAAGTGAGTGGGGCTTCATAATATGTATGTGCAAATGTATGTGTGTATTATGAAATGCATTGAATAAATGCAAACATCCGAACATCCGTTATATTCTGTTAAAGAATACATGGACTTAGATTTATAAATTTGTAATATATAATTTGACATACCAATTGTACCATTAATCCTATTACTTGTTAACATTATTTCTTATTTTGGTATGAAAAGACGATCCTAACGGTGAAACATTTTATTCCTGATTTTCATTTTACTTTTATTTTGTATTCTTTCTGACGATCTCAATGTGAAATTCTCTTATTTTGACATGTAAAATATGCTGTAATTTGATATTGAGAAATAAATGTCTATGTCTATGTCTAATGAATATGAATATGAGTCGTGAGGAGAATCGTGTAGCGAATATTCGCCGCTCCGAGGCAGTTATTGGCAGAGCGGATGCGAAATCGGCGGCGCAATATGCAACTATACTCTTTGGTCGACGGACTATGGGCCATCTAATAAGTGAATTACTTACCACAGTGACGAAAATTTGTGGCGAAAAGGCTTGTATGTCTCTTTATCTAACCTCATAACGAGAGATAAAAGACAAAAGAAGCCTCGGATGACATGACTCGCTCCAGATGTACATAATGCAATGCAAATAAATACGCAACAGTGACAGTTCACTTCTCTGGTGTCCGTCAGGGTTTTCATATTTGGCTATGTCACGCGCTGCGATCGTTTTCGTCTCCCCCACCACTGTTTTTGTACACAGCGAATAGGTTTAGAAAACATAGCTTTAAAACATAGCTTTAGAAACCCTCGTCGAACCCTCGTATATACTTATATGTAGTTGTGTTTCAAATGAGAGGAAAATTCAAATATGGAACTTCAGCTTTTGTAGGGTTCTCCAATAGGGATAAGAGGGTATCTTGGATTGTCCTCTGGTGTAATTTTTTGTCAGATGTTCCTTTATTATTAAATGTTTGGCATTTATCAAGATGAGTCGCTATCTGAGAACGATATATTCATTTAAATATACCCACTGAACCCCACTGACAGCACCAGTTCACGAGTACTCTTTCAACCTTTGAAAACTGCATTCAAATCGGTTCAGTAGTTCCGGAGATTAACTCTAGCAAACAGACAGACAGAGTTCTAAAATTCGCTGTTTTGTGGTCTACCAGTTCTACCACACATCATTAGTCGCCCCCTTACACACGGGCTCTGTCCTTTTATTATAGTATAGATAGATAGATTCCTCAATTATTTCGGGTCTATCGTCCTTCTAGGTTAACCTCACTTTTTCTAATCGATTTATTACACTGTTTTTATCACGTTTCAGTGGTGAAGTCCCGCCACGTCGTGTCGGTGGGCGTGGATGGGCATTTCTCTGACGCCGGCATCGGAAACTCGGCCTCCACCGACACTCGCTCGGCGCTCTACATCGGAGGCCACGAGAAGGCCATCGCTCGGGTAAGTCCGGCTACTTACTATCTGGAACGATGACGGACGGACGGACAAGGGGAAACGGGAATATTTGTCAGACATTCGCAACAGCAATGGCGTCACCGATGCGTTGCCAGTCTCTATGGTAGTTGAGGCCGGTTTTCTCTTTGTATGTAAGTTGCATGCTGTTTAAATGTATATAATAACATGTAGGAATGCTGTATGTTTTGTGTGCCAAGTAAATAAAACGTGCACACAGGCCACCTGATGGTAAGCGACGTCACTGCGGCCCATGGACACCGAAATCTTATGATGATGATATTAGAACCATAATATCTCGAATGCGTTGCCCACCCTCAGCTAAGATGAAATGGCTCTGTGCCAGTAATTTCACCGGCTGCCTTATTTTCGACAAATTGGGGGCAATTTGTCAAAACAAATCGAGGCTGCTTTGTGACATTCTCAAATACCACAAGGATCTACTAAGTACTTGCCGTTTAACGCATTCACTGCCACTTCTTTTTACGAACTTTCACCAGGTGCCACATCTGTCATTAAGGGAACATTGCAACGCACATGTGCGTTCGAGACACTGCGGGAAAGTCAGCAAAACGCATATAATTATGCGTTGGTGGCAGTGAATGCCTTAGGAGGGTTGGAAAATTTTCTACTACTGGTGCTCTTTCCAAACTTCCTCCACTCTTATCTCCTAAATTCTTCACTCCACACATCCACCTCTACACACGTATTTCAGACACACACATGCGCACCGTATAAATACCTACTCATCGAAGTGTATATTCCCCGCAGGTTCGCGGCGTTCGTTCGAAGCGCGGCTTCACAGGCTGCATCCGCAACATAGTGATACGCGACGTGCCGGTGCACATCCCGCTCACGGCCGCCGGCCGCGACACTCACGTCGGCGTTTGTCCAACCGACTAAGAGCGTTATCACATTTGCGATTCGCGAGCAAGTATGGAGGCGAATACGCCGCGAGTTCGCCGCGTACGAGTTTTGTATTGAAAAACGCTTTCAACTCGCTCGCAAATCGCAAGTGTGATAAGGCCCTAAGAGCGTTATCACATTTACGATTCGCGAGCGAGTATGGAGGCGAACACGCCGCGAGTTCGCCGCGTACGAGTTTTGTATTGAAAAACACTTTCAACTCGCTCGCAAATCGCAAGTGTGATAAGGCCCTATAAGCGTTATCACATTTGCGATTCGCGAGCGAGTATGGAGGCGAACACGCCGCGAGTTCGCCGCGTACGAGTTTTGTATTGAAAAACGCGAAAAGTGTGATAAGGCCCTAACACCTATAGCAATCAAAGAAATTATAACCCAACTAGCTTCTGCCCGCGACTTCGCCCGCGTGAAATTCGGTTATCGCGCTCCCACGGGAACTATGCGCTTTCCGGGATAAAAAGTAGCCATGTCCTTTCCCGGGACCCCGACCATTTTCATACCAAATTTCATCTCAATCGGTCCAGCGGTTGCGCGTGAAGAGGTAACAGACAGACAGACAGACAGAGTTACTTCCGCATTTACAATATTAATATGGACTAGCTTCTGCCCGCGACTTCACCCGCGTGGAATTCGGTTATCGCGTTCCCGCGCGGATTGCATTTTTCCGGGATAATAAGTGTCCTTTCCCGGGATTCTAACTATCTCCATACCAAATTTCATCCAAATCGGTCCAACGGTTGAAGCGTGACAGACAGACAGACAGGGTTACTTCCACATTTATAATAATAATATGGATTGTTGAACAATGCGGAATAGTTAGGTACATAAACCATTTTTCTGCTTGCGCTGCACCTTGACCATCTAAAATCTGTCTTGACTAGACTGATTCCGATTTTCCGCAATATTCAAGGCCTCAATTTGAACAACATTGTAATGGCGGAGTTAAAGCCACGCACACAACAACATGTCATGTAATGTATTGACACCGTGATTTTGAATTTACTGTTCTCTTTTCGAACCAATAGCCGTAATTTATGTAACTCTGAGTGTAATAAAGTCATTCATTCAACTCTCGTGCTTTTAATACGTACCTACTGCCTTACTTATCGCAATTTTCTTAATACTAACCTTGGACCTTTAATCCAACTTTACTCCAGTTTATTATATCAAGCAGTATAAGCTCCAAGGTTAGTATTAACACATTCCCTGTCCCACTCCCCATATAAAATGACAGCACAATCTCACAAGTCCAACTGACGTATGTATACGTATCTTAGTATGAAGCAGTGACTCCATAGTGGGAGCATGGACTTGTGAAAAAAAGCTTCATGTCCCCACATTGGGGGGCTTCGGACAGGGAAAGTTAGTATTAAGCTGTGCGCTTGTTTGCCTATACCATTGTATAGGCAAACGAGAGCACAGCCCACCTGATGGTAAGTGGTCACTGCGGCCCATGGACACCGAAATCCTATGATCCCCCATTAAGAAACTATAAGATCTCGAATGCGCTGCATACCCTGAGGCCTAAGATGGAATGCCTCTGTGCCAGAAATTTCATCGGCTGCATAATTTGACAGCTTTATAAATGCCAGGTTTTAAGACTATTTTTATAGAAAACACGTTAAATACTAACTAAATCGGGCGTTCTGGGCGTAGCGCTTTCTCCTTCACTCGTTGCACGAGTGACAGTGACGACTGAGCTGGGTATCGGAACGAACAGCTAGATTCAAAGTTCAACTTGATGCGTGGGCGATCCTATAGGGAACAGCGAGATCCCTATTTAAGACTTCGAATATAGGGCTTGATATGCCTGTCACAGGGACACGGCCTATAATTTCGAACACAATTCGAATGAAGTGTCAATCTGTGCGTGCGAGGACGTCGGTACACTTGTACATGTGTGTATACCAACTACACGAGCCAGTGATCCACTCTTAATCTCCGGATGAAACAAATGCCGGCAAGGGCGAATAGGGCGCGAGTTGCGCGCCGGCTAGATTCGGCCATTCTGTACTATTCAATATTTTATGCCTATGTCACAATTTTCATTATATAAATTGAACTAGGTAAGTATGTATTTATTTTAAAACTATTCAAATGAATCATCAGTAGGAAAAAATCAAAAGTACCTACATCAATACTGTTTTTGTGCAAAAGAGCATGTATAGCAGCACGGCCCTAGCCGGTCGAAAGGTAATTAACGCCAACGACCAGGGCTCGACCTCAGCTTCGCAGCTCGAAGTTGTGACCGACCTTACAGTTTCTTCAGAAATACGTCTACTCCAAGACAAATTGAAAGCGGCGCGAACTGCGATGCAAGACTTCAAGAACTCTATAACTACATCTATATTTAGTCTCACTCCTGCAATCAATTTGAGCAAGCAAAGGATCGACGACTTGCCGCATGAGACCAATTTTCAATTCTCATGCAGCTACGTCAACTATACATCAAACTGCACTACCATTTTGCAGGAGGATTTTGAAGAAAAGAACTCAAATAAAAGACCATTATCAGTTAAATATCACCCAATAATTTAATAAAAACTCCAAAAACCCCTATGTGCACACAATGAGAATGTTATTACATTTTAGACCTAATAAAACAAAATCGTCCTAAAAATATAATTTTAAAAATGCGCTTAGTATTCCTCGCCTCCCTCGCCCTCGCCCTCGCCGGAGTCCATGCCGACCTCCTCGTAGTCCTTCTCGAGCGCCGCCAGATCCTCGCGCGCCTCCGAGAACTCGCCCTCCTCCATGCCCTCACCGACGTACCAGTGCACGAAGGCTCGCTTGGCGTACATCAGGTCGAACTTGTGGTTGAGCCGCGACCACGCCTCGGCGATGGCCGTCGTGTTGGACAGCATGCACACGGCGCGCTGCACCTTCGCCAGGTCCCCGCCCGGCACCACGGTCGGCGGCTGGTAGTTGATGCCCACCTTGAACCCCGTCGGGCACCAGTCCACGAACTGGATCGTGCGCTTCGTCTTGATCGTGCCGATCGCAGCGTTTACGTCCTTGGGGACCACGTCGCCGCGGTACAGCATGCAGCACGCCATGTACTTACCGTGGCGGGGGTCGCACTTCACCATCTGGTTGGCGGGCTCGAAGCACGCGTTCGTGATCTCCGCCACCGAGAGCTGCTCGTGGTACGCCTTCTCCGCCGAGATCACGGGCGCGTACGTCACCAGCGGGAAGTGGATGCGCGGGTACGGCACCAGGTTCGTCTGGAACTCCGTCAAGTCCACGTTCAGCGCGCCGTCGAAGCGCAGCGACGCCGTGATCGACGACACGATTTGCCCAATCAGCCGGTTCAGGTTGGTGTACGTCGGCCGCTCGATGTCCAGGTTCCTCCGGCAGATGTCGTAGATCGCCTCGTTGTCCACCATGAACGCCGCGTCAGAGTGCTCTAGCGTCGTGTGTGTGGTCAGGATGGAGTTGTAGGGCTCCACCACCGCCGTCGAGATCTGCGGCGCGGGGTAGATGGCGAACTCGAGCTTCGACTTCTTGCCGTAGTCGACGGACAGGCGCTCCATGAGCAGGGAAGCGAAGCCCGAGCCGGTGCCGCCACCGAACGAGTGGAAGATGAGGAAGCCCTGCAGCCCCGTGCACTGGTCGGCCAGCTTGCGCACGCGGTCGAGCACCAGGTCGACGATCTCCTTGCCGATGGTGTAGTGGCCGCGCGCGTAGTTGTTGGCGGCGTCCTCCTTGCCCGTGATGAGCTGCTCGGGGTGGAACAGCTGGCGGTACGTGCCGGTGCGCACCTCGTCCACCACCGTGGGCTCCAGGTCGATGAACACGGCGCGCGGCACGTGCTTGCCCGCGCCCGTCTCGCTGAAGAACGTGTTGAACGAATCGTCGCCGCCGCCCACAGTCTTGTCCGACGGCATCTGCCCGTCCGGCTGGATGCCATGCTCCAGGCAGTACAACTCCCAGCAGGCGTTGCCGATTTGCACGCCCGCTTGCCCTCCGTGAATAGATATGCATTCGCGCATTGTGGATTGATTATGTGTATTTACTTAAAGTTAAAAAAAATCCTTATACTTTCGCTACTCGGCTCTTTCTGGAATCACTCCAAAATTCGAACTGAGGTAATGGAATGAAAATATATTGTAAATTCAAAATGGGAATGAAATAATTCAAAGTTATCTAGCCAGTTAGTTTTATTATATCTGGCTACCTATATTGTTTAATTTACAAAACCTTAAAAATAAGTAAAAAACCTTTGGCCAATTACCAGGATGCCGTTTATCATATCTTGCTATCATATCTCGACTTTCAAGAGGAAAAAGGATGCAATATGCATACTGTAAGCGCTCTGAGCGCGATTCGGAACGCAGCTATTGTCATGTCACGCTACTTGTCAATGTCACGTCACACACGTCATTGTTGAACTGTCAACGCTATCAACACATATCGTGTTGTGAATAAAATAAAATAATAAAAAATATAGAAAACTCTCCTGCTATGTCGGATGAGGATATTGAAAAATGGATGAAAGAAGGCCGTAACAAGGGTTAGTATATATTTATATTTGCTACAATGTACACTAGTTTCAATTCACTACAGTCCTTGTTGAGCATTAATTAATCAGTTTAACCATTAAATATTACTGTTGTTCCAACCTAAATCAATGTAATTGTAAACCAACCTACATAATCATCTGTATTTCTGGCAACTTTACGTACATATCCAAATTGTGTGAAATGAAGAAATTTTTGTTTTCTTTTTATTTTATTTTTTATCATGGTGATAGGTAGAGGCCTAATATCATCGTAAGTGTAGCAGCAAAAACTAGCACCTTGTCTATGCCTAACAGAGCTGCAGGTATCTACAAGCTGTTCCAGCTTCGAAGTGCTAGACCCCCACGACCCTGTGATCAGTCGGCTCGCCACGCATCTGTTCAAACGCACCAATGACTACCTGCAAGGGGAAATGACTGCTGGCCAGGTACAAAACATATTCAATGGTAAAATGAAAAATTAATTCAAGCAATTTAGTATTACTAGCCAGAGAGCCTGAACCTGTTAAATGCATAGATATTTTACTTTGTTCTGAGCACCTATATATGTTACATATTTAAAAAAGAACGACTAATATAGTCAACAGAAGATTAACATCATTGACAGTCCATGAACCCAAAATGAGTTAAACATGCTTCAATCATTGATGAAGGTGATCCACATTGGACGATGCATCGCACTTCAATCGCGCGTGGCAATAGCTTGGTCCAAAACATCTTCTAAACATCCTGTATGCAGCTCAAATTTGATTGGTTCTTGAAGAGGCAGGAGAGCAGTGGATCATGCTGTGTTGATATGGCTAGTAAGAGGGTCTACCTACCTGACTGAAACCAAGCAGTCATCCCCTTTTGTAAATAAATAAAAGAAGGTGTGCAGATTTTGATAATTTCAACCTTCCATACTGAGGGACCTAAATTTTTGACTGACAATGTAATTTCAGGACCACTACAATCTTCTGGAGCAGATCAACAGACTTACCATCACAAAGTATGCTGACCTCAAGAACCTAGCGGTCAACCTGAGTAAAACTCTAAATGAATACAATGAAATGTGTAAGTCAAAACTAATACATGTGTTCTCTTAAGTTTATTCACTGGTGAGACCATTGATCCCATGCATGTTTAACTCTCAGAGGTCCCGATCGTGTGGGAAAATTGGGATATAATGTAGCATCTACTGGTGACAGACTTTTTGAGTTAGAAAAGCGCTTTCCTCAATAAAGTTAGTATAGATTACCTAGGTATTAAGTTATATTTATTTATTGTATTAATTCGCAGACAACCAGCAGATACGACCGTTGTTGCAACAGATTGACGCCATCGACGCCCAAGTGTCCAAGTTCGAGGCGAATGCGTACCGCCTTGATAATTACACGAAACAGCTCAAGGCGAGGTTCAAGGAGCTCGAAGAGAAGTAACCGAGGTGACATCAACATGAAATAAATTAGAATATAACTTAAGAGGGTTTATTCCGAAAGTTGGCAATATCGCAAATAGCTGTCAAATATTTAGCTGTTTTATTTTTATTAATTTCTCATTATAACTGAATGGAAATTGGAAAGAAAATGTGTCATTTGTCGATTATGCTCGGCCGGTTTCCACAATACTAAAGGCCATAATAAATCGGGGAACCTGTCTGTGACAGTGTCATACCTTTGATAACAAAAATAATGCTAACTAGAGTGGCGTCTGTCAACTTTTTACTTGGGCTCTAACAAAACTGGCCTCGAGAAGTAAACAATCAATGAGCTTGTATATTTGCCTCCCAATTTATATTCATGCGGAGGGACCGTGTGGTTTAAATGCTTTATTTGTTAAATATGAAAAATAATACACAAGAAAGTAACTTTCTTAAAGTAAATCTCCTAGAATGAAGTTAAAGTAATAAAGTTTCTTTTATATATGGGACGTAAAAATTCAGCTTGTAAATTACATATATGCCTGAAGAAGCCAGATCTTCTGTATAAATCTTAAGACATTTGCAAAGACAGAGTGTAAATTATTTTAGCTGATTATTTTCATATTATTAGTTTTGTTTCTAAAATACTTCAAATTTTACACGTAAGATCAGCATATCACAACACGATAATGAAATAATATTTACAGTTGTTGCACAAAAGTGTCATTCTTGAATCTGAAATGTTACAAAATAATTAGCTGACACCGCGGACTTCGTACCGCCTTAGTTTTTTTTTGGTGGGTATGAAAAAAGCTTACGTCCTATTCTTAGGCCTACTGAACATACACTCCAAATTTCATAAGAATCGGTCGAGCGGTTTCGGAGGAGTTTGGTTACAAACACTGTGACACGAGAATTTTATATATTAGATTAAACCTTGCCTACTAGTAAGGTAAAATGTATAATCACCTACATATTTGTAGGCATGCTGATATTAATACATATTATTATATGTACACTACGGCACTTAAGTTCTGTAATTGTGAATCAGTATCTTACAAATGCTATCATTGTATCAATATTGGTCACATTTCGCTTTTTAAGTTTATAGCACGACCCAACTTAGAAGGCGCGCGGATTAAGCAATAATAGACTCTGCGGCAACGGCTTAAGTGCTTCGCCGCACGCCTTCTAAGTTGTGTCGTGCTATACCTACCTGTTACTTTTAGTAATAGAAACCTCCTTTCCACGTGTTGTTTGATTTAAGTACAATGTAAAATGCAATACCATGTTTTTTTTTACTAAAGTAAGAGCAAAGTATACATTATGTATGTGATCTAGTGAATGCAATATCGTAAATGTGAAGACTCCAGAAGTCAGTGGATGCGGACGGGCCAGACCGGTCGCAAGAAGTTTGGGGAAAACCAGTAGGTATATTGTGAATTCCACTTGATTTGATACAAAGTAGACGGAAATCGGATATATTTCCCTAGAAATATTTTACATTAAATTTATATGATAGCTTTTATATGTCACGAACACCAAAACATAACAAGGTTCTGTATGAGATCTATCACGAGATTCACAGCAATAATTTATCACATCTAAATATAAGCATGAAATAAAATATTAATATATACATAAGAAAGAGGTTTTTATTTAATTAAACACGATTTAAACCCATTCATATATTCGTGCTATCTCAAAAACGGCTCTAACGATTTGGACGAAATTTGTGATATACGAGGGCGACAAAACCATCAAGCTTGATTTAATATAATAGGAAAACCACAGAACAAGGGAAAACTCATTTTAGCTATTTTACCTATGTGTGAGGTTAACATCAAAAGGAACCTTTATGAGGCAAATGAAACGCATAATATTTCACAAACTAATTTATTTATTTATTCAATACCTACATAATTAACATTATTCAATTCAAAGGACCACAAGCTTTTCTATTCATTTTTCATACGATACGTCTGTTGTATTCGTTCAAATGTTACTCAATGAAAGGCCAGTAATGTATAGTGCATCGCCACATCTAGAAACGTCATTTCATTTCTATCTACATTTTGGAGTCTTATTACTCTGGACGTAAGGCGCAAAAACACATACATATCTAAATACTCGAATGGTGATATGGAAACCCGGGTCACACGAACGCGAGCGCGGCTCGTGCACGTATACTCACGCGTTGTATACCATTCGTTCTAGTGAGCCATGACACACCGCTTGCGTGCCGTATACGAAGAGCTCACTTTGACGAGCTGTACACGCGTTCCGTGTGGACCGGGCTGTAATCATCCGATTGGTTGAGAAATAAACACATTCCATGTCCCCATACAAAATGATGGCACAATCTCACAAGTCCTTTGTATTTTACATACATACAAGCATGTACTTAGTATGAAGCAGTGACTCCATAGTGGAAACATGGACTCTTGAAAAGTAGTTGCTTAACGCATTCACTGCCACCGGCGCATATGTGCGTTTTGCTGACTTTCCCGCAGTGCCTTGAACGCACATGTGCGTTGCAATGTTCCCTTAATGACAGATGTGGCACCTGGCGACAGTTCGTAAAACAGAAGTGGCAGTGAATGCCTTAAGCCATCATTGGCGGCAGCTGAATATGTGCTCACAAAATTTTCATATCACCAGAGGTAATGGCCCAAACAAACGCAATGCATCCTTTTTTTCATTTTCAACAACCCTTATGGTCCTCGAAAACGTAGTAAATACTTAACAAAGTAAACTATAAGGAATAAATACAGTTTGTACATAAGCACGCCTTGACGAAAAGCTATAACAATAAAGCTGTAAATTTCGATATTGAAGGCGTGTATTCGTTCTATTAAATAATACATAATTTCATATACCTATCTAGATTATTTAATTATAAAATATAAGTTTACAATAACTGCCCAGGGTGGCTTTGCATTTATTTCACCACGATTATTATTCTGTAAGTACAGACTGCAAAAATATTCGATGGCCCAACGTCGTCAAAAATATGTGACACTGCTAGGCTGAGCACATATTTCTGCAAAATAACAATAAGTGAAGCGGTAATAGGATTAGTGATGTGATGTGCACTGAATTATCAATTTATCGCTATGTTGAAGGACACGAGTATATGACATGATGATTAGACTCTAAATTAATAGACTGTAGATTCAATGATTCAATTAATACTCTATTTACCGGTCGGGGAATCGGTCTCAGTATGTTCAAAGCTTTACGTAATTAAGGGAAGGTCTACACGGATGATAAGTTACAAATCTAGTAGGTATCGCAGTTTCTAACAGTGCTGTATACGATGTAGATCTTTAGCATTAAGTGCAGATTTTAGTCCTCGAACTTAAAATTAAAATAGGGGCGCAGCACAAGCGAATAACCTCGATAATCCGGTACTTGACAATATCAATCAATGAAAATATAATGAAAAAAAAAATCCTAAAAAAGGTCACAAAAATATTGCGATTGATAATGTTTCCAAGAGATTTTGTATCATAAAAGCAATTTTAATAAATTAATAATACCTACACCATATATGGTGGATACAGTGAATACTATCAGTGCCAGAAAAGCGCAGGGGCTATATTCGAAGTCTTAAATAGGGACAGGGAGATTCCCTATAGGATCGCTCACGCGTCGCGGCGATGCATAGATTAAGCATAGATTAGATATAAATAAACTAGATTTAAAGTTCAACTTGAACGCTGTGACGCGTGAGCGATGCTATAGGGAATCTCCCTGTCCCTATTTAAGAGACTTAGAAGTATAGAGAGATATAAGAGATATAGCCCCAGTTGGTGACCACAATCATAGTTATTATCATTCACTCTTTTAATCCATTTGTCACTTCAACGATGTCACAATATACTGTTCAGATATAAATTTAACTAAAATTTAACTAATTCAGGATCCGTTCTAAAATACCCTAACCTCAACCGTCAGATCGAAATTCAATAAAATAAATAAGATAGTTATTTAATAATATTACATATATCCATTTTTCTATTTGCAGCAGCAACAATGTCCATACAGAAAAGTATATGAACCATGTTTAAATTTTTTTATATTTTGAAATAGACAACAAATTACCACAGTCAGTTGTCAATTATTATAATATTTATTACTTTCTAAAGGCAATATCAAATTCCTAATAAATATAAATTCAAAATTATAAAATGCATAAACTTCCAAGTTGTATAATAAAATAAATAATGATTAGTTTAATAAAACAATCTCGAAACTGAAGTACTTATTCATTAAGGCTAAAGTAGGCTTTATTCGTGATCTTTTTTTAATGTGTCTTCGAAATGGAGTTTACTAGCCGATGCCCGCGACTTCGTCCCACGTAGATTTAGAATTTGCGTACCCGATGACAAGGATTTTACAAGGAAAAAAAAAATCGGCGGGAAAACGGCAGGTTCTTAAACAGGATGTTTTAACGTAGCAAATTTGTTTCCTATTTTTCTCCAAAAAAACATAACAAAACCAATGATGTTTCATACTTAAATGTACTTCGAGAGCCGAGTACTATCAGCTGTAAAAATATCCGTGACTAATTTGTTAGCACCTTATATATGGACAGTTATAGTTAAGTATTGAAAAATTGGTTTGACCCCTGGAAAACCTGTTCCCGTGGAAATATCGAGATAAAAAGTATCCTATGTTATTGCCCGGGTCTCAAACTATCTCCAAACCAATTTCTTTATTTTTTATTATTATAAGCAAGCATTTGACCACGATCTCACCTGATGGTAATTGACGATGCGGTCGAGGGTGATACATGCTTACTTAAATTTCATCCAAATCGGTCCACTCGTTGCGAAGGAAGAACAAACAAACGCACTTTCACATTTTATAATATTAAGTATGGATTATTCATTTATGTATTATGTCAATTCATCGAGATGTCGGGTTTGACTTTAATAAAGATACGAAACAAATTATTTAATAAAGTTATATCTAAAATATGAATGCAATAAAACATTAAAGACATAACGATTTCTGCTTTTATATATACCTAAATTTTACATAAAATTACTATATTGTCATTTGATACCGACATACAGCCAATAGAGTAAAGCCACTAGGCCACGTGGGTAAAGCAGAATACAATTTAGAAGGTGCGCGGCGAAGCACTTAAGCCGTTGACACAGCGTATATTATTGCTTAAACCGCGCGCCTTCTAAGCTGTGTCGTGCTATACACAAATGTTGCGTATCAAAATGTTAGTGGTTACTTCCGCAGCCATGCTTCACACGGAAACACGATGAACCCACGTTTAGCGTATATGTGTATAGCATATGGTGTGCCGCAGTGGCTTTCCGGCCTAAGTTTGGTTGAACTAAGAGGCTCAAAAATACGTTGTCCGTTGTAATGTAAAGACTAATAATAATAACTTTTTGATCGCCATAGTCTCTTTATTTTTAACCCTTAATGTAAAGAAGGAGAGGTACCCACCTATAATAAATAAGTGTGTCGTGAAACTCGTGAAGTGTGACGTTCCGATATATTTTTTTTGTTAACTAGAAAATTTCTTTATCTACGAGTATGTTTGAAGAAAGTAGGTTCACTATTTTGAAAATAAATAAATATTGAAATTATCGGCACTTTTCAATTACGAGTTATGTTGTAGAGATGTACTGCTATAACATGATCCGACCTTCCAAATTTACTATTTCAATCTGTTCATCACACCCTTACGAAAGAGTGTTTATGTCAAAGAATATACTACTCTCTGGTTTATGCAATGACCTATAATAAGTAATAATAATAACATATGGACGAACAGTGCCTGCCGTATTCTGTTATACGTCAAAATATATGCAGCAAACTGACATTAGAAAATACGTTCCAATATGCTAATAACGCCTCTTTATAACGAAGGCCAAACGGGTGCCCAAGCTGTTCGGGCACCCGTTTTGACGGGGCCATTTTTCTCCAGCTAATTGTGAATCCTTACTTATAATAAGAGATCGATGGGTTTACGTAGTTGTATGCATTGTTTTACGGCTGTGTCAGTACGCACACGTCACATGCGTTGGGCGTCTTAGAGGGTGCTTCGTAAATACATTCAGGAATACATTGAGGGCTTTTGAATTTTGGAGAGGCGGGTCATGTTCGTAGTTTACTCTAGTGTTCAGATATTTTTGAGCCCATCTGCCAATACAATCGCTGTGGAAGATGACTGTATTGTAGATAGTAGAAATACAATTCGAGATTAAATAAGAATTGATATCCGAAATCATGCACCATAGACGGTCAGACCTTTACATTTTTACATATTATTAAATATTGGGGGTGTGGCAGGGCCGTTTATGTGTCACCTCGACCATTGCTGATCTATTGTGACGGTCCTATATTTTTTACATATTATATGTATAAGGTGTTAGGCTAGCGGGCGCCACTGGCGTTGCGAGACTGCGTTCGAGGCGGTGATTGGAGGGTTGTGTAGCTGTCAATGTCAAACCGCGCAAATTGGCCAATGGCGGCGGTCTTGGCCGACACCAACGCCACTAGCGCTCCTAGAGGGTTTTTCACCAGCGATAATCCTAATTATCATTTCCTATTTACGTCAGCCGCAGAGAACACTTACCAACAAGTGACAACAAATGGTGTCAAAAAAGTATACTTACATAGATTTCATATTGAGAATACATAATTATCAGAAAACCAAGTTTTTTTTTTTATAATTGGCTGATGGATTTAGTGTGTAAAATAAAAGGACATGGTTTACTTAATTTGCACTAAAACTGCAAAGTTCAAGCCGGAAGCTAACTTACATTATTATAGATATTTCTTGATAAATGGCCTTCGGGAATTTGGGTTGATCGTCTGTAAAAAAAAAATCATATGTAATAAACACACTTCGCTTAAAATATGATTCGGGGCGGCATTCCATCAGTCCAAGATGTTATAAAATATTGAATTGATTTTGAGTAAGCTCTGTTAAAAGATCTTGATTTTTTGGTCCCTTATTTATTTTACGTCACAATAATATCGCGAATTAAACTAGAACTACTACTACTACAGCCTATTTGCGTCCCACTGCTGGGCACAGGCCTCCTTTCATCACGAGAGGGTTTGGGCTATAGTCCCCACGCGGGCCCAGTGCGGATTGGGGACTTCACACACATCTTTGAATTAATTCGCAGATGCGTGCAGGTTTCCTCACGATGTTTCCCATCACCGGAAAGCACAGTGGTTAATTCAAATTGAATTTCGCACATAAGTAAACTTAGAGGTGCGAGCCGGAATCGAACCCCCGACCCTCTGCACGAGAGGCGGTAGGTCGAACCACTAGGCCACCACGGCGTCAAAACTAGAACTAAAATTATTAATTATAATGAACACGTGCACTTTAACTTAGACATGACACCTTTAGGTGTCGTCGGCGTGGAAGGCACGGCAGTGCACGGCAAATTTAGATATCCTCGGTGTTCAAAGGGTTAAGACAGCGCAACTACTGTGTTGCATAGAATATGTCTACACAACTTCGGAGGCGCGTGGATCAAGCATAATAGACTTTGCATCACGGTTTAAGTGCTTCGCCGTGCGCTTCCTAAGTTGTGTCGTGCTATATCTATCTATGTTATGATTTTTAGCGTTTTTGTGACCACGCCACGCGTAGCTCGACCGCTCGACAAAGCGCAGCAGGAGTCCCACCCTCACCTTCTAGTCGTTGAGGAATTCCCGCCGTCACCTCCTAGTCGTTGAGCGAGTCACGCCCTCACCTTCTAGTCGTTGTTGGAGTCCCGCCTTCACCTTCTAGTTATTGAGTCCCTCCCTCGCCTTTTAGTCGTCGAGTCCCACCCTCGCCTTCTAGTCATCGAGGGAGTCCCACCCTCACTTTCTAGTCGTTGAGGGAGTCCCACCCTCACCTTCTAGTCGTTGTTGGAGTCCCGCCCTCACCTTTTAGTTGTTGAGGCAGTCCCACCCTCGCCTTCTAGTCGTTGACGGAGTCCCACCCTCACCTTCTAGTCTTTGAGGGAGTCCCACCCTCACCTTCTAGTCGTTGACGGAGTCCCACCCTCGCCTACTAGTCGTTGAGAGAGTCCCACCCTCGCCTTCTAGTAGTTGAGAGAGTCCCACCCTCGCCTTCTAGTAGTTGAGAGAGTCCCACCCTCGCCTTCTAGTCGCTGAGGGAGTCCCACCCTCGCCTAGTCGTCGACGGAGTTCCGCCCTCGCCTTCTAGTCGTCGACGGAGTCCCACCCTCACCTTCTAGTCATTGAGCCAGCTCCAGTTGTCCTCCTGCTTGGGCTTGATGGTGATGTCCTTGACGTCGCGCGGGCTCGCGACGCCGACCTGCGACAGGTCGCGCGCTTCCATGTTGCGCGCCGTCACCGACGGCTGGCTCTGCTCGTTCCTGCGACACGGTCGAACAACACGTCGGCATAGCACGAGACAACATAGAACAGTTGGATGAATGAATTTTACCTTTTCAACCCAACGTCTTAAGGTGGGTTTAGGCCAAACTAACAACAAGCTAGAACCAGAGCAGAGCATTCTTGGAATCTTCGCAAAATAAGGGATGAACGGCGAAAGAATGCTGTCTGTGTTTACACACAAAAAAATTGGCAGAGTGGGGATAGAGTGAGCATTCGCTCGTTTGGTCTGAACCCACCTTAATAACGGGTGAAGCATAACGTTGTGACGACATTTTACCCACATTATCAGCTATCGATTCTAAGAATGTTTTTTAGGATTTTAATATTTTTCAAGTTGAAAAAAGATTGTTTGGGCCAGTATGGGATTCGGGTACTTATAGCTTACATTATCAATCCCATATTTTTTACTATGGTTAGAATATCGTCACACCGTTTTGATTGACCCTATATATGCGTCACGGCGTATAAGGAAATTCAATACGTACGCGTAAGAACCATTTTCGCTGACGTCAGTGTTTGACAAGACGTTAAAAAGATTAATCAAAACCTTCTTTTTTTTTAAGTCGGTTAAAAAGAGGTTTTTAACCGACTTCAAAAAAGAACGTTCTCAATTCCGCCGCGTCCGTCTGTCTGTTTGCGATAAATTTAAAAATACAAAACGGATTTTTAGATCGGTAACATCAGGAAGGTTTCGCTGTATCATCTGCCCTGCTATCCGGAGTGGGTCGCTAGATAAATAAATAAATATCTTGGGACAATGGGGGCTATCGCGTGTGAATTTGCCACTAGAGGCGCTAGTGACGCGTGAGGTCCAATAACATTCACTTTTCACTGGTTTTGGCGGGCTTCGTGACATAAATTATAAATTTATTTAATTTACCTGTTGAAAAGTGAATTCCTTCGTGAAATTATCGCCAATATGGATGTGGCGACCAATGTGAACGATTACATTTTTTTTTTTAATCCGAACAAAACGGAACTGCACAATATTGCGGCATAGCTGCTCGATATGATGATAGTTATTTATAATTAATTAACTTAATGAGATTCAAGACTGAAAACTTTTTTTCGGCGCCGATCTTATAAAGTCGCCTTTGACAGCTATACCTCTGGACCTTAGTCTACAGTGGCGCCAACTGGTGAGCAAAGAAACGATAGTCCCCATTCACACAAATTAACCTAGCCCCAAACTAAGCAACGCGTAATTGTACTATGGGTGCTAGACAGCGATATAAATACTATACATTATACATACAGTATATCAATAATATACATCCACGACTCATACTCATCAAAGTTT
The DNA here is from genome assembly GCA_963971205.1 of Aethes cnicana. Taxonomy (NCBI): domain Eukaryota; kingdom Metazoa; phylum Arthropoda; class Insecta; order Lepidoptera; family Tortricidae; genus Aethes; species Aethes cnicana. The sequence goes on from OZ020272.1 coordinate 1,968,445, forward strand.
GCCCCTGGCGGGAATCGAACCCCCGACCGTCGGAACAGAGGGCAGGGTCACTACCAACTGAGCCAAACCCGTCGTCGTTGATTAATAAAGCCTATGACCACTGACCATTGGGAGTAGGGCTCCGAGGTGGAGCTCTTCATGGCGCCGTAGCCCTGCGCCTGGTACAGGGGACCGCCGGAGTTGCTCGCGCGGCGCGCCTCGCTGGCGCCCCCTAGCGAGCTCCAACCGCCCCTATTGTTCACCTGGTAAAACAACATAATTAATAGCATAGAAAAGCAAGGACACCTAATGTGGTCTAAGCTAAGGTGCACTGTTGCACTGCTGCTGTGCACCTTTTGTGATTGGGAAAAAATGAACTCGCTACAGATCACGTGACTTTGCTTTGCACTCCTATGAGAAAACCAGTAGCAGCAGGGAGCAAAAACGTACTTTGCTCAACGGGGAACAAAATACATCTTTTCGAATAGGTAGACTGAAAGGTTAATGACAGTCAGGGCTTGAAACCGGTTTATGCCCCCATACAAATAAACCGGTTTGCTTATCGTTCTTTCGTTTACTATTTCATGTTTAATAAGGCTATAAAATAATACGAAGTAATAACCTAAATACACTATGGAGTTCCACATAAAGAGTATAAAATAATTCTAAATATTTGGCTATTTCGGGGTTTTTTTAATTAACCGGTTACAAGTAGTGCTCCTGGTCGTGACCGTGTTTCGTGTACCCGTAGCCGAATCTCCGTTGCCGTGTTACTCGGCAACGGAGATCCGCTCCGTTTGCTCCGTGTGATTCGGCTACGTGTAATTAAGATACGTAGCTACGTAGATCCGATCCAGTCGTGTTCAACAACCGAGCGGAGCGGAGTCGAAGCCGAGCGGAGCCGAAGCCGAGATTCGCGGGAACGTAGCCGAATCCAGAAACGGATACGTATCTTTGACGTGACCGTGTAGTACGGGATCTTAGCACCGCCGGTGCTAAGGCTACGTAGCTACGGTTCCGCGTGTAACACGTATATCACAAGCCCTAGTTACAAGCCCTGATGACAGCCGCGTGGTACCTTCTCAGTGACGGTGACAGCCATTTCTGAGACTTTCTGCGTGGCGATCCCTCCGTAGCGCACCGCTGATTCAGTGGCCGTCCGCGCCGCCTTGCTCACCGACGAGGCAAACATGGACCAGCCCTGACAAACATAGCGCAATACTTTAATTAAGCAAACAGATAAACGGTTGAAATAGTTACCTTGGTTGGCTGAAAATAAACAGTTTCCTAATACAAATACAGTACCTGAATCGAGAGTGTTTATCCCGAAATAAATTTTACATTAACGCATTCACTGCCACCGACGCATATATGCGTTTTGCTGACTTTCCCGCAGTGCCTTGAACGCACATGTGTGTGTGTGTTGCAATGTTCCCTTAATGACAGATGTGGCACCTGGCGAAAGTTCGTAAAACAGAAGTGGCAGTGAATGCGTTAATCATGATTAATCATATTGACCGTTGACCGACCGTCGTAAAAAAATAGCTTACGTCCTATTCTAGAACATCAAATTTCATAAGATTCGGTCGAGCCGTTTCGGAGGAGTTTGGTTAAAAACACTGTGACACGAGAATTTTATATTATATTAGATAGCTGACCCCGCGGACTTTGTACTGCCTTGGAAATTTTAATTTCATAAGAATCGGCCGAGCCGTTTCGGAGGAGTTTGGTGACACGAGAATTTTATATATTAGACATACAAATATTGCGCGTTTAATAGTATAGGATAATCACAGACTAGATAAACTCTCTTACTAACATGAACTCTAACAGTGAAAATATGATTTAGAGTTTAGACGCATCAGCGAATTGCTGCCTGTCTAAAATTAATAGTACATTACAGACCTAGGGTGGTGAATTCGTAAATGTCCCAGATCGCAGGTTTCTGTGGCCCGAACCGAAGGTGAGGGCCATAAATATGCGATCTGGGGCTTTACGAATTACCGCCCGTGGTTTGTCAAAAGTTTTACATCTTTCCTTGGCCAAGAAGTGAGATTTTCTCTCCGCGTAGCGGGCAGAAAATCCCACTTTACGGCCAAGGGTGATGTAATAGTACATTACAGACCTAGGGTGGTGAATTCGTAAATGTCCCAGATCGCAGGTTTCTGTGGCCCGAACCGAAGGTGAGGGCCATAAATATGCGATCTGGGGCTTTACGAATTACCGCCCGTGGTTTGTCAAAAGTTTTACATCTTTCCTTGGCCAAGAAGTGAGATTTTCTCTCCGCGTAGCGGGCAGAAAATCCCACTTTACGGCCAAGGGTGATGTAATAGTACATTACAGACCTAGGGTGGTGAATTCGTAAATGTCCCAGATCGCAGGTTTAAATATGCGACCTGGGGCTTTACGAATTACCGCCCGTGGTTTGTCAAAAGTTTTACGTCTTGCCTTGGCCAGAAAGAGCGATTTTCTTTCCGCGTAGCGGGCAGAAAATCACACTTTACGGCTGTGGGTGACGTAATAGTACATTACAGACCTAGGGTGGTGAATTCGTAAATGTCCCAGATCGCAGGTTTCTGTGGCCCGAACCGAAGGTGAGGGCCATAAATATGCGATCTGGGGCTTTACGAATTACCGCCCGTGGTTTGTCAAAAGTTTTACGTCTTGCTTTGGCCAATAAGTGAGATTTTCTCTCCGTGTAGCGGGCAGAAAATCTCACTTTATGGCCAAGGGTGATGTAAATAAATAAATAATACCGTGGCGAGCGACGCTAGCGTGTTGTCGACAACCTCGTTCCCGCTGTGCATCGGGGACATCGGCGTCGACTGCGATTGTTTCTGGTTGCCGAAGCCGGTGTACCGCCCGCTGCCGTATTCACTGCTGAAAAATAAAACAGGCCATAAATTCTTCGTACAGGTAAAGTCATTTTTTACTAACTAGTGCGTAAAGTTTCTTGAGCTTCATCCTGTTCATTTATTTCTTTATTCTTTTTTTTCGCAAATGTATTAAAAAATGTCGTTTGATACACGTGCGAAATTGTCATTTTCACTGGTCCCTAGTGTTGACGCTCGCTTTCACTCGCGCCAACATAACTAGGGACTCGTGATAAAACGACAAACTTTTCGCACTTGCATCAAAATGTACTATTATGTCACTGGCATGTACCCGTATTTTTTTAGGCAATTTCGCGTTGTGCCTGAAATCACTCACTGGTAGCTGATATTGTTGTCCGACCCGCTGGTGTGAAAAGCGTTGTCACCCGACGAATAAAAATCGCGCGATTGGTTCCACTCCGTGGACTTCTCCACCGTGTCCGGCTTGTAGTCTGAAGGGCTCCAAGGCTGGCCTTCCGCTAGCGCCGCAATCTGTTACGACATGTTCAGATTAAGCTTGGGTTGCATGGAGATAGTTAACGTGCGTTAAGGCATTCACTGCCACTTCTGTTTTACGAACTTTCGCCAGGTGCCACATCTGTCATTAAGGAAACATTGCAACGCACATGTGCGTTCAAGGCACTGCGGGAAAGTCAACAAAACGCACATATGCGTCGGTGGCAGTGAATGCGTTAAGTAACGCGTTCTGGACTTCGGTGGAGGCCGTCACCTCACAAGGGGTTCCCGACTCAAACTAACAATACAGTCATATTATGTAACAATTGTCGAGAAAATAAAAAGGCTTTTTAGTTTATTTATTTATAAGTAAGGCGACGGCTATCCCATGCAGAAACTATTCTCTATAGTGAAAATCTCGGAAGACATATTTGATAGACATTAACTTTAGATGCACCCCAAGCCGTGGAAGCCGCGTGGTGGCCTAGTGGTTCGACCTACCGCCTCTCATGCAGAGGGTCGGGGGTTCGATTCCGGCTCGCACCTCTGAGTTTACTTATGTGCGAAATTCAATTTGAATTTACCACTGAGCTTTTTCGGTGAAGGAAAACATCGTGAGGAAACCTGCACGCATCTGCGAAGTAATTCAAAGATGTGTGTGAAGTCCCCAATCCGCACTGGGCCCGCGTGGGGACTATAGCCCAAATCCTCTCGTGATGAGAGGAGGCCTGTGCCCAGCAGTGGGCCGTAAATAGGCTGTTGTAGTAGTTGTAGCACCCCAAGCTAAGACTGGCTGGTAGGCTCTCTTCACGCCTATTCCCGGTTCAACCGCTGGACTGATTAAGAAATTAAGGTAGAGATAGTTCGAGTCTCGGGGAAAGACATAGGCTAGTTTTTAACCGGAAATAGTAGATTGTGTGACTAGGGAGCCAAATAGTATATTTTACCGCGAGTGACGGATTGAATCCAGAGCGACACGAAAGATTCCAGAATAGAATCCCGAGCGGAGTGAGGGATTCTAACGTGGAATCTTGAGCTAGCAAGGGATTCAAGCAATGTCACCCAAGGTTTAAATAATTTTGCTACCGTGTTGCACTTTGCTTTTCACTCCTCCTATGAGAAAGCCAGTAGCAGCGGGGAACAAAATCGTACTTTGCTCCCTAGAGAGCAAAATCTTACTTTGCTCCCTGTTTGCAGGGCAGAAATGAAGAAGGAGCAAAATCGCGTTTTGTTCTCTCTAAACGGGGAACAAAGTACTCCTTTTCGAATAAGAGGAGTGAAAAGTGATAGTTCCCACAGTAGCGCTAATACCAAATTCCATCCGGACGCGGAAGTCGCGGGCAGCTAGTAAAGTTTATGTATTTATTTAATTAGGTGCAATAACATGACGTAAGGAAAAACGCATTAAAAAACAATATGAATAGATACATTATTCTGCCTACACCACAATTATAATTGTACACAGCATATCATGTATGTATAAGATATCAATCTCACCTTCTGTCTGTACATAGCCGCCGCTTTGGTGTTGTACTTCTGGGGTATGGTCATCCCGGGATTGTAGTCAGGTTGACTTTCGAGGAATTCCTTGGCTTTCGCATTGCCACCCACCTGGTCAAATAATAAACAATATAGTTATAATATAGAAGAAGCCGTGGTGGCCTAGTGGTTCGACCTACCGCCTCTCATGCAGAGGGTTGGGGGTTCGATTCCGGCTCGCACCTCTAAGTTTACTTATGTGCGAAATTCAATTTGAATTTACCACTCAGCTTTTCGGTGAAGGAAAACATCGTGAGGACGCGCGCATCTGCGAAGTAATTTAAAGATGTGTGTGAAGTCCCCAATCCGCGCTGGGCCCGCGTGGGGACTATAGCTCAAACCCTCCCGTGATGAGAGGAGGCCTGTGCCCAGCAGTGGGACGCAAATAGGCTGTAGTAGTAGTAGGTAGTATAGTTATAATACCGTTAAGTGACGACCGAATTTGTACAATTATAGCTTAACCAAAAGCACACTCAACCAGCTCACCTTTAGAACAAAAACAAATTGAATCCTCAAACACCACAGGTACTTAAAAATATGTACATATTACATACATAGGTATACAGACAATTTGCATTGTAGAATGTTTAGTAAAAAGTCAAATATAAATTAAGACAAAAATTTAAATCAAAAATTTAATTTGGGTGATTCACAAGCGTTTCAACCGCCATCACTCCCCTGTCGCATTTTGGGAAATTTCCATGGATTTTTGTTTCATCGATTTACATGGAATTTAAGTATATTTTGCAAGAGGGATGTTCCAACTACTATCATGGGGGTCATGACCTTAGTTGGTTGTTCAAAGTTGACTTAAATGAAATTTGGGACTGCAGAATAAGAGGTCATAATGGTATACCATTGCATTATAATATCTTGAGACATTTCACACAAATTGACCTAGCCCTAAACTACCAACCAAGCCAAACCTGCTATTGTTTTGCTATGTTCCTCGTCTTGCTCATGAAATAATATAAAGCATGGTGGAAGATAATGCATTGGGCATAAGTTGTACAACAGAACTTACATGGGAGAATACTAATTTTTTTGTATTAATATTACTATGTTGGCAGAAAAGCTGGTGGCAATTAATGGTAGAGTAAAAAATTAAAAGGATAAATATTTTATCAACCCCTCTTTTTGAATGTCATAATTACTAATTTCCTGTGTGATGAGTTTTGAAAACAAACAGTTCCATCTATTAATATTCGCCATGCAGCTATGATAGCTTCAATACTGAACTTATTAATAAAAAATAAGAATGAAAAATTTACAGTAATTCTCATAAGTAACCATTTTTCTGCATTGCATTTATGAAGTTGATTTGCTTGGCTGAAATAGTCTTAATTAAGTTACTTGTAGGATTACCTACATCAATATATCTACATAAAATTCTTCAATTCACTGAGCGGGACATGGGAGAGTATGTTTTACAATTTATTAATAGCTTTTTTTTTCACAATAATATAATATCTTGGGCCATTTATTTTGACATTTCATTTTTTTCTCCAGAATATAAAGCAAAAAAAAATCTTTGAAGTTAAGGACAAAAATTACCAATTTATGTATTTTGCAGCGAATTTCTTACCATCATCTTTTCAAGCTCGATGTCTTTCCACTTGTCCATTGTCACAGATCGCACGAAGGACAAGTGAACCCCGAGGCTGCGGTGGACCCCTGAGCATTCCAGGCAAATCCAGATACCGTATGTCACGGATACCCATTGAGGATTTGAACTATCGCACTCAAAACATTTCTGGAACCAAAAAAACATCGTAAATGTCGCAGAATATTAAGCATAACTGACAAAAGGGACTATTTACATACATTGTTGTTGTCTAATGTACGTATATTGTTCAATTTGCGACGGGTGCGTGGCGAAGCCATCTCCGAATTGGTGAAAGTCCTCGGCTTTGTGAAAACTTAGCTTAGCACCTAACTACGAAGTCCTTCAGTCAGGCTGTGATTAGGACTGTCAAAATTACAAAAGTCTCCAGTTGGCATTCATAGACAAGAATTTTAGTCAACCTTGTAACTTGGAACAGGAAATTAGCGTTATGCCAAGATTCAGTTCATAGTGAGTTCATATTTGTTAAAACAAATAAGTAAAACCTAAACCAAACTAAATTTTGAACTAAAGTTCAAGTTCAGTTGTTATTTACGATTAAAACGTGTAATTATCAGTTTAATTTTCACTTTTATTTATATCACACTATGATGAGAATGAATTCCATTTTTATGTCCTTACTGATCTATAGAATGTATGTGGATTTTCAAGAACCGTAACGCAATTTATTATGGTACGTTTACATGAACGGCGTTCAAAACGACATTCACGGGCGCGTTCTCAGGCACGAGCGAGTAAACAGGCTGTTTTTAAACGCGCTCGTGAATATGCTCACGTGCATATTGAATCGGTCGACTCAGTGGCGGACTAAGCCTGTCGGGGGCCCGGGGCGGAAAATCGAAATGGGGCCCCCCTCCTTGCCTGTGTAGATGTGTTGATGGTATATGTTAGGCTCCTGTGCACTGACTACCTAACACATTTAGTTGAAAGGACCATGCGTCAAAATGGGCCTGAAACCAACCGCATTGAGAGTTATGTCAATAAATAGGTCTTAAAATCTACTTTATTTCATTATAAGGGCACAAAGCCGAATTCCATTGCAGAACTGAGATATTTATATTTTAGTCACGGTGAGTACGAGCTACGATAAATGCATTCGGAGAATATTCATATTCTGGAGGGTAGGTATTGAGCAAACCCAATTAAAAAAAACCGGCCAAGTGCGTGTCGGGCCACGCGCAAAGTATAGGGTTCCGAAATTGACGATGCCCACAGTACCTTTCTAAGACTTATTAGCATCTAGCTAGCGCACGTCATACCACTGGTATGGTATGACGTGCCCGCCCGACGCCCCTGCCGCTCGAGAAAAATCATCACCATAAGTTGGTCGACTATTACTCGTAAGTTTGTATAGCCTACTTAGCTCTGATAGTTTTCCTTTCAACTACGTTATATATGCCACAACCGTGATTTTTTTCAGCCATCCAAATACCACCATTTAGCTGGCAGAGGGGGGGGGGGGGGACACGTGACCCTAACAAATAATAGCACTTTAAAGCTTAATATTTCACAAACGCATCAATTAATCAAAAAATGGTTTTAACAAACCCACAATATTTTTTTAAGACCTATATTCAACGATATGCCGCACCATAGGGTACGCAAGAAAAAAAAAATACATCCCCACTTTACGAGTAGGGGAGGTACCCTATAAAAAAATATATTTCAAAATTTTATTGTACCACTTTGTCAGCGTAACTAATATGCATATACATGCCAAATTACAGCTCTCTAGACCTAAGCATCTCCGAGCAATAGTGCGGACAGACGGACGGACGGACGGACGGACGGACATGGCGAAACTATAAGGGTTCCTTGTGGACTTCGGAACCCTAAAAATGAAGGATATTGACCGTTCCATTAATTATTCGTTCGGTGTCATTTCTTGTTGAATATCGTGTTTTACCAATAATAATATTATTTCGAGTCATTTAAAACCTCTTCTACCTAGGTATCTATTCTTAAGTACCTATCTCTATCTCAAAGAGAACCTATTTTTTAATAGATCTTATTTACTCTGACTGAAATATAAATATCTCAGTTCTGCAATGGAATTCGGCTTTGTGCCCATATAATGAAATAAAGTAGATTTAAAGACCTATTTAATGACTTAAGTTTCAGCTCTGTTGGTTTCAGAACCAGGCTCCATACAAAGTTGCCCATGGTCCTTTGTTCGCTTACCATCAGGTGGCCTGTGTGGTCGTTTACATTTATACATCCATACTTAATATTATAAATGCGAAGCGAAAGTAACTTTGACTCTCTGTTGCGTCTTCACGCTCAAATCGCTTCACCAATTTAGATGAAATTTGGTATGGATGGAGATAATTTTAGTCCCGATGAAGGACATAGGCATAGCCTAATTTTGATCCCGAAAACGTATCTAGTTTCCGCGGGAACGCGAGCGCTACAACCGAATCCTACGCGGAAGTCGTGGACAGAAGCTAGTAATGTATAAGTAATCCAAGTTTGTGCCCTCGAGCGCTGAACGCAACTTAGTCAAAAATAAAAAAAAAAACAAGAGAAAATTTCGGCTGCTTTTCAGATTTTGGCGATTTTGACCCCAAAGGACTTGTTTTTGATAATACCTTCTCAGAACGTTTTTAAAGAAGACTAAATTTTCTATGATATGAGACTAGAACCGTCTCTGAGATAAAGCTTTTCAGAATTCATCATTTTTCAGAACTTTGCAATATTTTAGAAGTCACTCGAACAGCTGTAGCAGGATGTGATTCGAATTACCTCCGTCGGAGTGTGCTAGTGTTAAACACGAGCGTGTGGGGTCATGAATTGGAGTCACCTGTAGCATTTTTATATCCTACTAGCTTTTGAAGGCGATTTCGTATGCGCATAATCATCAACATTCAAACTCCGGTTTTTCCCGTTCCCGGAGGAATTTCGGAAGATCCTCTCTTAATACACCTCTACATCTCATAAGAAACCTACATACCAAATTTCAGCTTCCTACGACCAGCAGTTTCAGCTGTGCGTCACACACACCAAAAGAACTTTGGGATAACCATCGAACTACTGCCACGTTTCACCTATAGTCAGCAGACAACGCTCAGCCAAAACTGATGGTCGTAGGAAGCCGACATTTGGCATGTAGGTTTCTTAGGAGGTGTAAAGGCGCACTAAGGACAAGGGTCTTGACGGCCGGATTGGTCCAGTTGGTAGTGACCCTGCCTTCTGTTCCGATGGTCGCGGGTTCGAGTTCCGCTCGGGGCAAACTTCGTGTGATGAACACGAATGTTTGTACTCGAGTCATGGATGTTTAGTATTTATATATTATGTATGTATTTCTCTATATAAGTGTTTATATCGTTGCCTAGCACCCATAGTACAAGCTTTGCTTAGTTTGGGGCTAGGTCAATATGTGTGAAATGTTCCAAGATACTTATTTATTATTTTATTTTATTTTGTAAAATTCTTACGGAAACGGGAAAAAACGGGAGTTGAAATTTTGTTAATTGTTGTAAATGTTTTTGTGCATACGAATTCGCCTTCAAAATCTAGTTGGATATAAAAATGCTACAGGTGGCTCCAATTTGTGACTCCACACGAGCAGCACTAGCACAATCCGTCGAAGATAATTGGAAAAACATCCCGATAGAAGATCGAACAACTGTTCGATGACTTCTAAAATATTGTGAAGTCCTCAAAAATGATAAATTCTGAAAAGCTTTATCTCAGAAAATATTGGGTAAACAGAGACGGTTCTAGTATCATATTAAAGAAAATTTAGTCTTCTTTAAAAACTTCCTGAAAAGGTAGTATCAAAAACTAGTTAGTCCTTTAGGGTCAAAATCGCCAAAATCTGAAAAGCATCAGAAATTTTCTCGTTTTTTTTTTATTTTTGACAAAATTGCGTTCGCCGCTCGAGGTCACAAACTTGGATGATACATTAGGCCAACATTATAAATAAGCCTGCAAAAAATCAGAACTGCCGCATTTCGCGCACACGCTAATGTATAAAGTTACTGGATTAGAAGGACATAAGCTGCTTTTTAACCCGGAAAAACCCATAGTTCCCGCAGGAGCGCGATAACCTAATTCCACGCGGGCGAAGTAGTGGGCTGAGTCTTACGAAGTCTTTTTTAAAAACTTCCTGAAAAGGTAGTATCAAAAACTAGTTCATTAGGGTCAAAATCGCCAAAATCTGAAAAGCAGCCAAAATTTTCGCAGTTTTTTTTAAATTTCTGACAAAGTTACGTTCGGCGCTCGAGGTCATAAACTTGGATTATACATTAGGCCAACATCATAAACAGGTCTTCAAAAAATCACTGTTACTGGATTAATTTACGTATTATCATTATATTCCCACCACGGAGTCCATATTATGCGCTTAACACGGTACGGCGAGCGTTGGACTTATTACTAATATAATAGCCTTATATTATGACTATTTGTTTCCGAAAAAATCAAGTGCTTGGACCTTAGATATGGGAATATTGGGATGTATTACCAATAACTAAGTATCAATGGAATGGACTGTGGGGGCCCTCACGTCAACTAGGTCGAAACCAGAACATTGGCGTAACAATAGGGTGGCAGTGGCGCGTGGCAGAACGGGCAAAATTCCCTAACTCACTACCTGAGCTGAGGGGGCCCCTGCCCAAGAGACCGCCAGGAAAGAAAGGAATCCAAAAATTTCAGTTGTGCAATTTTGTAAATTTACGGGAGTGGGGCCCTATAGGAATGAAAGCTTTTCCTTGGGGCCTCGAGCGTGAGGTGGTACAGTTATGCCGCTGCCTGGTCGAAACTATTTTTTCAAGTTTTTTTTGCCTTAAGTACTATATTTGTTGGTGATTTGGGGGCCCCCTAGGACCGGGGGCCCGGGGCGGACCGCCCCCGCCGCCCCCCCCTTAGTCCGCCACTGGGTCGACTGTCGGTTTCCTATCGGTTGTTCGGCAAAGATCATTGTATATGTTTACATGCACGGCGTTCTAAATGACATTCAACGGGCACATTCACGAGCTCGGGCACGCGCGTATAAACGTAGTTTTAGGAAATCCTCTGGCAACACTGCCAAATTCGCCCATCGCTAATCTGTGGTAAGGTTATAGTATAGTAATCTGTGTTCATTCATTGGTGCCACTTTTATCAAGAGCCGCTTGGACTCGCACGTATATATTTCGCTGTTAAACGAAAACTTTATGGCATCGCGAGTTACTATTTATTTAGTTTAATAGGTCTACGAATCGAAAGACCACTACTTAGATCGCGTTTATTACGCCTAGTACCCGGAGGTAGACCGCACGCGGCATCCGGTTCCAACACGGTTTCTGAGCAATACAAGTTTGCAATGTTATAGGTTCACAATGAATGGAGACAGCAAGTACAACAATGGTGTGGAGGCCGAGTACACGGACATCGCGAGCCGGAATGCATGGGCTCAAGTCTACCAGGTATGTATCAGACGTTGTGTCGGTATACAAAAGTATGCCACGACGCTAGTGTTTTTGTAACGAATGTTGGTGTTTCGCAGAAAATCGGACGGGAGTGTCACGCGTACGGTTACACGTGCACGGAGGCGAAGAAACTTGAAAATAAACCTTTGAATAGATACCGGGACGTGAATCCATACGATCACAGCCGCGTCATCCTGAAGAGATGCGACCGCGACTACATCAACGCCAACCTGGTGAAGGTAGGTCATGATTTCCGTGTCGCCTCCGAACCACCGACTGTGCTGCTTCCAAGTTAAGAAAACACCACTGCCAACACAGCATCTTACAACCATTCCACTGTTGGCCTATCTTACTCTCATCACTAAAATAATATAGGATATGTTTTATCCTAATATTTCCATGCGATTGTGCTTTCATGATTTTTTTAGTACTATCCATAAACAATGTATGATCAGGTATGCAAATTATAAGTCTACTTGAAGTATGTCGCGAAGCGAACCAAAATTGGCATATACTCAGAGTAAGTACCCATGAATGTTCTCAGAGAAGTACTAACTTGGTACTTAGACTGACTTTTAGATAAACTCAGTTATATTCCATTTAAAAATTAAAGAGTACATATGCTTTGATAGAAGCTGGTGGTGTAGGTCTCAGCCTACCCATAAAAATAGAAGAGCTGAAAAAAGTCTCTGTTGAGTATGCATGTAAGATATGTGCGATTTTTAATTTTATCTATTTCTAAAGACAGATAAATTATTCATCAAAACAATAACTATAATAATAAATATCTTGGGACATTTTACACTAGCCCCGAACTAAGCAAAGCTTGTACTATGGGTGCTAGAGAATGATATAAATACTTATACATGTAATAAAACTAAAGAGAGTTGAAAGTCTATACATGGAAGTTATTCGAAAAGAAGTTGGCTGGGGATACTTATAATCGATAACAGAACTGTTGTCTGTTTATCTGTTAGTCTGTTTATTTGAACGCGCATCACGTGAAAACTACTGGACCGATTTTGGTGAAATTTGGTATCAGGACATAGGCTACTATTTATCCCGGAAAATCGCATAGTTCCCGCGGGAACGCGATTGCCAAATTCCACGCGGACGAAGTCGCGGGCTAAAGCTAGTACATATATAAATACTAAACATCCATGACTTGCAAACAGACAGACAGTCACAATGGTGGACTTTCCTTTATTATATGCAGTAATCGGGTCTATCGCCATAATAGGGATGACGACAACTTTCTTTTCCTTAGTCTATCAGGAAGATTATTGAAAAGTATTGGACACATATTTTTTCTTTTTTCACGTAATGAAACTTATACGGAGACGTATTGAGTTGAAATGTCGCGTGACGTCACGGTTAGGTACGATTTATACCTAACGGTGACGTAGTTAGCCCCCACTCTCCAACTTTAATGCGTTTTAACTTAGTCATTCTTTGTTAATTTGATAAAACAAAAAATACGTGTCTAATATTTTTTTATTACCTGACTGACGGACTAATTAGAATTTCGATTTCTTCACCCTGTCGTCATCCCTATTAGAAGGTTTATAGTAGTTGATGCATTTTGGTAGAGAGAAGTTTCATTGAATTTCATCTCTTAGAGGTTCCAGAGGAATCAGATGTTACAGACAATAAATATTGTGATCTTTTTATAATATTTAGAATTTTACAATAAATTCCACATACTACTGCACTGCTATTTCATCATGTAAGTTTCAAGTTGATAAAATAAATAACATTCAAAAGTTGTAATAAAACAGAAGATTGAATGCATTTGTGGAGAAATTATACAGAAATGACGATATCAACTTGCTTTCTATGTCGGCCGTATGGGTTATTTTAATGTACATTTGTACTTCTATATCACCAAAAAAAAATCGATCAGATCCTTTATTGTGTTACATAGGTAAGGGATTAATATAGGTTTTATTGAAGTAATAGACTAAATTGATTAACTCATCTACTCCATCCATCTATGTTGTAATGGACACATGCTGTGGCACACAGGGAGGTAATGTGCTTTATATAAGCCTTCCAATGTAATTGTGCCTTTTATAGTGGCATAGCTTAATCTTTCTGTCTGCACTTTTTCATAGGTGACTATATAGCAGAAATCTCGGAATTAAATTACTTCTGAAGGCTTTACATGTTTAGATGTGTATAGTCTATGCGATGTGTTTGTAGTATGTGTGAAACAATCCAAAATATATCTACCTACTGACTTCTCTATTTTTTTTAAGACGATGTCATTTAAACAAATTGTGTAATCTTTTTTTATTTGCCTTTATGATTTATCCTATAAATATTATTTTTATACTTTGTACGGATGGGCAAGTTCGATGTTTTTTATACAAATTAGGTTCATTTAGGGCTGATAGTAGGCGCCTCTATGAGTAGAAATTAGGCAAGTATAAAACATATTCAAATTTTATGTAATTTTTTGGGGTATATTATGGAAACAGGATAATAAATTCAAGTAAGTTTAAGGAAATTACACTAAAATATCGTAATTTTTATTAGAGGGAAAAACTGAAAGCCCGCGTCTGAAAGCATTTGATGGAAACAATTAGCAAGAGCCTTTTACCGTATAACCCACATAATTATCTCGTGGTCGCAAGCGAATCAAGGAATCGATTGAATTAGTATGTTCAACATGACACAGCTACTATGTCGGGCAGCGCACCACTCACGTAGTCGATAAAGAGCCTATTATTGCTATATTAATTGTGTCTTGAAAATACAATCAATCATTTTCATTGTGTCCTCAATTTCTATTTGCCACTGAGCTTTTCGGTGAAGGAAAACATCGTGAGGGAACCTGCACGCATCTGCGAAGTAATTCAAAGATGTGTGTGAAGTCCCCAATCTGCACTGGGCCCGCGTGGGGGTGGGACTATAGTCCAAACCCTCTCGTGATGAGAGGAGGCAGAATAAGCATTGAACTGAACTACGTACATATGTAGGTAATTTTATTAAATCAATAATAGTTTATTCTTAAATAGGTACAGTTTCTTTTCTTTAAGACATGTAGCAAGATGAAAAATTTATTACGCGAAAATTATAAATTGCTCTTCAACTTGTACTTACTGATAGGTAATTCAGTACAAGGTAGGTCTGTCTGTTACCTCTTCACGCTTCAACCGCTGGACCGATTTGGATGAATTTGATATGGAGATACTTGGAGTCCCTGAAAAGGACATAGGCTACTTTTTATCCCGGAAAAACGCATAGTTCCCGCGGGAACGCGATAACCGAATTCCACGCGGGCGAAGTCGCGGGCAGAAGCTAGTATTTCCATAACTGTTACTACTTTTATCCCGTTATTTTGACGGGATAAGCATCTGCTTGGGTAATAATACATATAAACACATGTATAGTTGGCATGCTGCTTGCATATTAATAATAATAATATCTTGAGGGCTTTCACTTGGATTGGCTAGTATCTACTTATTTCTTCTAGCGATTTCTTGAAGTCGTGGTTGCCTAGTGGTACCTACGATACCGCCTCTCATGCAGAGGGTCGAAGACTCGAATCCGTCACGCACCTCGCGAGTTTACTATGTGCGAAATTCAATTTGAATTTCCCACTGAGGTTTCGGTGAAGGAAACCATCTTTTTTGCCGAAGTAATTCAAGGATGTGTTTGAAGTCCCCAATCGGCACGGAGCACGCGTGGGTGAGTCGTGATGAGTGGAGGTCTGTCTCCACTCATCACGACCCACCCACGCTTGCCCAGTACTGACCGGGCCCAGTTGTGGGACGTGACGTAATAAGGCTGTTGCCCTAATGAACTATATTATGTATATCATCCAATGCACGTATTTTCAGTGAGTGTAGCGTATTTTAGGTTTAGTCGCGCTGGAAGTCCCGTCTTGTACTCATTGAACGTTGCCCCAGAGACCACCTTCGGCGGCGCCCTTGGTGTCAATCATTGGGGCCGGTGGGAACGGGCGGCAGGCCGCTAATGAGTGCCAATGATGTATAATCACCCCCGCGCATCCGTCAATTGACTGCAGCGTGCATACGGTGTCAACATGTCAATCATCGTACACCTATTTCAATATCACACCGCCAGTAGGGATCTAGGTCAAAACTTGCGTCATTAAACTTTGAAAATTGTCACCACCCATTAAACTCGAAAGCTAGCGAATAGGTTTTTCAAACATCTACATGTCATTCAAGAAAAATGTGTCACCTTTTTTTGTATTTTATGACACATTCGCTAATCAGTGCAAAGCTTTAGTTCCGATGATATCGAAGCAAATTTAGCAAATTTCTCCTAAATAGGACACTGTAGATGTATACACGTTATGCATTCGACACATAGAACCTTGACACAATAAAGGGAGCGTTATCATTTGATGGCCAACCTTCCATTATTATTGATCTGGCCTGCCCACATGTTATTGCCTTCAGCGCCCGAGTTCCCGATAACCGTACCAAGTGGAGTCACCTAGCAATCTCCCGGTGTTGAGAGCGTTAATGGCTGTAAAACTGCATGAGTCAGTAGATGTAGTTGAAGCAATCGTTAAGAAATGCTATATAATATACATGAGTTAATATAATTGCGATAAACTTAAAAGGGAAAATCTTCAGGGTTAACTAAGTAAACTTGTCCATGAAAATAATGTGCTAATGCTAAGCCATCTTATAAATTTTATTCAGTCTCAATATAATCGCGTATGTATTTATGATTCAGAAAATAGTAAGTGTAAACTTCTTAGTCATAGTAGCGTATTTCCAGGAAATACCATGTCGTTATATTTATGATCATGATTCGGAATAACTAACCGATACATTTTTTACATGATATAACAATATTTATCTAATGAAAGGCGTTTAGGGGGCCCCCAAGTCGAGCAAAAAAGAAAGAAAGGATGCTCTCGAAAACGACTATCGAATTCGATGAAATTGGATATATAGGGATTTTCGTTTCGGGGGTGGGAATTCGATCTAGCTAGATCACATATCTGGGAAAATTCTACTACTACTACAGCCTATTTGCGTCCCACTGCTGGGCACAGGCCTCTCATCACGAGAGGGTTTAGTTAGGCTATAGTCCCCACGCGGGCCCAGCGCGGATTGGGGACTTCACACACATCTTTGAATTACTTCGCAGATGCGTGCAGGTTTCCTCGCGATGTTTTCCTTCACCGAAAAGCTCGGTGGTAAATTCAAATTGAATTTCGCACATAAGTAAACTTAGAGGTGCGAGCCGGAATCGAACCCCCGACCCTCTGCATGAGAGGCGGTAGGTCGAACCACTAGGCCACCACGGCTACCGGGAAAATTCATTATGATCTATTTTCACCCGGGCAAAGCTCGCTCGCCCAGGTACTTTACATTTATAATATTAAACAGGGTGAAGGAGGTCGCCACCTTCGCCCTCTGTGCGAATCCGTCTGAGTGAGTCCTTCAAATATCGGTTCCATGAAGCAGTACCTAATACAAACTACATTTTATGAGAAATGGCGCATCAAGCTCTGAAATTGAATTTAACATCAAATGTAAACAAACTGGCACTGTCGAAGTGATTTTCCTAGGGATTTTATGGATCTTTATTTATTCACCAAATATAAATTATTACGCATGCTGATAGAGTGACAGATATTGTGTGAACATCAATCTTATAATGTCGATTCACTTTTCAAGGAAACAGGAACAGGGAGGTCATTTTTTCTCAGCTTATCTGGGGCCTCATTCGGGGCGCAAAAGGGGTTTTAGAGAGAATCTATGCCTACGGAACGTTTTGACGTCACGGCGTTGAATGAAACTAAACTTTAAGTAGCTTGGTTTAAAAAGTTCAATTTGAGCGGGCGCAGTGACGTTTGGACGTTCCCTTTAGATTCCGTATGGAACCCCTTTTGCGCCCCAAATGAGGCCCCTGATCGCAGTGCCGGGCAAAGGCCTTAGTAAGAGATACGGCATAGGAATATGTATAAATTTTAGAATTTATACATACTATAAACTATTAACGTTCTTAGGAATGTTATAGTACATTACAAACCTAGGGTGGTGAATTCGTAAATGTCCCAGATCGCAGGTTTCTGTGGCCCGAACCGAAGGTGAGGGCCATAAATATGCGATCTGGGGCTTTACGAATTACCGCCTGTGGTTTGTCAAAAGTTTTACATCTTGCCTTGGCCAAAAAGTGAGATTTTCTCTCCGCGTAGCGGGCAGAAAATCCCACTTTACGGCCAAGGGTGATGTAAATAGTTTTTACGTCTGGGTCATTTACGAATTCACCACCCTAGGTCTGTAATGTACTATTTTTTCGGATTTAAATAAAACAGTAAAATATATGTAGAATTGAATACGTTAACGATAAACCGTCATTGTATTTTTTTTCTTTACCAGCTCATAACTTAGTTAATACTCTGCGATAAAAAAAGAATTACCTACTCCATCGGCTTCAGGAAAATTGCGCGCATCTCGGCCTCGAATATCGTCGTATGGTTTTACCCAGAATATTTATATGGGGTGTAAGGGGTGAGGTTAAAAAACTAGTTAAATTTTGGAACCAGGGTGCTGGTGCTTCTGTCTTACATAGATATGAAAACGGGATAGTTAAATAGTTAACCTTGCATATCGCGAACGATAAGGATGGCACTCCTGCCTTGGGGTGTGCCCGCACTAAATTTCTGGCGAAACTAAACACTTGCCGAACAAGAGAGTGCGGAGGGAGTGTAGTGTTCATATTACCTCGAGTACCTGTTCCATCCCCTTCCTGTCTCGTTAGGCCCGGTTCCCGTATCCACAAAACACCTAGTTTTGGCTACGGACGGGTAAAATTTGACTAAATCAAATTTTAATCATCAGTATGCAAAACGATGCAATTTGTACCTACGGGAACTAGGCGGGCGGCGTTAGTCGTAAGCTAAATGTTCGTGTTCCTCTCGCTGCGCCTCGTCTCGTGTAGACACTTGTCTCAAACGACAAGCAATGTTAACAGCCAGCCATCAACTATTCAATATAAATGTCTCTTACTGCCACGGGTTTTTATAACTTAGTTCGTTTTTTGAGCGATAAAATAGTATATAACCAATCGCTTCCTCGTTGGGACAGCTGCAGTAGTATCGCCGAGAATATAAGGCTTTAGGATAACACATAGAGATCTAATCCTGAAGGCGATCCCCCATTGCTTTTAGGATTTTTTTTTCATATAAGAAGTGTCAACCGCATATAGTGATGTCAACCGGCCTTACGTCTAAAATATGTTGTCACGGTTACTCCCGCAGCATGGGCGTATATCTATCCCTGTCACGCAGCCTGCCGTGCCCCCTCGCCCCGTTATTTTTGGCAGCATTCTTTCAATGCACAAATTCATCGATACAGAGTCTTCAGGATTAGATGTCTATTGCAGCGTTTCTTAACCTTATTCAGTCCACGGAACCCCCAGGAAATAAAACACAGTCTCGCGGACCCCCTCAGTAAAAAAAAACATTAATGAATTTCGATTCCAATGATCCATAGATGAGACCGCGGACCCCCTTACACATTTTAGCGGACCCCCGGGGGTACGCGGACCACAGGGTAAGAAACACTGGTCTATTGGATTGTATTGGTATGAATATGGTTTTCCTCGTTCTCAGATGGAGCGCGCGAACCGCAAGTACATCCTTACGCAGGGTCCCCTCGCGTTCACCGTCGGCCATTTCTGGCTGATGGTGTGGGAGCAGCGGTCCAGGGCCATCCTGATGCTGAACAAGGTCATAGAGAAGAACGAGCCCAAGTGCCACTGGTACTGGCCGCAGGCGGTCGGAGAACAGCACAAGATGGAGCTGGCCGACGTTGGGTTGACCGTCGAGCAGATCAGCGAGGAGGACTTCATATATTACTCCACAAGATTGTTCAGGTGAATTGAAAGACGATATGTTATTTTTTTAGATCAAAGTTGATTGATTTTTAAATAAATATGTTTTAGCTTGCGTCTGGAATTTTCCACTCTTCGCTGTACTGAAGGGAAATATCGTACGCGGGACTCAAAGTTATTCGTGCAGCCATGCGTGTTTCCTTTCTTTTATATTATCTTTATATTTCATACTCGTATATATATAAAAATCGAATGTCTAGGCGTTCGAAAATAAGTTTTATTGTCGTTTTCGATTTTAGTAAACAGGCAAGGTTTGTATGTGAAAAAAAAGCATTATTGAAGCTTGACCAGGACTTCAACAGACCTGTCGATGAGGGCGCTAATTCTGCCTTTCATATAGATAGCAACACCAAACAGCAATTTTATTGAGTTGTCAAATATAAACCGACTTATTTTAGAATGTCCATGTGCCGCAGTGACCACTTACCATCAGGTGGGCTGTCGCTTGTTTGCCTATACCATCGACATGAAAAAAATAGAAGGTTTACAATTGTATACGGAGCCGAGCCGTACAAGAGGGTTTAAAAGATTAAAGTAAGGTAAACCTAAAATGACAACTCTCATACAAATCAGCGCACGCCCGAAATAAGTGTTAAATGCGATGATAGATGTCGCTGTCTAGGTAGCGTTGTGTGAAAATTTGAACTCCATGAGCGATATCTAGATGGCGTCTCAAATCATCTTACTGGATATTGCTCGTAATACAGAGGTTTTCCGACGCAATGTAAGGAGAGAGACAGAATATGAAAATTTCCTTGTTTCTTCGTTCAGACTCGTGGACATAAGCAGCGGCGAGTCTCGCGAGGTGATCCAGTTCCATTACACCACGTGGCCTGACTTCGGGGTGCCCTCGTCTCCGGTGGCGTTCCTGGAGTTCCTGCGGCGGGTGCGCGCGTCCGGCGCCCTGGAGCCTGAGGCGGGCCCGGCCGTGGTTCACTGCAGCGCCGGGATAGGCCGCTCGGGGACGTTTTGCCTCGTCGACTCCTGCTTGGTCCTGGTGAGTGGAACAAGAATCGCTACCTAGATGACATGATTATTTTTAATCGACAAAAAAACGGACGATGTTCTCAAGTCGACGCGTATGACCTAACCATGCACAATTTCGTGAATTGTGAACCGATTTCCACGATTCCTTTTTTTATCGAAATTTGGTTTGGTCCCTTTTTAATCTGGTTCAATTCTGATGATGGATTCCATGAGAAAATGAGGGAACTCCTCAAAATTTGTTAGCACGTATATGATTTTGGCATATATTTTAAAGACTACAGTGACACATACGTCCCCTCTAGACAATGTAGCCGAAAAAGTTTCAATATATAAATAAAACCAACAAAAAGTTCACTATAAGATTATCATAGCTTTAGGATCGGTTCACTTGGCACCGACTTTACGGGGTGTCGGAGTTTGAAGCCGGTTTTTATTTTTTCTTTGCCGAAGAAGCGGCTCCGTTTCAACGTGGGCAAATGCTTTCATATGTCCAGATTTAAGGATTTTGGAGGTTCTAAAAGAGGTCTCATTTCTCAACAGATTCTCGTGAAATTTTGTAAGCTGGTTTGATGATTTAGTACCTAAAATATTTTTGTCGCTTCGATTTTTCAAAATTGCTTAGCTATGGGGTTCGTAATGTTTTAAAATGATTTAAGCTATGCTAAATTAGACGCGAGGTCTACAACTCTCACAGCAACTAGTACCTAATAAAAAAATAACTATTTTCACAATTCGGTATAATAGTCAAATGCCCTATTCGCATTTGTACAGGTTTTACACAAGTTAAAGGCGCGCGGATTAAGCTATTACAGACGCCGCGTCAACGGCTTAAGTGCTTCGCGCCTTCGTGCTATAATAACGTTTTCCCATTCTAGATCGAAAAGGAGGGCATAGAGAGCGTGAACGTGCAAAAGGTCCTCCTCGAGATGCGTCGCGACCGCATGGGTCTGATACAAACAGCCGATCAACTGCGGTTCTCGTACCAGGCCATTATAGAGGGCGCTCGTCGGCTGGACCCGGAATACGTGAGTAACTGTGGAGTGTGGAATGTGCCTTGGTAAGGAGCGCAAGCTTATATGGCGAAACAGTTGAAAACGTGTCCAGCGGATTTGATAAACAACAAAAGAAAATACACTCTCATCACTACCGTTTTCGCCTCAGCAGCGCCATCCGTAGGCGCTACTGCAGACTATCCGCCCAGGTGGCTTGACTGGAGTGACGACCGCAGCGCCTCCGCTCCTTTACTTCAACCCTCCATATGAGTAACCCTAATCAGGCCTCATTCGCTTTCTTTAAAATTGTCAAAATACCCTTGATTTTTTTCTACAGAACACTGTAGCTTAAACTCGATTAGTAGGGTTGTTGCCTAACCAGTGAACGTGGATGATGTCGATATAGGATAATCATTTATTGAACTACAAATCCAATTGTATACTGATCGTAGATCTTTTTGTTGAATTTAAAGACCATTGTAAATTTTACAACCGCATTTAGTCTGTTGGTTTTGGTGGTGATCCTGCCTGTTGTTCCGATGGTCGCGGGTTCGAATCCCGTTAGGGGCAAACTCTGTGTGATGAGCACAATTGGTTTTACTTCAGTCTTGGATGTTTGGTATTTATTACAAGTATTTACATCGTTGTCTAGCACCCATAGTACAAGCTTCGCTTAGTTTGCGGCTAGTCCATTTTGAGTGAAATCATGATATGTCTCTAATTATTTATTTCAATAAGAGATGGATGAATGTAAGTGAAGCGAAGAAAGTATGCTAGGCACTTAGCAGGTGGCCTCAGGTCTCTGCCTGCCCCAACGGCAAATAGTGTTACTTTATGTGTATTAATTAAATTATTTGTGTCGTCAGGAATCCAAGATGGAGGAGAGCATATACTCGTCGGTGCCTGACGAGCCGGAGGAAGAGGCCCCCACGCCCCCGCCGCGCGGGGAGTCCTTGTCTCGCCCCCCCGCGAGGCCTCTACCTTCCATCCCTGTCAGCGAGTCACTCGGTAACTACCCTCCCCCTGAAAAAATTACCAGGGTAAATATACTACTAAAGGGTGATAAAGTACGGCATCATGACCCGCCCTTCCAAAATCGCTTCCAAGGTCTGCTAGAATCCGGCTCGCACCTCCCAGTTCACTTACGTGCGAAATTCCATTAGAACCCACCACTAAGCTTTTCGGTGGAGGAAAAACATCGGGAGGAAACCTGCGCCCATCTGTGAAGTAGGATTTAAAGTATGTGTGTGAAAACCCCAATCCGCACTGGGCCTGCGTGGGGGACTATGTGGATGATTCTACAAGCGTAGTGGAGGTCAGTGCCCAGCAGTGAGAAGCGAATAGGCTGTTGTAGAATTATCTATTCCCCTTTAGCAGTTGGAGGCCTGATTAAAAATAAATGCCTTTTGTAGTTTTGTTTTTTATACTATACACTATTTTACAAGATCACAATGCTGTTTGGGCGTGGAATGTAAGTACGGTTGTGTTCGCAGGGAATATACACGTGCACTCACGAAAACCGGCTACTCCGCCGCCGATGGAGGACAGCCCGCCGGCGTCGCCCGCGCAGGACTCCTCGTCCGCCGACGACGAGGACGACGAGCCCAAGTCAGAGAGGTAACACACACACACACACACACACACACATCATAAAGCTGATAAATAAAGCTGAAAGTTTGTGCGTTTATATGTTTGGATGTTTGTTACTCAATCACGCTAAAACGGCTCAACCAATTTGCATGAAATTTGGCAAACAGGTCGTTTGTAACCTGGATTAACACAGGCTACCTATTATCCCGGAAAATCCCCGAAACTTATTAGAGGGACCCCGGAAAAAGACTTTGAATAGACATCCCGGGAATTCTAACAATCCTTGAAAATCCCAGAAATCGCAAAAATCCCGAAAATCTCGGAAATTGCCAACAATCCCTGGAGGAGGTTTTAAAAGCATCCTGGGAAAGGGGCTTTGCATATTTAGTATTAATTTCCTTGCGAAGTCGCGGGTAAAAACTCGTTGACAATATAGCACAGAGATGTAACGAGATCGATTGTTGCAGCGCCGAGTTGGTGGAGACGCTGCGTCGGCGGCGCAACCGCGAGCTGACCGAGCGGATCGCGTCGATCAAACGGCGCGCGCGCGACGCGGACCGCTGGCACGAGCGCAAGAGGTCACTGTACAAACCGCTTACCATCGGCTTCGGCCTTCTGCTCACGGGAGTCGCGCTCTACGCCTACTTCAAGCGCTAAAACGACCGAGGACCGGTACAACACGACAGAAGAAGTCTTAACAGGAATGATGCAGGCATCGATGAATTGCAAATCTATTTAGACTGGATTCAAGCACAGTTGACGGACTCACGGCCGCCGAGCTGGCATTCAATACAGAAACGTCATTTTGTCCGATGGTTAAATATTCAACGAACGCGGCTTAGTTAACAGACGTTTTGAATCAACCCACCCTTAGTCATAGAGTATTGAAAAAGAATATTCAGTTTTTTTATGAATGCATATTGATTAAGGGCCGGTTCCTATATCCACGTAACGCCTCGTTTTGCCTACGGACGGTTAAAATTTGACAGATTCTCTATGGAACAAATGTCAAAAATCAACCGTCCGTAGGCAAAACGAGGCGTTTCGTGGATATAGGAACCGGGCCTAAGAAAAAAGTGCATAGAAACTCGGGAATAGAGACTCATGGCGGAGTTGACTACAAATTATACTAAAACATGACG
Source organism: Aethes cnicana (assembly GCA_963971205.1). NCBI lineage: Eukaryota > Metazoa > Arthropoda > Insecta > Lepidoptera > Tortricidae > Aethes > Aethes cnicana. The sequence continues at coordinate 1,992,928 of OZ020272.1, forward strand.
TATTGTGAATTTAAAAGCGGCATATCTTTGGTTTGCGTAACGAAAGAAAAAATAAGTGTGTTTTTTTTTTCTAACTGACGGATTAGGACCGCCACATACAGTCGGAATCCCGCAACGGAATTCCGATTCGGATATTCCGAACGCATAGCGTCCATACAAAATGCATAGACCTGCCACATACACGCAGCAGTTTTGGTAGGTCTATACATTTTGTGTGGTAGGTCTATATATTTTATAAGGCGGCCATGCGTTCGGAAGCCCGTTGCGGGATTTCGTTACGGAATTACGACTATATGTGGCGGGTCTTAATTGAATTGTTTCAGTAAATAGTTAGCTTTTTTTAAAACATCTAGCCTACCGTCAGCTCGATAATAGGGTAATGACTGACCCGTAATTTTGATTTCGTTACTACTAAAATGGGCGAACTTACGACGCTTTTAAAATTGCCAACACGTCACGCCTTGGTTGGCCCATCATGAGTTTTGATGCGTTTTAGGTATGCCAATGTTCAATTATTTAAAAAACATACGTATCCATTATTTTTACCCGACTGCGCCAGAAGGAGGGTTATGTTTTACGAGTGTATGTATGTATTTGGCACACTGTAACCTAAATGGCTGGATGGATTTTAGCATGCGAGGTGTCGTTAGATTCGTCTTAATTGTGAGAGTGACACTGGGTGTATCAAAATTTCAAAAAACGAAATGGCTGACTTTTGGAGGCATTTTAAACGTTTCCAAAATTTCTTTTTTGTAAAAGCCAATTGAGTGGGGTATCAAAATAAAGGGTTTAATGAACGGATTACAAAAAATATATAATGTGACAAAAAGTTTGTTTGCAGTCGGGTATATTATTTTTTCAAAAATCGAGTTATTCAATGTTGTAGTCGACGGTCTAAATAGATTTGCAATTTTTTGATGCTGTCACCGTACCTACTGATACGCCGCGCAGAAGCAATGCTGCTCTGTCAATGGCGGAAATGCGCCGCGCGCTATTACTCACGTCGTGCTGTACGAAGTGTACTGTGTGCATTTTCAAGCTTTTCACGTTCATTTTTAATTATGTGGCCCAATGAATTTATTTTACACTTATTATTATTTAATTTTTAGTGAATTTGAAAAGGTTTTGGAAAGAATACGCGTACACTTGGCAGAGATCCTTGGTCATTCCACTTGGCGTTTATCGTCAGACTCAGGATCATAGTGCGGTTAAAAATATTTATCTGTGGGATATACAGTACTCTGCATGCATGTTTTCATTTCATATTACTGGTGAGAGCTAAGAGTCTACGCCAAAGTTGGCACTTAAAAGTGCGTTCTCTTGTAAAGCGCGCAACTAATTCATTTTTTTTATTTTACATTTAGAATTGAATTATTTTGTCATATTTATTTACAAATACTACAAGAAAAAAAGATTACAGTGTATCCCACGGAAATCATTTCGCAATTAACCCACTATAGTAGATACATTACGCTTAGGTTCTCCAGTCGGCAGAAACGCGTTCAATTGAAACATAGCACAACTTGATGTGATCGTCTGATGTTATTTTATTACGTTTTGGCTTTTTATTTTTATTTCATTGATCGTAGAAATTACTATATCAATGTCGCCTACTTTTTATGTGCTGTTTTACGCGAAGGTTTGTTAAGTATTACCATATTTCTTCCTTTATTGTTGTATTATGCGGTTTTACTCTTTACACGCCGCTGGTCGCCATTTTTAGGAAAACGTGAATATTCTGTGAACACATTCGTATTGCAAACACGTGAGCGGCTGGTTACTCTGCACATGTCTGCATCTGAGGATTTATCTACTAGTATATATGTCTGTCTGTCGGTCAGTCGGGGCGTGCTATGTTTGGGCGTTGCTCTTGCCGTTACTGCTCGAACGGCCAATGGCGTGCGAATCCTTTTCGTCGTAAACGGATCGATGGATTTCAGACTGTCGCGTCCTTTTAAAGCCCGCACGGGAGGACTTAAACACTGTTAGGTTCTCATTTTACTACGCGACACTATTCCGTATTGCAATTTAATATTTTCATAATCAATTAATTGATATATTTAATTCATGCATAATGAAATATCTCGAAGGTGATAGTTATATTATCGTAGTCTTCTAGAGCTCAAGTCCCGCTAACAATGGTACACGTACCGGGTCATGTATTAATTACGGTTTAAATCTAACTCGACATAGAAACAGTTAAAATGTAATTTACTATAAGTTCTTCACATTTTATACCCGATATAAATTGATTGCCTCGTTTTAGTCTCAACAAACGCTATTATAGAACAGTAATGTTCAACTGTTACTCCCCCAGTTTACAACTTCGAAGTCTATAACTAACTCTATCTACGTTTTCTTTGTTAAATTAAGTAATTGATTGGTATATAACAGGCTACAGTTTGTAGTACAGTCAACGGCGGCAATATGTGAACACTATCAACTTTGAAATAAGGTTCAGAAGTGTCACCTTGTTCTAGCTGACGCATATTATTTCCAGCATCATTTTATCAATGGGCCCAGTATTATCCCAGTTTACCTAAACAAGCCCAAGAACAAAGTTAATACTTGGAAGGCTGAAGGATCTACTAAATGTTGTAATTTTTCTGGAAACCAATTATATTTCTCCAAGATGGCAATAGTTCCAATGTCGACAAACTTGAAACATGAAAAAATTAAAGATGGGTTTATTAATCCAAAATATTTTACACATGTGTAACAGGAGAAGAAATAGTTATGCCAATTTTATGGCTTCCGTACGTTTTTTATATGAAGAAATAGCATCACTTGTGATAAATTATAGTATGTTTGTTTGTCCCGTCACAATCAATTTGCTCCCTTAAGAATTTCTGTGGATCAAACTCTAACAAATTACGTTAGTAAATGACTAATGGCATATAGTCCACTTTTCGGGGTAAATTGAATCAATTAAATTGGCGAAAGGTTTTGCAAATTGCACCGAGTGACATATCGAATGAATGGACATTTTATGAGGTACTCAAATATATTTCTCTTGTGATTTTAAAATTTAATTTTAAAATTTACGTAAGGAATATTTGAGAAGACCACCTCCCCCCACCTATTTTGTTCCTTTCGGTAAATGTAGCCCTTTACTCTCAAATTTCATTTCTCAACTTCCATTGAATCATTTATTTATACTTTGTCATTTTTTTGTTAGTTTGTAATATCACGTAATAAATATAGTTCAGATATTTAGAACTAACGTAACGTTATGGAACTTGCCTTGCGAGAGTTCGACACATTATACATCAAATATTAGAAAACTAGATAAATCCGCGGTGATACAGAGCCCAATATAGCATTTAATCTTTCATAGCAATGTATCGCACGCACATATTAAGTTATAAACAAAGCAAGCCGTTCTTGCCGGTTATTTGACCTTGGAAAGGTACCATTTGCTATTTTCACAAAAAAACACAAATGGGACCTTTCTATTTTAATGTCGGGGTTCAGTTCGCTCGCTCGGACCCCTTAGCCCGTTGCCGCCCAGTAAACAAGGGTTCCGACCGATTCGTTATTGGGTACTTTCCGATTTTATCTATGTGATTTTTTATGCACGAACAAACATGCGTTTTTACGACAAATTACTAGAAAATATATATTAATTAATAACTGTCGTCTTTAAATGATGATATGTTATTTAAATTGCATTCTTTTTCCCAGTTTCTATAGTAGTACCATTTCGATTAGCCGCACATATTATCTAAAAAAATATAGGATATTTTCAAAAACACATTTAATTTTAAATTTAGACGTTTTTCCGGTAGACAAAATTATATTCGTTTAGGAAACTGCCCAATGCTTATACACTTCGTGATCGCCGTGCGAGCGAACGGACCGAGTTCTAATTCTAATAGTGGCGCCAATTATCCGTCATCTAGGTATACGAATTAAGACATATGTACAGACAGCGGCAAAAGTGTTTTGTACTATGAAATCAATTTATATTATTTTGTAATCGTATTTTAGTATTTGTAACAAATTGTTATATTTATATCGACTGAACTTTGTATTTGCAGTGGTGTGAGCAAGTTGAGGGTATTAATATTAAAAGAAATGAATTTCCGAGTATGTTTTATTTTTGTTTTGAGCACTTTTGGTGCTAGCTGTCCCGTAATTTTTTTTGCATAAAATACCACCCATGTTCATCGTCATTATATAGACACAGATGATTAGACATAACGAGCTTGAAACTCGTAAAATTTTCTTTTATGGACTCATGCACCAACTAGGGTTAACCCTAACACAAAACAAGTATTTTAATCGAGATAGAACATGACACGAGGTCCCGAACGCTAACCCTAGTTGCTACAGGGCCAGTGAGTTTAGATTTAGACTAGTATATGTACTATTATTTACTCATATATTTGTTAAAATAAACTCACCGATGCAAAAATGAGTAGCAGTAGGATTTTGCCAGCGCTTTTAAACCGAAATTTTCCAAGCCCAAATAACAAACTATGATAAACGAATTAATGTAGATATACAAAGTTACGTAATTTTGATTTTTTTTTGTGGCATTGATGACACACAACTAGTCTGGCAAAAGACAGATGCGAATGTTTTCATGTGTACTAAAATTATTTTAGTGTGTTTAAAGTTAATCGTCTAGAAAATTTAATACTTAATCAATGGTACGACGCTTAAATATTACCTTTTCAATTCGATCGACTTGCCATCGTGTTTTTTTATCCTTAATTGGTATTGCCAGACTCGGCAACTGCATTTAATCTACGGCTCGTTTTATAATAAGGTTCAAACATGTTGAACTTCTATATATACTTACGTATAATGTAAATGACTGTCAACTATTCTAAAATATCATAAGTTCATAAGATAGGTACGTATAGGTTCGTTTAAGTTGGAATTAAATGTTAGCATGTATTAGAAATAGATGCGTGTTTTTGAATGTCGAAAAAAGGGGAACGCATAGAAAAATGTTAGAGCCGTGTGAATAAAAGCGAAACTATGTTTTGGCTGGATAATTTGAGACTTGAAGTTATGATGTATGTTTCACCAAACATACATAAGTATGAGATTGTTTATGCTCTCTAATTGCAACGACTTTTTAGTAATAATGAGGACTTATTTTGATATGCTTATATGTATGTATTTTACTTTTTCTCGGGAACGGAAATTAGAAGGCAAGGGAAGGCGTAACATGAACGAAACGAAGTAGGGACGCAGTAGTTATGTCCAAAGCACAAATTATTATGTGGTAGTTTCTAACGGCAACAAGTATACGTACACCTTTCGCCCCCCTTAGATTTTAGAATTTGCTGACGTGTCAAAATCATTTTGTATTAAAAACTATTTAAACATTAATTTTGTTTGTGTGCTGACGATTTCTTTCTGTACGGCAAAGCATACGAGTAGTAGGTATTAACACACTCGGGCGTTATTTTTAGGAAATTCAAAACGAGATTTCTATTGGTAGAGACACGGCTTAAGGAATATCTAGCCCACTTGTTATTTGAAGCAAACCAAGTTTATATGTTAGATAATACCTGTATTAATAATAGATATACCGGCCGCATCTCTTACTCAAATAAAGCCATAATTCCGGTGGTCTGAAAGCTTAATAAAGTAGACTCATTTGATCATAACATACGTGTTAGCTATGCGCAGGTTGCAACGAAATAGAAACTATCTACTAATAGCTTAAATTTCATGTAAGTTTCTCGTTTATAAATAATTCCTTACAAGTGAAAATTTTAATTCAAATTTCACTCTATGTTTATAGGGTTCAATCATCTAAATCATGGTTTTCAAGAGTATCAGACATAAAATGATGCCACGTGAAAATTATATGAAATTTATTAACAATTTGAACTGAATAGAATTCCATTTTAACTAAGTTTTAGACACAGCCAAGTGTTGGTCGAAATCGTCCGCACAATCAACAAATTAACATTATTTAAATTTAAATTAATTATATTAAAATGACTAAGGCGGGTGAAACTTGACCGACGGTTTATTATTTCAGGTTTAAATCGGAGGATAACGCTAAAAAGGAACCGGAAGACTGAAGAGATTAGGTAAATTTAGATATTTTCCCTTCTTTAAATTAACAATACGCTTTGATGCCTTAGACCACATCAGACTAATAACACAAGGACAGATGGCGTCAATCGGCCGACCCGCCTAAAGTGAAGCCTACTATTAGAAAATGTAATACCCTAGAGTCACGCACGCATGATAAAAGGTTTTGTCTATATAATATTGATTGTTAATCAATACTACTTCCGTTGATGACTGAATGACTAACAGACAAAGCACAGGAGAAACTAATAGTCGTGAAAAACCGACATTTGGCATGCAAGTTCCTTGAGGAGTGTAGGGGAGCGCGAAGTTACTGCGGGAGCGGGGAATAGTTAAAAATAAACTTATTTTGCGGAATCTAAGATTTAAATTTAACGTAATAATTCTAGTAGACAGGATTTAAATTGAAGTTAAGTTGTACGAGATAATAATTATACGACATATCTATAACTTTGATGGGATGATTGGATGTGTGATCGTTTTGACTCTTTAACTGAATGGTAACTGTACTTCACTGTCGCCGATAGAGTAAGTAGTCTTAATTTTATTTTAATAGATATAATTCAATAGCTTTGATTTTACTCCCTATCTTTTAACCGTCTTTTTATATATACATCATAAATACGTACTGTGACAATGCCTACAGCACCAAAAGAGACTGTGTCGTGCATAAAGTTTTAAATTGGCGCTAGTGTTGCTTGTAATTTGTCCATAGATCCGTCCTTTAAGAACGTGTCAAATTTTTGGAAAGTTTATACAACTTTAAGTAAGAAGTCACTGTATTTCTCTTATCTTTAACGTTCTAAAGGGACATTGCAATACAACAGAGCGCGAAAACATCTAGATACTGTATGTATTAGACGTTTTGAAGGCTTGTTTATTATTTCTAGGCAAGTTTTAGATATGGTTAGCATGCTTTATCTTGTATATACCCAAGATGGCAAGATATATATATCACTACTACTATTAGTTTTAAATATATAGTCGTTACTTAGGTGTACATCGTTGGATGTCAATGTTTTATATATTTTATATTCTGAATAAATCTTTAAAAAAATAAGTCCCTTCAAAATATTTTTAATACGCTCAACAGCAATGAAAAAGGGTCACTTTTTATGGAAAATCCTATACAAAGTGACCCTTTTTCATTACTGTTGAGTGTAGTATATCGCTTCATTATTTACTTTCTGATACACGATGAATTTTGTTTTATAACGTTTTATTGATTAATATTTTAATCAGTATTGCCTTTTGTCATACCAAATCTATGTTTTTGTTTAATGTAAGAAGTGAAAAATATTTGAACATAGGTCTAATCGATCTCATAAAAATTTAATTCATATCATCATCATCTCATTTTAGCCGAAACACGTTCACTGCTGGGCTTCGAGTTACTTTGTTGTAAATATTGTATGAGATCATACAACAGCTAGAATTAGCTTATAGTCAGCTGTAGAAATGGTCAACATATGCGAATGGATAAACATGTATTTTGAAGTGCTAGATTGTCCACTACTCCGGCCGACTACTAAGGGCCGGTTCCTATATCCACGTAACGCCTCGTTTTGCCTACGGACGGTTAAAATTTGACAGATTCTCTATGGAACAAATGTCAAAAATCAACCGTCCGTAGGCAAAACGAGGCGTTTCGTGGATATAGGAACCGGGCCTAAATCGTGTTGATTTGACCATGCTGTGTAAATGAATAAATGTGTGTTTACGTTCGCAGTTTGACGCACGCCTCCTACATTTTGACAATAATTACTGTGTATGCACGCATTAAGAGGGTTTCCTGCGAAAGTTGGCAACGTCGCAAATAGCTGTCAAACATTTCGCTGTTTACATTAATTTCTGAATATTACTGAATGGAAACATGAATTATCGCTCTATGGTTGAATAAAACATTAAGTATGGATTGCATCAATTATCATAGGAACACGAAAATTTTAGGATTATGGAAGTACTATCTTTTGTAAACTTTCCATCGCATTTTCCATGCATTTCAATGTAATCTTATCATTTGAATGCCTAACCAACAAATATAAAACAAGACGCGTCATTCAACCATATAATGATAACTTCTTTTTTAATTCAGTAATATTGAGAAATTACTAAAAACAGCGAATCATTTGACAGCTATATGCGACGTTGCCAACTTTTGGGATAAACCCTCTTAACATGAGTTAGTAAAACTAGAGAAGATTATATAGATATGCCCGCTTTTAGTTACTAACACGCATAATATTTGTGACACATAGTAGGGCCTCTCGCGCCAGGCCAAGTTAGCGTAGTAACATGGAGTTCGGTTCTAACTCATATTAAGTAAGGTTAGTATGAGTGAGCGCCTGGATTTTCGTTTCAAATACCAGAGACAAGGTAATCTTCGGTAATCGGCAATAGCCAGGGAAGTTCAAATTTTCATACTTCGCCTGTACAGCGCCATCTAGATGTTGCTCGTGGAGTTCTATCTGCAGGCTACCTAGGCAGCGACATCTATTATCGCATTTAACACTTATTTCGGGCGAACGCTGATTTGTATGAAGGTTGGCATTCTAGGTTTACGTTACTTTTTCTATGATAATACCTAACAATGGATGGTGCAAGAACTCGAATAATATGTAATACAAATAAAAATAAGATATTTTTCTCTCTATTGTAAGTAATGCAAGAATAGACATACCTACATTTTAGAATGAAGGGTGGGGTTTCATATGGCGTCGCCTACATTCATTTATATTCATATCAGTACGTGTGGCGTGTACCCACCATCCAACACAATGTATGAGAAGCAAACTGAAGTAAATCTTAAATTGGAAAGTACGTAATGGACGGCGTCATGTGTTGAAGGCTGTGCATTCTTAGGCAGCAGTGAAAAATAAACTAGGTTAATTAAATTGTCAACTTCAATGAAATCATTGATTTAAATATATTTTACATCAGCCTTAGCCATAAAGTGGGATTTTCTGCCCGCTACGCGGAGAGAAAATCTCACTTCTTGGCCGAGGCAAGATGTAAAACTATTGACAAACCACGGGCGGTAATTCGTAAAGCCCCGGTTCGGGCCACAGAAACCTGCGATCTCGGACATTTACGAATTCACCACCCTAGGTTTGTAATGTACTATTAAGTATGTATTTAATTTAGTTCCTTACTTATTCAGCATCTGAAATAGCTGGAGCATCTCTATGGAAGTATATTTGCTAGTAAGTTTTTAAATATTTAGATAAAAATAAGATCTCTCAATGATCTTTCTCCATAAAAAATGCACTATAGCTCATAAGCTATGCTATAGTACATTTTTTAAAGATAATTTGCCCCATTTTTTACCATGTAATATGACTATTATGTACAGTCAGCAGCAGAAGTAGATAAGCTGTCCAGGTGTTCAAAATGACCTACACACGCCCTTAACGTCTTAAGAATAAGGTCGTGTGTAGGTCATTTTGAACACCTGGACAGCTTATCTACTTCTGCTGCTGACTGTATAATAAGGAGCAGCTATGTATTTTAAGGTAACGGCACCAATAGTGGGCAAGGCTCCAGTGATGGACACTCGAACTCTTATGACTTAAGCAATAACGTTTGACATTTATTAAACACAGATGACCTGTCTATGACGGGACCTAAGTAAGTCCAAAACTAGGGCGTTTACCTTATATCATGTTATTCGTGTAGAACTGGCATTAGTAGACGGTAGATTATCTCATCAGTATCTAATTTAAGGTAGATGAAAATAAATATGTCTCGTGGGAATATCACAAATAACCACAGAGTCAAAAATGATTTTATATTCTTATTATGACCGCGGCTGGCTTTTAAAATTTTGAACTCGGTCGTGTTCGTAATAGTTTTGGAATCCTTTGAGGTTTAGTTAAGTATATAGATATATGATAGATAATTTAGTAGAGCAGTTCATGAGTCTTATGATATAGGTAGGACTTTATTCTAATTACTGTGTATTTCATACCCTATATATGTATAACAAAACAAGTTAATTACCACATACTTATACACATTTTATAGTACCACATATATTAAATTTATAATACTATAAAAATGGCAAGTATATATTTGATATATTTTCTACGCAAATTAGCCTAGTAAATAAGTACTGTACCCGATTAGTACCCAAAGTATAATCTACTTTGTTGATATACTTACAGCCTAGTGCTATGTCTTGAATATACCATGTTTTTATTACCTGTGTATTTTATTTTTACCTGAATCTATTTCATGAGTCAAGTCGTTTCTTATTCAGTGCCATGAGCCTCCTGAACGAGCCCATTTTATATACTAGTTACGAAAGTTATGCTGATACCGATAACATTTAATTGCATTGTGAAACAAGGCAGAACAAGCTCGAATTCAATTCAACATTATGGGGTTCCGTAACCTCGTTAATTCGGACGGATATTCCTCGCACCCAAATCAGACGACAAAAAGGAACGCTCTGAAGTCATTTTGAAGTTCGATCTTTTCTCTCGCGCTATATAGAGGTACAGGATGCTATTTAGATCGGCCAGTATAGGATGAAACTATAAGACGTACAAAGATCTGTTCTTAAGACCTCATGTCATCGATTTTAGTGACAAGAGAAACTGCATCAGCCGAAACTACTGGTCGTAGAAAGCTGAAATTTGGCATGCCGGTTACTCGGGGAGTGTAGGTAAGCACTAAAAAAAGCATTTTCTCGAAACTCCTACGGAAGTGGGAAAAAATGGTACGAGACTGCTAGTCTTTAATAAAGAGTCCAGCTTATTTTTGTTTCTAAAAAGGAAATAGAAAAATCGGCAGATTTATTACAAAAATATGTAAGTACTAGCTTCTGCCCGCGACTTCGCCCGCGTGGAATTCAGTTATCGCGGGAACGCTGCGTTTTTCCGGGATAAAAAGTAGCCTTACCCGGGGCCCCAACTATCTCCATCCAAATTTCATCTCAATCGGTCCAGCACTTGAAGCGTGAAGAGGTAACAGACAGACAGAGTTACTTTCGCATTTATAATATTAATATGGATATGGATACACAAAGTGACCACCACCGAGCGTATACATATGTGACCTCGGTCCTCCCATACAAAATGCCCCAAAAACAATGCTCAGAAATGGATCTGAAGCTGGAACTTTAATAGGCTGTGTTGCTGATACTGTCACCGACTTAAGGCTTCAGGGGCTCTATGCGAAGTCTTAAATAGGGAACTCGCTTTTCCCTATAGGATCGCTCACGCGTCAAGTTGTACTTTAAATCTAGCTGCTTAAAGTTCACACGTCGCGTGAGCGATCCTATAGGGAAAGAGCGAGATCCCTATTTAAAGACTTCGAATATATGCCCTGTTCAGTCAAGGTATGGAACCCTGAAAATCGGTAACAAAGTTTCGTAACATGCAAAAAAGAACGCTGTCGCTATTGAACGCGTTATCAACGCTCATTCATAATGATTGCTAGAAAGCAATGCACAGGTGGTCGGCACTCGCAACCCATGCGCCATACATAATTATCCATGTATTCGTTAATAGTTCTACTTTTAAACGCGTTGTACGCGCAAGCGAAATTCTGCGAGAAGACGAAAGGTCCTTTGGAGCTTGGAGATTGGCATGGCTCGATGAAACACCTAGACACGGCCACGATTGAGAACCACCCGGTGTCCGTAAAGGAAGGCCAATTATACGTGTACGAGAATTCGTTCCCCGGTTTCATTATAAGGTATGTGAATGTAGATAATCTCGCCCAGAAAACGTGCGGCGCGAGCGCCGTTATGCAGAAAGGCGGTGTAGGCACTTCACATCTCCTTATAGTGCTCCATGCTGCGGCGAGTCAAGAGATACGGAGCGTGATCGATGTCTGGGGCATAAAGGATCCAGGTCACGTCCCCCCAAAGAGTGCCAAGGAGGTGTTCAAGAACGACGAAGTCCTCAAGAGAATGAGATCGCGCTACCTGTTCCGAGGGATGAGGACTGTCAACCATAACTCGCAATTTTTTTAACAACTAATTGGAGTTAATACAGACGACTACTTTAGGGAAAGTGTGCGGTCTCTGCCGGCCGGATTGTTCTCATTCACTTGCTGTCAATTGAGATTTAATTTTTTAACGTGTATATTTTACTAGCTAGTTGGAATGTTTGAAAAGTTTAATAGGACACGAATTTTTTTTCGTAAGTCGTAAATTACATATTTAAAATGGAAATTAAAAAAACTCATTCTAAAAGGGCGGAAGTCAGTCAAGGGAATTTTGGCACTCAATATGGTTAAGTAAGATCCATCCACCCATATTTTATGAAAAAACTCAATTTGGAATGCTAGGTCTAACTGACTTCATATTGAAATTCCATATCAGTAAAAATCTCTAATTTTTTTTCTTCTTTATAAACTGGGTAAATTTATATCACGAAATAATTAATAAAATTTAAAATATAATAATATGTACTCTGATTTAGCGGCGTAAGTATGTTATTGAGTTTGTAGAGTACTTTTCTTAGTATCTATTTACTTTTGTAAGCTACATAGACTGTTTTAAATCAATTGTAAGTTATTTTACGCACTTAGGGTGAGTTGATTCAAACCGTCCGTTAAATTTCCCGTTATCGTTAAATATTTTACTATGGGATAAAATGACGTTTCTGTTTGGAATGACAGCTCGGCGGCCATATTTAACGACCAGAAGTCCGTAAACTAAGTATGAATCAACTCACCATTATTATAGTCAGCGCGTAACATTGCATTTTTATATTTTATGAAATATTTTTCAAATAAATGTGATTGTGAAAAGTGTTGTTCTTTAATTAAAACAATAATGTAAAGATCACATCGATTTATTTAATAATAAAATACAATAAACAGTTATCAATGTCAATTAATACAAGATTATGTCATCCTTACAACTAACAGAATATGACTCGGGACTTAAAACTAGTTTAAAATACCGTTTCAGTTTTTCTTATGATTTTCGCGATCCATGACTAGATACTAAAAATATGGCTTATCTTTTTAAAATAAAAACTCCATCTTTTATTACTATCATTTGTACATTTAAAGTGGTGTCCCTATTATTATTGAAAATTGTTTGAATAATTAGACTTGAAACGTATTGGTTACATTGGAACCAGAAAATTATATTTAGATATATAATTTTCGTTGCTTAAATTGATACAATATACCGTCGTTGTCAATAGTCTAAACTTTATACGCACAACATAATCAATTAGAACCTTTTATTCCCAAAGGAAAACGTACATTTAAAATCGCATGGCATAAAAGTGGAATCTATAGTAAATTGATATTCTATCAATTATTGGAAGACCAAAAGTCAAAATATTAAAAGCTAATAACGCAACGTAGGCCGATTTTCACCTATCAGATTTTTTAGCGCTGGTATCCTCGATTTAGGCTGACGTTCTATTTCAACTAAGACGAGTGTACCTTTGTTTTTTATGGCATTCGTTGGATAAAGTGCACACAGGTCTCCTGATGGTAAGTCGTCACTTTGGCCCTTGAAATCCGTAAGGTTTCGAATGCGTTGCCCACCCAAGGACTAAGAGTTCACCGACTGCTTTACCAAAAGACAACAGTGTAAGCACTGCTATTTGGCGGCTGATCAGCGGGTAAGGTGGTGGTTGCTATCCGGACGGACATTGCATAAGGTCTTACCACCAGCGAATTGCAATCAATAGGTTGCTTTTGTTTTCTAATCTTCAGAACCATGAAGCAACTTATTGTTAGAGCTCAAAAGGATTGTGGTCTGACTTTTTTTTATTTGGCTTTTTTTCTCTCGGGTTAGGGCTACAACTCAGGATAATGCAAGTGGGAGTTAAGTTGTATACAGAACATTGTCTCATTTTAGCACATACTGTATTTGAATTTTATTCTTGGGAATATACTTGTGTTCTGATATATTTGTTGTGATCATATTCATTGCAATATTTTCATATAGGAAGCCCGATAAAATAAGTTAAATTTGCGTGTATAGGCTTATTGCAATGACGGACAATGGACGGTTTAAAAAAGTCAAGTTTCTGATTGTATTACACTTACAAATAAAGATTTTTAACAATACAGCACCAGAATAGTGTTATTTGTAACTATAACGACATACCAGAAACTAAGTCGAAGAAATAAGTCTTTTTTTTTTTAAATCACTAACCAGAACAGGATCAGTTTAATTTTAATTTACCTTTTTGTCATTTTTACTTTTGATAGGTTTTATTGGAATTTTTCGTTAAAAAGATAAAGTGAAAATATAGTGAATTACCATTTTAAAATATACGGAGCAGTTAGAATTCGATTTTGATATGAGACCTTACAACTTCATTTAAAATTCATCAATATTTTGAAAAAAATCTAACGCAGACGTCTCCAGGTTTCCATGCATTTCAAACTTGGTAATTATTTTTATGCGATTTTTTATATAAAACATGATCATCAAATAATACTTTAAAACTACTGTAAAACTGTTATAATCACATCATTATTAGTACTTACTGTAAATTAAATCTTCAAAGCATGTTATTATTTATTATTATTATTTATTTATTATGTTTAAAACTAATTAAAAATAGTAAATTTATAAATTTCCATTAAGAATACTTGTATTGATGACGAAACATCTCATCACTTAATTAACTTAAATCTAAAGCAAGATAATATTTTTTGCCAGTTAAAATACTATATTAAAAACGCTACAGTCAAATAAAACCGTTTCTGAATTTCCAAAATTGCACCTGAGAATCCAAATAAAAAAAAAATACTTCCAACATGCCTTTCCACTAAATCTTATATCCTTGATGTCCACCAATGACTCACTTACAGTGAGAATGTTCATCCACAACAGATGTGCGAAATGAAGCAAACCTAATCTTCCATTTGAAAAGTCACATACGCCGCAATTAGCTTAAATTACCTCTTATATTCAATCAATACAGTTAATAATTAAAAATAGCATCGACCTTCTCAATAATAAGTGGAAATACCTAAAAAAAAAACTGCAACAAAAAACTTGGAACACCTCGGTATTTTTATTATGCGGTTCAGGTACGGAAATGTTTAGATGCAATGTAACACCCGGCCCAAAGTTACCTTGTTGTATTAATACGGTGCTGTACGGCGAAGAGAGTATGGAGGGTTGAAGTAAAGCAGCGCAATCTCTATAGTTCCAAAAGTGGACACCAAATCGGGTAGATTGGGGGCGCTGCGGTCGCCACTACAGTCAAGCCACCTAGGCGGATAGTCTGCAGTAGCGCCTTCAGATTCCGCTGCTGAGGCGAAAACTGTTGAGGCGAGTGTGTTTTGTTTGGTTGCTTATCAAATCCGCTGGACACGTTTTCAACTGTTTCGCCATATAAGATTGCGCTCCTTACCAAGACACATTCCACACTCCATAGAAGAGAGTAAGTAAATGCTTGACAAGAGTTGATTTAAGCGACATAGACTCATTCGCAATAAACAGAGTTAGACCACCTATTGACCTCGAGCGAGTCAGCCTTTAGCTGCTGATAGCTGTCAAATATTTTGCTGTTGTCATTAATTTCTGAATATTACTGAATGAAAACATGAATTATCGCTCTATGGTTGAATAAAACATTAAGTATGGATTGCAACAGTTATCGTTGGAACAAGAAATTTTTAGGCCGGAAATACACTGGTAAGTCACTTACGTAATATTTACATAAGTGACTTACGACTCCATTTACACTTAAAAATAAATTTACGGTGAGAAGCACTTACGTAATTTCTGCGAGTTTTACTTACGTAACTTATTACAAACCCGTTTACTTACCGACTTACCGAAGTCAGAATCCAAAATCTCGTTTCAAAGGCAAGTTAAAGCAGCAGTTAATTGTAAAAAGTAATAAAATACCACTAAACAAAGAGGTTGTCGAATGCAGAATGGAACAAGGTGCATTTCCAAACCTATTGGAATTAAGAATGGAGGACCGAAGGCAATTTTAAAAGCTTTTATTTAAATCTGATACTTGTTTAAATTTAAATTTCATTAGGATGACCTTTCCTTTGTCGTTACTTTCAGTCGGTTCTCTGGAAAGTAGGTATAATCTTTGAAATAAAAAGAGAATCATTGATTTGGGTTCACAACTAGGTACTAAACATAAAAAAATATTTCGAAATATTGAGAATTTCCTCATTAAAATTTCTTTGAAGTTGGTTAACGTAAACACTTCAAAGGGCAATGCTAGGCGAGAGACTAATATAAGACATTTGGAATTTTAGCTACGGGGATTATTTATTTACGTATATTTCTATTTTTTTATTATGTATTTATATGAAAATGTAAATTTTTCCACATCCAACGGCATCCAGACCATGTTTGTATAGCCATTTCCACAATAAAGTTTTTAGTAAGTAATTTACTTATCCATTCGATTTGATAAGTTGAGAAGTGCTTCCGTGAGCAACCTCAAGCCTATTCACACTTGTTATTTTTACAACTTTCGCAAGTTGTAAGAAATTATGATAAGTGACTTATGAGGGTATTTACACACGTAATTTTACCGTAAGTTACTCGCATAAGCGACTTACGTAAGTAAAACTCACCAGTGTAATTCCGACCTTAGTATTATGGAAGTAATCTTTTGAAAGCTTATTCCATCGCAGATTCCATGCATTTTAATGTAATCTTATTATTTGAATGTCTAACCAACAAATATAAAACGAGACGCGTCATTCAACCATAGAATTATATATTCCTTTTTAATTCAGCAATGTTGAGAAATTAATAAAAACAGTGAAACATTTGGCAACTATATGCGATGTTGCCAACTTTTGGGATAAACCCTCTTAACTAATTTTGTACGTACTATATTAGCGGCCGAGCCTGGCTTACGCTAACACTGTTTGGCTCAATTGAGCCTATGCTTATACATATCTGCAAGCCTTGAAAACGACCATTTTGCAAATTACCTTGACAACAATAGCAACATTTTCTATAAACTTTCATTGCTTACGATTTCCAGTGTGATTGAACTTCGTCACCTCCAAAAGCACTGCAGCTGACCTGAAATAGAAAAAAATAGTAAATGAAAATGATGAGAGTAAATGAAATCTGGGCACTTTTACACGTCACTTTTAAATGAATTCAACAGATATAAATTTACCAGTACATTACAGACCTAGGGTGGTGAATTCGTAAATGTCCCAGATCGCAGGTTTAAATATGCGACCTGGGGCTTTACGAATGACCGCCCGTGGTTTGTCAAAAGTTTTACGCCTTGCCTTGGCCAAAAAGTAAGATTTTCTCTCCGCGTAGCGGGCAGAAAATCCCACTTTACGGCCAAGGGTGATGTAAAATACATTTGTTACAAGGTGAGCAAGTATTCCATGCCGATTTGTAGGATAATACCTCCTGGATTCTCGATAAGTTTTAAATCTTCATATTTCTGTCAAAAGTCCATCTGCTGAGTTTGTGGCGGCGATTCTTTTGAACAAATGGATATTTTTGAACCGATGGCAAATTATTTACTGACGTATAAAAATGCCCGTATGTGGCCAATTAGTATTACAACCACAACAGCCTATTTACGGCCCACTGCTGGGCACAGGCCTCCTCTCATCACGAGAAGGTTTGGACTGTAGTCCCCACGCGGGCCCACTGCCGATTGGGGACATCACACATAACCTCACACTTCGGAACCCTAAAAATAAAAATCAATAATTTATTGATAATTTGCAATTCAGTTGTAGCCTATAGTGGTTCCACCTACCGCCTCTCGTGCAGGGGATCGGCAGATCGAATCCGGCTCGCACCACTGAATTTATTTATGTGCAAAATTCAAATTGAATTATGAAAATATGTAAATTATTGAATTTTATTTTTAGGGTTCCGAACCTCAAAAGGAAAAGCAACGTACACCTTATAGGATCAATCGTGTGTCTGTCCGTCCGTCTGTCGCAGCCAATTTTCTCTGGAAGTCCATAGTATTTGAAATGATAGAAAATAATCAACGAGAGGACCCCTCTCCAGGCGAGTTTACAGGCGAGTGCCCAAAGGGTAAAACGGGATCCTATTACTAAGATTCCGCTGTCCGTCTGTCACCAGGCTGTATCTCATGAATCACGGTACTTAAACAGTTCAATTTTTCACAGATGATGTATTTCTGTTGCCGCTATAACAACAAATACTCTCTATATAAGTATTTATATCGTTGTCTAGCACCCATAGTACAAGCTTTGCTTAGTTTGGGGCTAGGTCAATATGTGTGAAATGTCCCAAGATATTTATTTACGGCAAGAAACGTGTTTTATTTGCCGTTTTTATAGATAATAGTGCGGAACCCTTCGTGCGCGAGTCCGATACGCACTTATCTGTTTTTTTTTTATATAATTTGCTAATGATATGATACTCACCGGGTCTAATCGACGTTATGGAACTTGAGTATTGCCCGCCCGTTCACCTCGGAGTTGCAAAGCTTGCGAACGACCTCGGAAGCCTCCTCGGCCGGGAAAACGACGCAAGGCGGCGGCTCGATCTGTTCACCATGAATCATGAATACACCGCTCGGTCGGTGGGCGAATGAGAGGGTTTACTCCGAAAGTTGGCAACGTCGCGAATAGCTGTCAAATATTTCGCCAAGCGCGTATCGAGGGGGGGTCATGGGGGTCATGACCCCCCCTCGGCAGGACTAGGTCTACTGCTATTATTTATTTTTAACCCCTGACGCAAAAACGGGGGGTTGTATGACGTGATCCCCCATCGAGTCAAAAGGGATCCAGCTTTTGACTCGATGGGGGCCCTTGTATTTCGCAGTTTTCATTAATTTCTGAATATTACTGAATGAAAACATTAATTATCGCTCTATGGTTGAATAAATTAATTATGGATTGCAACAATTATCATGGGAGCACGGAATTTTTAGGATAATGAAAGTACTATCTTTTGAAAACTTTCCATCGCATTTTCCATGCGTTTTAATGTAATCTTATCATTTGAATGCCTGACCAACAAATTTAAAACGAGACGCGTCATTCAACCACAGAATCAAAACTTCTTTTTGAATTCAGTAATATTGAGAAATTAATAAAAACAGCGAAACATTTGACAGCTATATGCGACGTTGCCAACTTTCGGGATAAAACCTCTTAAGGGTGGGTTGATTCAGACCGTCCGTCAACTAAGCAGCGCTCGTTAAATATTTTACTACAACAGCCTATTTACGGCCCACTGCTGAGCACAGGCCTCCTCTCATCACGAGAGGGTTCGGCTATAGTCCCCACGCGGGCCCAGTGCGGATTGCGAACATCACACACATTCTTGAATTACTTCGCAGATGAGTGCAGGTTTCCTCACGATGTTTTCCTTCACCGAAAAGCTCAGTGGTAAATTCAAATTGAATTTCGTACATAAAAAATTCAGAGGTGCGAGCTGGATTTGAACCCGTTCTAAGTTGTGTGAAACTGTATCGAAATGTTTACTTTTTGACTGGATAAAAAACCGTGGTGGCCTAATGGTTCGACCTACCGCCTCTCATGCAGAGGGTCGGGGGTTCGATTCCGGCTCGCACCTCTAAGTTTACTTAAATGCGAAATTCAATCTGAATCTACCACTCAGCTTTTCGGTGAAGGAAAACATCGTGAGGAAACCTGCACGCATCTGTGAAGTAATTCAAAGATGTGTGTGAAGTCCCCAATCCGCACTGGGCACGCGTGGGGACTATAGCCCAAACCCTATCGTGATGAGAGTAGGCCTGTGCCCAGCAGTGGGACGCAAATAGGCTGTAGTAGTAGTAGTAGTATAAAAAAACAACATGGCGTTAACTGTTCACCTCATGGGCAGCCACCAAGGCCACCAGGTCGCGCAACTGCTGGATGCTCCCATTCGGTACTGCGGCTATGTGGACCCTCAACTCCTCGGCTTTCTTCGCAAACTTCGGAAGTAGCTTCTCACCCACGTCCTCTGTCACCAACACCACACCACCCTGGAGAAACACAAGTTTTATTTCTACAGCTGTCTCGCAAACCTTTTTTTTTATCATGAAATATTTTCGCAAACTTTACATCGTGATTTAGGGTTCGTGAGGAAACCTGCACGCATCTGCGAAGTAATTCAAAGATGTGTGTGTGAAAGCCTGGGCTCTAGTAGTAGTAGTAAGGTATGACGGGATAGATCACTTCGTCACATACCATTTTTCTGGCTTGTATCCGTATGTGTGGAGGGTTGAGATAAAGGATGTATCTTGATATGATACTACCAAAAGATAATTTAATAGCGCTGCGTTCACGATCGTAAAATGTCAAATGTCAAGCCACCTTGTCGCTAATGGTCCGTTCCGAAACACGCTCGCAGCGCTTAGAGCGCGATTCGGGACGCTCAGTGAGCGCGCTGACAGCGCTCAGGGAAATGATGACGTCATTGATAAACGCTCAAGGTGCTCACGCTTCGAGGCATGGGCGCTGTCAACGCAAACTTCAAAGTGACAATTGACTATACATTTGACAGGACATGATTCACAAAAGTCTTACAGGTACCAGCGTTGGCGCTGTGAGCATGCTTATTATTATGGAGTGTGGAATGTGTCTTGGTAAGGAGCGCAATCTTATATGGCGAAACAATTGAAAACGTGTCCAGCGGAATTGATAAACAACAAAACAAAACACACTCCCCTCACAACCGTTTTCGCTGCGTTTTCGCCTCAGCAGCGCCATCTGAAGGCGCTACTGCAGACTATCCACCTAGGTGACTTGACTTGGAACTATAAAGATTGCGCTCCTTTACTTCAACCCTCCATACTTATTATGATCGTTCCGAATCAAAAACGCTCACACGGTCGTGAGCGTGACATTTGATTCGGGACACTTATAAGCGCTGTGAACGCTTTGAGCGCGATACGGAACGTACCCTTAGTCTGCACTCTGCAGTATCGCCTTCAGATGGCACTGCTGACGCGGCTAGGGACGAAAACGGGTGGAGTGAGGCGAGTGTGTATACAATCCGCTGGACACATTTTCAACTGTTCGCCATATAAGACTGCACTCCTTTATCTCTACACTCCATAACCCGTATTATGTTACAAGACTTCGCTTCAATAGTCTGTGGTATTTGCGAGCGGTAACTCACCGGCGCTAGGCACTGCAGGGATCGGTGGAGAGCCCTCGATGTGGTCCCAAAATTCATGACCACTTGGACCGGACCGCCGCAGGCGTCGGTGGTCCGCTCGATCAGCTGGCGCTCGTACAGATCCTCGCTCCACTGGACCACGCGGATGCTGGGTGAATAGTAGACTGTGATGAGTAGGGAGCCAAAAAAACCATCGCTCGCTGTAATTATAATCCAGAGGGACGGGATCTTTCAAGATTCAGAATAATTAAATAAGATGACGCGATTGTTCTAACGTGAAATCGTGAGTTGGCGAGCGAGGACGTTATTAAATTGATAACCTCCTTTTATTGAGTCGGAAAAAATATATAAGTAAGTAAAGAACACTTTATTGTACACCACAAAATGAATACACACCAAAATCACAAATAATAACATTGTACAAAGGCGAACCCTCTAAGGAATTTCTTCCAGTCAACCTTATGGTTGTTGTTTGTCAAATGTTCCTAACCATTGCATAGTTACTGATGGCATGAAATCGAAGCCTACAAACAGCAAAAATTCAAATTCAAAAATTCAATCATTTATTCAGCAAATTGGCCACATAGGGGCACTTTTACACGTCAGAAAAAGAATTTACCAGCGCTTCCTAGACCCATTGCTTGAGAAGAAGCGCCGCAACCAACTCACAGCTTAAGGCGTTATAACCGTAGTGACCAAATTTGTGCTAAAATTGAAAAATTTCCTGGCGAAAGACTTAAATTGAAAGATCGTTATGGCGTAACCGAAGGACGCCTATGGTTACTAGTTATTATTTTTTCCTTAATTGGTAAACCACATGATTGTCAAATCATGAGTAGGTAAACAGAGGAAATATTTATACAATAAATGCTATGCTATGTTATTACGATGTTCATGAATACCGCCTCCTGACTCACTTTTTAAAACTGTGATTTTATGAGTTTTAGGGGTGCCTGAACAGCTTAGGCATTTCTTTTGCGCTCAGTCTCGTTTCAGTCGACTAAATATTCAATGTTTTAAAATATGCGTTTGCAAATTGCACTTCAGTCTTATCCTATTATGTTTACTTTTGTATAAAATATTTATCATGACACAGATTATAAAGAGGCGCTATTAGCATCCATTAGAACGTATTTTCTAATGTCAGTTTGTGCTATGTATTCTGACATATTTGTTCAGCATTGGGTGTCCATTTCTTTTTTTATTAGACGTATGACCAGAAGTAGGTTTAAGGGGCACCTTTTAAGCATTTTAGGGTGGGTTGATTCAAACCGTCCGTTAAAGTTAACGTTAAGTATTTGACTATGGGACAAAACGGACCAAATGACGTTTCTGTATGGAATGACAGCTCGGCGGCCATATTTAACGACCAGGAGTTCGTCGATTGTGCTTGAATCAACCCACCCTTAGTAGACCAGTATGAAAGAGTTTTGCGGGTGTGTGTGTGTGTGTGTGTGTTTGTGTTTGTTTGTGTGTGTGTGTGTTTGTGTTTGTTTGTGTGTGTGTGTGTGTGTGTGTGTGTGTGTGTGTGTGTGTGTGACTCACTCGGCGGCGGGCGCGGCCAGCAGCAGGCCCTCGTCCTTGAGCGCGGCCACGGTGAGCCGCACGCGTCCGTGCCACGGGCCGAGCGCGATCGCCCGCGAAGCGATCCGGAGCGCCCACAGCGCCAGCCCGCCCGTGCCCACTATCAGTGCCGTCGCTGTCTCCTTGCCCTCCGGACCTGCGCAAAATACAACTTAAATCCGCTCCTATTCCCAGCTCAGCCGTCACTGTCACTCGTGCAACGAGTGAAAGAGAAAGCGCTACGCACAGAGAACCCGATTGAGTTTAGTATTTAACACGTTTTAATTTCTATAAAAATACCGTCTAAAAACATTGCATTTATAAAGCTGTCAATTTATGCATTTAATATGTATAATTTTTCTGTCAGGTTTAGTTTTACACTGCTTCACTACATAGTATAAAACAAAGTCGCTTTCTCTGTCCCTATATCCCTATGTATGCTTAAATTAATACTAAACTTTAATATGATAAGGATTATATTTCACTCTTTAATTGCAATGAATAAGATGCTTATTTCATGTTTTTATAGCAATGGCTAACCACGTTTCTTTATATTATCAAAATTGTCGCGGTTTGCGCACCAAACTGAACACTATTTTCATGAATATCCTTTCTCACTCTTATGACATTATAATATTAACAGAAACATG
>OZ020272.1:2016458-2038285 GCA_963971205.1 Aethes cnicana
GATTGCATTGCCCTCAACAATAAAATTTGTTACAAAATCCCTGCCCACGGGCAGCGGGAGACGCGCCCGCGCCGGCTGTTCGCTGAGGGCCGCAGCCGCACACACGCCCGGTGCGCGCGCGCCTCTTAACAGGATAGTCATTAATTACAACAAATTGTTTTGTAAAATAGATATATTTTCTAATACAGAATCCTCAGTCAGAAAAAATATATTAGATGTTCTCGCATATAGTAATAGTCAATATACATAACATACATACTTAACACATTATTTGTCCATAAATATTTTCACACGTCTTAATTTCTCTTTTCTGTATACAATTTCTAAATAAGAAGTAGAAATACTTACCAAGATTGTACTTAAACTTAAGTATCTCTTGCTTTGCATGCAACCACTTGTCTTTTTTTTTTTAATGTTAGTTAAATGAACACTAAATCCGATATGTTCTTAGTAGTAATACCTTCTTAAGCTCATAAATATGTTAAAATATATTTAAAATAGTTTACTTGCAACTTTTAATGGTAATTGGTGGTTAACGGTGTGGATCGCACATATGTTTATCTAGATTTTAAGACTTTAAGTAATTTACCTTGTAGCGATTGTTTGTTGACCTAAATAAACGAAAAAAAAAAAAAAAAAAACTTTAAAACTTCGCAACGGATTTTGATGCGGTTTTGTTTTAATAGATAGAGTGTTTCAAGAGGAAGGTTTTCGTATAGAATTTGTTATAGTTTAACGCTCAATTCCCGCGGGAACCGAATTCCACGCGGACGAAGTCGCGGGCAGAAGCTAGTGATATAGTAACGTGGAGTAAAGTTGGATTAGAGGTCTGAGTTAGAGGTTACATTGGAATTGAATTAATTAATTCATTCATTTATTCATCCTTTTGAAAATGAAAATATTTATTCAGCAAATAGGGGCCACATCTGGGCACTTTTACACGTCACTTTTAATGAATTTAACAGAAATGAATTTACCAGCGCTTTGCTTGAGAAGAAGCGCCGCAACAAACTCAGCAGAAGGCCTTTTTTCAAAATTTAAACATATAGATTTACCATACATTTACATTAATATGTATAAAAATACATATATAGGTACATACTAAAATCACATTTAAGGGATGTATAGTCCCTAACTTAATATAAGATCTTAGAGATGGTCTTATATTAGGTACAAGCGAGGTTTCTTTTTGAAAGTCGACTTCGAAGAGGAAAAAGAATGCAAAATTATATGGCCGCTCTGAGCGCGATTCGGGACGCAACTTTAGACTTGCTCGCACCAATAAGTCCCACTACACTTGAATTTGACACAGCTGGGCGGGTCTGTCTTTCTTCTTTGAATCCCCAGTTAGATTAAGGCCTAATTCCTATACCCAAAAACGCCTCGTTTCGGCTAACCGCTTGGCCACGACTTCATACGCGACACCGGCATTGGCGACCGTGTTACGGACACATTGCGCGCTCGTGACGCCCGCCGCGCATCGGTTAAACGGGTTTACTCCCAAAGCTGGCAACGTCGCAAATAGCTGTCAAATATTTCGTTGTTTACATTAATTTATGAATATTACTGAATGAAAATATACATTATCGCTCTATGGTTTGAATAAAACATTAAGTTTGGATTGCAACAATTATCCTAGGAACATGAAATTTTTAGGATTATGGAAGTACTATCTTTTGAAAACTTTCATCGCATTTTCCATGCATTTTAATGTAATCTAATCACTGGAATGCCTAACCAACAAATATAAAACGTGACGCGTCATTGAACCATAGAATGATAACTTCTTTTTTTATTCAGTAATATTGAGAAATTAACAAAAACAGCGAAACATTTGACAGCTATATGCGACGTTGCCAACTTTCGGGGTAAACCCTTAACAACCGTCGGGCGCAATGTGACAGTAAAACGCCAGCCGCTGCGATGTCTAGTGCGCCTAGACCAGTAACCCTCGTTATAAAAACAGTGTGAACTTACGCAGCAATTACCTTCTAGAATGGTCTTCAAGCACTCGCTGGCAGTGTGAACGGTGTTCATGGCGAGTAAGGCTCCGGTGGGAAGCATCGCGGCGACACTAAGAGGCAAGTTGTCAGGAATTGGCACAAGACACTTGAAATCTGGCACCACCATGTACTCCGCGTAGCCGTGGGGTACCCCCTCGTAGGGGTATAGGACTATCCTGTCGCCGACTTTCAAGCCTGCAGCAAAAACGTAAAATAAATAATGAATACAATGACAGGAAAATAATGGTTACACTTCCGTCGTTTTCAAAAATGACTGGAATAGTTAATACTTAGTAAGGCAGCCGGTGCAATTACTGGCATGTTACTTAGAGAGAATCCATCTTGGGCTTCAGCGTTGGGAAAGCAATTGGCTCTTCTGTTTTTACTCACACTATAGCGTAACATTTTAACTCAGTTTATAGCTTAAATATGTTCTACCTGCACATATCATTCCGTCTTCATTTTCTTCATTATTTGTATCGTGTCGTCTGTTTTAAATTTACTCAGTTATAGAGAAGTGTATTTTGTGTCGAATCAATGTTCTGTGTTCTGAAATTTTATTATGGTTCCTTATGTCCATGGGTCTCTGAGACCTTTTACCATCAGATTGCCCGACAGACAGACAGAAGGACACAGCACACCGGACTCACCCTCGCAGTCGGCGTGCCTGCCCACAGCGTCGATGACGCCGGCCACCTCGTAGCCGGGGAAGAGCGCGCCGTCGCGCAGGCCGACGTGCGCGGGCGTCGACGCGCACGTGCCCGCGTCCGCCTCGCCCGCGCTGCCGACCGACGACACGGAGGACGCCGAGCAGACGGACGCGGAGCGGGTGCGGTTAGCCCTGGCGGGAGGCAATGTCATCTACGTATACAGTTTGCCCGTGGCACCTTTAGATCGGTCGGTGTGGGCAAGTAGAAACTATAAAATCTCAGATTATGAAACAATTACACTGTACTTTGCCTTATATATCATTTTAACATTCATTTTTGTTTTAAAAGATTTTTATTTTTTATTAACATCTTTAAAATGTACATACGTACTAAGCATAGAATAAGTTTTAGATGTAAGTATTGCTACACCCTAGAAGGGGCCATGTGTGTACTGTTTATAGTACATTACACACCTAGGGCGATCAAGTAAAGAAAGTCTCAGATCGCGGGTATTTGAGGCCCGAGCCGGAGGCGAGGGCTATAATCTAGCGGTCTGAGGATTTCTTTACGACCGCCCGTGGTTAGTATACGATTTTACGTCACCGCCTGGCCGTGAAGAGGGATTTTTCGTAGCGCCCAAGGGCGGTAAATCCCGCTTCTCGGCCTGGTGTGACGTAAACCTTAAGAACATCCTTATAACATGGTTGCAAATAAATAAATATGAATATGAACTATATATTCATACGAACCTGTCATCCATTTAAGTGACAAGAAAAACTACTGGTTTAATAGAAAACTTGCACTCAATTCGGGAATCGAACTGATGACGGCTGATCGATCGACCCAAAGCCGAAACTACTGATCGTAGATTAGATAGCTGCAATGAAATTTGGCTTACGTATCCTTGAAGTGTAGCGTACAAATGAGAATAGAGAACGAAAACAAATGGGACTTTCGCAGGTTATACCACGGGAGACCGCTAGTATACCTATAAACGTGGTCCAAGTTGAAACATGTCCCAAAGTCAGGCGTGCGGTTAGCGGACTCGTGAATGGCCACTTGGTTTGCGAACGTCAAGACAATGGGTGGTATTTCCGGCCTGTTATACACATAGCGACACTGGAGCTGATTCGATCGACAGATACAACTCTCCTCTGTCTGAACCACTGGTAGTTATAGTTATAGCGCGACACAACTAAGAAGGCGCGCGGCGAAGCACTTAGCCGTTGACGCAGAATATCATCATCATCATTTCAGCCGTAAGACGTCCACTGCTGGACATAGGCCTCCCCCAAGGCTCGCCACTCAGACCGGTCCTGTGCTACTTGCTTCCACCGATTTCCCGCGAATTTCACGAGGTCGTCGCTCCATATTCTTGGATGCCTACCGACAGCTCGTCTCCTGGTTCGCCGACGCCACTCGAGAACTTTCCGGCCCCATCGGCCATCAGTCCTGCGAGCAATGTGCCTCCCACCCACTGCCACTTAAAGTTCGCAATTCTTCGGGCTATGTCGGTGACCCCAGTTCTTCTGCGGATATCCTCATTTCTGATTCTATCACGCAGAGAAACCCCGAGCATAGCCCTTTCCATTGCCCTCTGAGTGACTTTGAGCCTTCTTATGAGACCCATCGTAAGCACGCAGACGCAGAGTATATTATTGCTTAATTCACGCGCCTTCTAAGTTGTGTAAACCTGTACCTGTAGCAAGCGCCGGCGTAGGCGACGCGTATTCTCGCGCCGTACATCGGCACATCCGGCACGGGAACATCGAAGCTGAACACGCACTCGCGCAGCGCGGGCCCCGGCGACTCGATCGACACCTGGCGGCAAAGCTTGCTCATCCTGTCTGGAAACAACACAGGAACTGGAGATACGAACAGTTGAAGCTGGTTTACAAAGCTGGAAGGCGCGTGGATCGAGCAGGAAAAGTCTCTGCGTCAACGACTTAAGTGCTACGCCGCGCGCCTTCTAAGTCGTGTAGTGCTATACGAAAATTTGACTGCCGTACTTCTGACTAGTCATGTATATTTAAAAAAATGCAAAAGTTCAACAATACCCCATTTAATATGCATCCCAGCTTCACTATTATCTTGAAAATGTATATGCGTATAGCTTTGAGCCTTCAGTCAGTATCTTATTGTGAGTTCAGTTTATTTACTGCTCTCAAGGTTTCCTTAGGCTGTCGGCAGGTATAGTTTGAGGACTGTTTGCACCTTGTATTATTTTATTAGATCGAACGTTCATACTAGGCGTAGGTACTGTACTCTAGACGTAAACTTCCCAAACTTGGCAATTTATTCTTGAAAGCCCACATATTTTTGTAGTCGACTCTATAAATATATACGGCCCGAGAACTCTTTTTCTGATAAACATGTCACTGTGTTTTGCACGATATTAGAATCTTATTTCAAAGTCATGAGGTGAAATCGTGTAGACATTAATAACACAAAGGCATGATGTAGTGACAATGTGATACATATTAGACGTTGAATAAATGAATAAAAGGTACATTGCGCAAAACACTGGTAGTTATTCAAATATATGTTGTTTGTTACTAGGACAAAAATAGACTGTTTGTTTATATCTAATTCGATAGGGTATCTATTATCAATGTGTCATTCCAGTATGACTCTTTCGTGATTTATGTAACCTACGTCTGTTCTTCCTTTTACGATAAACTTTCTTGTCTATGAATTATAATGTGAAATGAAGGTCTGTTACTAGAGCATCTTAGGGTGCATTTTCATTATTCAGAGAAGAGATTCGACCAATGAGTGTTGACACTGACGCGATTGGGCAATTATTGATTCTCTCGTCTCAGTTCCGCGCCAAATTAAACTCTTTAGCGCAGGAACTCTGAATAACGGAGATATCAAATCGAAAGGGCCATGTTTAATGAAATCTTGAAATATTTTGCAGCATAGTGCTTTAACACATTCCCTGTCCCACTCCCCATATAAAATGACAGCACAATCTCACAAGTCCAACTGACGTATGTATACGTATCTTAGTATGAAGCAGTGACTCCATAATGGGAGCATGGACTTGTGAAAAAAGCTTCATGTCCCCACATTGGGGGCCTTCGGACAGGGAACGTGTTAAATCTGTATAGGTACACCACGATATACGATCAGAAGAAGTCGCAATGCTATTGTGTGCTTTTTACAAGTGCTCAAAATTAGAAAACTATGGTCTTTGAGTAGTCACATTTCCGTTATGTGAATAAAAGAAAAAAAACCGGCCAAGTGCGAGTCGGACTCACGCACGAAGGGTTCCGTACTATTATCTATAAAAACGACCAAAAAAATCATGGCTGTTGTTTTATTATTATTATTTGTTGTTATAGCGGCAACAGAAATAGATCATCTGTGAAATTTTCAACTGGCATAACAATGACAAAACGGCAAAATAACCCGTTTGTTGTATGGGAGCCCCCTTAAATATGTATTGGATTCTGTTTTTAGTATATTTTTTATACAGCCTGACACATTTTTAACGTTCAAATTTTCACAGCGGATTCTTTAGTGAAAACTAAAAATACGTTTCTTTCCTTTCAGTATCTTTCAGTAGGTACTAAAATTTCGAGAGACATTAGCTGAAAGATATCCTAAAAAAAACTATGCCCACAACGCTCCCCCCGCCCCCTTTTACATTTAAGTCGTCGAAACAAACTTACGGAAGTGCACCGACCGGTTTTGCCGCGATGCGCGTGCGACTAATTTGCAATTTGCATTTCAAAACAACATTAATTTCCAAAACAATGATGTTGCAATATATTTTGAGCTCAGACAACAACAGAGATAAGGCACAAATTTGAACAACAATACCCCTTTGTACAATTTACACATACTCTGTTCATCACCTAAATTGCTATTTGGCTCCACTAAACAAGCTAAATCAAGAATCATGATTGTGTCAACTTTGTTAACTGAGTGATAAAATTGATTTATTTACTTGGTTGAAGATGAAGGTCTCTGTCAAAGTCACTATTGCCTAAACAACAAGGTACATTTTTCTTTAGCCTATACCTTTTGACTGAGTACAATTGAACAAAGTATAACTAAGCTTTGGAAACTTGTCATCAAGGGCTTACCATGGTAAAGGAAATACTCCCCTCTGGATCTATGTACTTCTTTCCATACCAAATGCCTAAAAAATATTAATTTGCCCCCAATTCAACATAGGAAAAAATGTAATATGAAAAATTAGAATAAAGTATGGTAACAGTATGAATAAGGAATCAAATTCCAAAATCACATTTGTCTCTATCAACTTAATTAAATTTGATTTTATTGACATAGGCTAAGAGTTCATTATTCTACATTAGTCATGTTGGACAAATCCCATTCCAAATTTTAACATGTCAAATAGAATAGAATTCATATTAATAGTGCTTGCTATAGTAGTAATACCAACATTGAACTCTTCTGTGTACTAATAAAAAGGATAATGTTAAAAATAATTGTGTTTTATTCTTTCTCTTTTCTCACTCATATTCATTTTGCTTTTTCTTTGTTTTTTCTTAAGATACCTTCTTGAAATAATCACTCGTAAATACCGGTGTTATAAATCAATCAATAATTCTAAAGATAACTACAGTTTACTTACCTGATGCTTCAACAATAAATAATGAGACACAATGGAAATAATCTATAAATACACAGCATGTGATAAAACTGACAATACAATATTAGTATACCATCACACACTATCAATTACTTACCAAACAAGGAGGTATAGAGGAGGGTGATAATGTTTCTACATTAGCAGTTGGGATTGGGAACAAATTATTTACTACCTGGAGTCAAAACAACTCGATCTCATGAATCTCTTTCATTAAAAAAAAAACAAGTATGCTATCTATGGTAAAAAAGGCGTAGCTCGGACTTTTATTATTAAAATTCCTCTGATGTTTGTTTTTCAAATGTTATACCTACTTTATTATTCAATCATACGGTGTCGTGTAAAGGAACGCGGCAACGCCTCTATAATCCCATCAAGCTGCCGCCGAGTGCAAAAACAAAGCATAGGAAAAATTATATAAACAGTATAATGACCTTTAAGCCTGTGAAGGTTATTCCCTACACACCATCAAAAAGGACACTCAAGAATAACACAAATAGTTACAAACGCTCTATAAATAACACCAATGTTATTTTCAAGCGTTCGCGGAATGAACACAATTACATAAAGATCTTCTTTGTCTTATTTATCAGTTCATATTATTTTGATAAAGCGCTTAGAAATGAAATGCGTAATAGTAGTTTACCTGTAAAATGAGAAATGTACTATGTTCGAAGAAGTGCTTGAAAAACACTGCTTATTTACGACTTCGCTTCGGGTTTTATTTACAAGGACGATAGCCTACTGAAGACCACCTGTCTACATAGTATAGGTACAAATATGAACTTGTAATATTTTCTTTCTTTATTCTGACACTTTATAGTGACAGCGAGTGACAGCTCAATGACAATTAACGTTTCGTTATACGAGTGAGAGTGAGCGGCGTTGCTTTGCGTTTTATATTATATACGTCACCCCTGGCCGTAAAGTGGTATTTTCTGCCCGCTACACGGGAAGAAAATCTCACTTCCTGGCCAAGGCAAGACGTAATAGTATATTACAGACCTAGGGTGGTAAATTCGTAAATGTCTCAGATCGCAGGTTTCTGTAGCCAGAACCGAAGGTGAGGGCCATAAATATGCGATCTGGGGCTTTACGAATTAACGCCCGTGGTTTGTCAAAAGTTTTACGTCTTGCCTTGGCCAAGAAGTGAGATTTTCTCTCCGCGTAGCTTTACAAGAATTGATGACGTTAAATTCAATATGGCGAACTCGAAATATAAAAAAAAAAACAGCCAAGAGTCAAGCAAGAGTCTGACTTGCGCACGAAGGGATCTTTTTATGCCGCGTACACACCGGGCCAATGAAGGCCAACGAACGTTGGCTCCGCATGTGCGTTGGCCTTCGTTGGTATGTCCACATAGATTTGACGTAATAGCCAACGATCGTTAGCACCTAATTACTGCTTTCATCCCCAATGTCCAAATCAATGGAAAGTGGAGATGGTGTGGACAACCACATATTTCAAAAATAGAAATGTGTATAGTAAAAGTTTAATGATCCCAGACTTACACGTAGAAAATTATATGGTTTATTTGTCAATTTTAGATGACTGTCTTTTCTATATTCTGAATGGTTGTTGTAATAATAAAAGACAAAACCTGTATCAGGTTTTAATAAGCAAATCGAAACTGATTGACATTGATAGACAATACATTAAAAATAAATTAGGTAGTAGCAAAAGGTTGGACTATCACATTCGCCCCGCAACGATGAAGGTGACTGTGGTGATTCGGCGCTGTTCGTAGCAGGATGCATTTCGGCATCCACAAATTCGTCTTGCGTCTCTAATAGAGATGGAATCTCTTCTCCACTTTGGCCTAAAGGAGCGAGGTGTCTATTTGTAACGGTTGTTTCTCGTCCATCCTTGAGGCGCACATATGAATAAGTTGGATTCGTTTCTAGCACTTCGACCTCCTCTACTGTCGGTTGATATTTACTCTTGCGATCGAAGGGTCGCATGAGAACCTTTCCAGAACTTGTTAACCATGTAGGAATGGAATTGTGGCTTTCCGTAGGGACGACGGTGACGCAGCTATTATGGCATTGATAATATGTAACTCTGGGATGGCTGCGCTAGTTGAGCTTCTACTCCTACAGACGTTAGCGAAGTGGCCCTTTTTGCCGCATATCTGACAGGTTGCGTCGAGAGCCGGGCAAGTCTTCCGTGGATGAACGCGTCCGCCACAGAAGAAACATTTTCTTGATTTCTGGAACACAGATACGGCAGCAGCGGAATCATTATTTTCGGTGGTTGGTACGTTCCGAGTAGTTTCATATGTAGCGTTCAGTGACATGTTACTATAATGTTGCGTGTTCACCTCAGCTATTTCCAGAGATCGTGCTTGATTATGAGCCTCGTCTAATGTCAATGTGAGGCTCTCAATGAGCCTCTCTCGAATTTTATTAGAGGCTATTCCCGATATAAACGCATCTCGGATTCCGTCATTGCGATTTGTGTCGCTGTCAACACTTTTGAAATCGCACTCTTTCGCTAACTGCTTCAATGCTTGCATATAAGAATCTATAGACTCACCGCCGTTTTGCTTGCGAGTAGCAAGGGCATGGCGTGCGTATAATATATTTTTCGGCTTTACATAAAGACTATCCAAAAGAGCCAAAGCTTGATCATACGTCGTGCACTCGCTAATGTTGGTATAAACGTTTGGAGACACGTGATTAATTAATAGAGTTAATTTGACCTGGTCCGATGCGGGCGGGTTCTCCTGGGGCCGCCTGGGCGCCGCGAGGAAGTTCGTGAACGTTTTTCGCCAATGCGCCCATTCGTTAGAACCTGTGTTTTGCGCCGGGTCGACATCGAACCGTTCCGGCCGAAGATATTTATCCATTAATTAGCGATTGTGATTTGCTTATTAAATTGTAATAATAAAAGACAAAACCTGTATCAGGTTTTAATAAGCAAATCGAAACTGAATGACATTGATAGACAATACATTAAAAATAAATTAGGTAGTAGCAAAAGGTTGGACTATCACAGTTGTTTAATAATATTGAATCGAAAATATGAAAGAAAGATTATTTATATCACAATTCGGACCGTTCGTTCGTTTACCGGATTCGATCGAATGGTCAAATTCCACTCAAATTCCTACGAAGCGAAGCCTTTCGCCGGCACATGCCAACGAACGTTCGTTGGCCGTCCACACGGCTCGGTGTGTACGCACCATCACCCAAACCAAACGAAACCCACCAACTAAAAATGCCCAAAGTGGCAATCGCCAGGCAAGACAAAGTTTCATTTGTAGTTAATATTGTATGTTGGCAACACAGGACGGCGTGGGTTTTTGGTGTATAGATTGTTGGCGTGGGTTGGCTCATAACAATTTTATTTATATTATCTCGAAATTTATAAAACTGCACGTAACACAGAAGAAAAAATAAATGAAAAATTATGGGTGAGTATATTTATGCTGATTAAAACAATACAATGACCCGTAAACACATTGTTATTGATTGATGTCATCTAGCCCGGGTGGTCTCACGTTAGGTCGGTTTTTTTGTGAAATCTCGTTCAATGCATAGGATAAAGATTATAACTTGTGATGTGAAGTGATGAGCTAAGTTGTTACGCGAAGCGCGATACGTGAGTGCTTTGAAGTGTTAATTCCTCCATGGCTTCAGCGTCTGGTAGGTAGACGATTTTTGTAAAGCGCAGTTACTCATGCTACCGTACCTACCTACGCAAATTTTCTGTCAGTGAGCTATTTGTATTTATTCTACGAACGTGAACGTCCAGTTAGTGTATTCAAAAGGTTAAACTATTGTTTAGTGATAAAGTAATTATTATGTCAATGCTCCTGACTAAAAGCCGTTTTGAGACTAGT
This sequence comes from Aethes cnicana, assembly GCA_963971205.1. Lineage (NCBI taxonomy): Eukaryota > Metazoa > Arthropoda > Insecta > Lepidoptera > Tortricidae > Aethes > Aethes cnicana. Next base: position 2,027,580 of record OZ020272.1, read on the forward strand.
GCGTATGATAACAATGCTCAAGCTGAATGTAAGTGGGGAGAGTTAAATAGGACTATTTGAGACTTTGTTACTTCACTCACTCACACTCATCATATGTGGAGACTTCTGTTATCTTTGATACTGTCGCTTGTTCATCACATATAATAGTACATGCCAATAGGTTGGCCAAGCTTTGAGCAAAACTTTCAGTTGCAGGATTCAAGAGACCCTTTTCTGGACTAATAGTAGGATATTTAAGTCTACTATTGTTCTGTTATCCTACTCAAGCCTCCATAATAGGCTGTTGGCAACTGCTAAAGAGTAAGAAATAATTAGGACATTGTTTTGTATTTATTAAAGTGTCTAGAATAAAACAACCTGACAAATTTGGAGTCTTGAAAAATATTTAGATTCAAAGGAAATCAAGACAAATTGATAAATTGTAGGTATTAAGTTCAAAACAAACATATTCGATCGGTTGTTAGTGACCCTGCTTAGTTTGCCGAAAAGATTTATATTCTAATCCCATTAGGGCCAAAGTGTCATTGATGCAAAAGTTAGTCCTGGTAAGAATGTTTTGTAACTCTAAATGTCTCCATAAGTACTGCTATTTAATCTATTAACAATAACAACATATTCAGTTTGATATTATGTTGTTCTGCGTGAAACATTCCAATATTTCAATTATTTATTTATTTGCAGAAAACTAGCTGCCCGGTTTGCAGCAGTGTCTGCGGCCATTGAAGATCCGCACTGAATCTTAAGTCATCAAGCGCAGTCTAGATGCTATGTGACCCTTACTTACAAGGAAATTTGAGGTTTGTTCTCATTAATTTACATGTACCGGTGAAACTAAGCGAATTGTTTTATTTTATATCCTTTACATGAAAATAAAACTTCTGAAAACGGTTTTTGTACTATAAATGTATGTATACAGAAATACATTTAAAGTCTTAGTAAAACTGTTTTTCTGCACATTAAATAAAAAAACATATATTGTAAATTGATTTTTAATTTATATGTTACTGTGGTTGAAACACTTGTAGACTCACCCTTTAACTAACTTATCCCACAAATCCATTATGGTTGAAAACATTTTTCGTTGGTTTCAAGCTCTAATCTAACAACAAAAAGAAGTCAAAACCGATTTTTACCTAAAATGGCCAACATTCAAGTAAATAAATATCTTTTGTTTTATTGATACCAACTTAAATGCATTGCAATTTGATAGATAGACATCTGATTCTTAAACATGACGGTGAAGGAAGAATGATAATCATTTTCTTTTGCCAGTCAATATTTGCCCATGTACTGTAACTTGATCTGACCTTTTGTAAATATTATATTACGTATGCATGGCGAAATCGATTTTAATCGTGTGCTTATTTTTTATTACATTCTAGCTTTTACCCGCTGCTTCGTCTGCGTTTTATTTGCTTACAATGATCCCGCTGGAACTGTGCTAACTCGGCATAAAAAGTTATCTTATATCCTTCCATGTAGACCATAATCACACCAAATTTCATCAAAAACTGGTCAGAGTTTAAGCTGTGAAAGCGTAACACACAGACAGAGTTACTTTCGCGTTTGTAATATTGGTAGGGATCTGTTGTAACACTGTCTTAAATTAAGGGTAATGTTAATAAGTTAATGACAACTTTTGCAGTCTTTTCTTACAATTGACAACATATAAATTTTTAGTAAGGCGTCATTCGAAAACCATTTCGGTTCATCTGTCTAAAGGATTCAATAAAACATTTCAGATTTTGTTCATTACTTTTAGGGAAAATCGTGTTCTAATGGTAACTGGTGTGTGATGCGTCATAGCTCCCTCTCTCGCTAAAGAGGGGCCTGCTCTCGCTAAAGATGTGCGCTACGCGCAAAACTACTGTGCGCAAAAAGAGTTATGACATAGTACGTCATTCTTTTTTGACTTACCGCCTTTTAGAAAGAGCATATTTTTAATTTTGTTTATGAAATTTACGACGCGAAAAAAATACGTGTCCTTTTAATTTTTTCCAACTTTCTAACTATCTAATAAAATAGGAACGTTAGAAAAATGAAATGTTGTCAATTGATATTTTTCGTATAAATACTGTTACTGTGATTAGGAAATTGTTTATTTTATTACACATTGAAGCTTTAACTACAAAACAAGCATTATGAAATTTTGCATATATATATAAATTCTCAAGAGTACACAAAACTACAAAGATAGTTTACATCCAGAAGAAAGTACTAAACCATGTATGTAATAGGAACATTAACAAGAAAGGAAGTAATATAAATAAAAAAATACTTACATAATATATTTATATTAAACTATTAAGAAGTTGAAAAATCGTCTGAAGTAAATCAAACACTTAAACAGTCTTTCAGATCTCAAAGCATTGCGATTTTATGGTTGATTATTCTTTTGCACAGCATCATGTAATTAGCTTTTGCCCGCGACTGCTTTTGCAAGGACTTCCATACTAAACTTCCAAATCCCTTTTCCGGGATACCTTTTCCCGGGATTTTCGGTAGTAGAAGCTGTTCAGCGTGATTGAGTAATAAAAAATTCTGATAGATGTACTTACATTGTTTATTGTTATTTCAAGCCAAATCCAAATGTGGTAAATGGTAAAAAGAATTTTCATTGTTACATAGAACAAAAATGAAGCAATTTTCGAGGAAAAATAGACTAGTTTAAATTAGTACTGAACATAACTGATTTGGACCTTGTTCTAATTTGTTTTATTATTTTCAGTAAGAGAACGTGGCGCGGTTTGACAACAACTACGTAAAATACAAGTAAGTTTCTTAATTATTTATTAATTATCTTAAGAGTCCTGATGCTCGAATGTAGAATATACATTAAAAGTATTCAAGCATCTCCTTTTACAAGGTGATCTTGGACTTTATGTCCCAAGTCGCGGCACGTGTCTTGAGCGGTGAGTAAAAGTAGAGGAGATTTCTGCGCATGTTTACGACTGAAGGGCCAATAAGCGTGCGCGCACAACAAACAAAAAAAGCACTATGGATTTGTTTGGTTTTAGGACCTGCGGGGTGTAGGTCGATATCGTGCTGCACCCCGCAATTAAAAAAATAAAAATAAATTGTTTTAATGAAGCACGAAATTTGATTTATAGCTACACTGAAAGCACATAAAAAGCACGTAATTCAGAGTACTTAACACTATGGATTTGTTTGGTTTTAGGACCTGCGGGGTGTAGGTCGCTATCGTGCTGCACCCCGCAATTAAAAAAAATAAAAATAAACTGTTTTAATGAAGCACGAAATTTGATTTATAGCTACACTGAAAGCACATAAAAAGCACGTAATTCAGAGTACTTAACACTATGGATTTGTTTGGTTTTAGGACCTGCGGGGTGTAGGTCGCTATCGTGCTGCACCCCGCAATTAAAAAAAATAAAAATAAACTGTTTTAATGAAGCACGAAATTTGATTTATAGCTACACTGAAAGCACATAAAGAGCACGTAATTCAGAGTACTTAACACTATGGATTTGTTTGGTTTTAGGACCTGCGGGGTGTAGGTCGCTATCGTGCTGCACCCCGCAATTTAAAAAATAAAAATAAATTGTTTTAATGAAGCACGAAATTTGATTTATAGCTACACTGAAAGCACATAAAAAGCACGTAATTCAGAGTACTTAACACTATGGATTTGTTTGGTTTTAGGACCTGCGGGGTGTAGGTCGCTATCATGCTGCACCCCGCAATAAAAAAAAATAAAAAAAAAACTGTTTTAATGAAGCACGAAATTTGATTTATAGCTACACTGAAAGCACATAAAAAGCACGTAATTCAGAGTACTTAACACTATGGATTTGTTTGGTTTTAGGACCTGCGGGGTGTAGGTCGCTATCGTGCTGCACCCCGCAATTAAAAAAAATAAAAATAAACTGTTTTAATGAAGCACGAAATTTGATTTATAGCTACACTGAAAGCACATAAAAAGCACGTAATTCAGAGTACTTAACACTATGGATTTGTTTGGTTTTAGGACCTGCGGGGTGTGGGTCGCTATCGTGCTGCACCCCGCAATTTAAAAAATAAAAATAAATTGTTTTAATGAAGCACGAAATTTGATTTATAGCTACACTGAAAGCACATAAAAAGCACGTAATTCAGAGTACTTAACACTATGGATTTGTTTGGTTTTAGGACCTGCGGGGTGTAGGTCGCTATCGTGCGGCACCCCGCAATTAAAAAAAATAAAAATAAACTGTTTTAATGAAGCACGAAATTTGATTTATAGCTACACTGAAAGCACATAAAAAGCACGTAATTCAGAGTACTTAACACTATGGATTTGTTTGGTTTTAGGACCTGCGGGGTGTAGGTCGATATCGTGCTGCACCCCGCAATTTAAAAAAATAAAAATAAATAGTTACAATCGAGCACAAAATTTAATTTCTCGGTACACAAATAGCACATAAAAAGCACATTATTGGGCAATTTTTGTAATTCTTATTAGTGAAAGTCGGGGTGTACCACGATGCACCTCAAAGCGCCCCCTGTGTCTCGCGCCCCTCTGCCTCTTGACTTCTGCGCATCCAAGGCTCCACTGCTCAAGTTCCGCGCCGATGCCTGTACAATACGTCCTTAATCTCTCAACATAAATGAACCTAGTGCGGAAACTAGAGCCCACAACCATAACTTCATATCAAATAATCTATCTGCATATTAACCAGTTGGACGGCCCTTTCTTTGCTTGTGCCCAAGCAAAGAAAGGGCCTTTTTGAAAGAACATAACATACTCCGTCGCACAGATGATGAGTATACTATAATGCTAGCTTTTGCACGCGACTTCGTACGCGTCTAATTCTGCTATAGCGTCCCTGCGTCAACGATGCGGTTTCCCGTCATAAATGTAGTCTATGTGCTAACCCGGGATTACAAAGTTGTTCTTCATCCAAGATGAGATGAAGAAAATGTACTTAGCGGTTTTAAGTGAATTTTCATCGTCTTGGATGAACATTACTTTCGCATTTATAATATTAGTATGGAAAAACCACTACATCACAATGGATTCCTCCAAGCTGGACAAATATAGTCTACTATGGAGTGAAAACCCCCGATAGGCGTCTTTGGTCCTTCCCCGGGACTCGAAATGTCTCCATATACCTGATTTCATCTAAATCGGTCTAGCTATAATGGTAACAGACACAGACAGGCAGTTACTTTCGCATTTGGTTGAATAAAGTTTTTCATGTCACTGGTTGCCATGGTTACGGTCCCGGGCAACTGTTTAACTGCGATTTTGTGAGTTTTCTTTGCTATTTTCAACCCCTTCCCTAATGAGGCATATTCTAAGCCTCTTAGAAGTCTTGCTTTGTAAAAAAATCTAAGAAACTCCTCTCATTTCGTCTCCTGGACAGTGGGACAGAAAAACAACAAGTAAACGTTGATTGACCCATTTATAATATTAGTACGGATGACCTCCGCAATCTTAAGCAGCTCCTTGACTTTAATCTAAAATTTGCCCCTTTCCTTAGGTCACGATGTCGCAGCAGTACAGCCTAAGGTGGAACAACCACCAGCCTAACTTCATATCCATGTTCACAACCCTCCTGAACACGAAGACTCTCGTGGACGTGACCCTGGCGGCGGAGGGGAAGCATCTGCAGGCACACAAGATCGTCCTCTCCGCTTGCAGCACGTACTTCCAGGTAAAAATGAAAAAATAAATAAATTCAATCGTTCATTCAGCAAATGAGCCACGTACAGTCAGCAGCAGAAGTAGATAAGCTGTCCAGGTGTTCAAAATGACCTACACACGCCCTTAACGTCTTAAGAATAAGGTCGTGTGTAGGTCATTTGAACACCTGGACAGCTTATCTACTTCTGCTGCTGACTGTACAAGCAGTTACACTGATGGACATTCAAGAATAAAATCATCATTTGAATAAGAATTCGTAAGAATAATATTTAGAAATTATTCCCGTCAAAATTATTCAAATAATTTCGTCGGGAATAATTCGTATGCGAGAAAATTGAATGAGGAATAACTTATTCTTATTAAAATAAATTTAATTATGATTTTTTATTCGAAATAATATTCCATGAATAAGAATGGTTAAGCAAAGCGTTGTGACGATATTTTAACCACAGTATCAGTTATCGATTCTAAGCATGTTTTTTTGGTTTAGAATGCTTTTCGAGTTGGTAATTTTTATTTTTTGTATGACGCGGTATGCGATTGGTGGTATAAGCGATACATGAATCCCATACAAAAAAAAAGTATGTTTTAATACAGTTGCTCAAAAAGTGCTACTTTACGTAGCTGTTTAGCGTGCGCAAAGTTGGTTTTTGCGAACTAGTGCTTTTCTCTTTTCCCAGTGACTCAAACTTCACAGACATGTGAGATTAATAATTCAGTCAGCCAAACACTTAATTTAACAGCAAAAACTTTCAATATCACACTCAATAATTGTACAAATTGTGCCATTAACTATTATGTAAATAAAAAATAAAAAAAGATAGAAGATTTTTTTATTAGGAGTTTTTTTTTTTTTTGTAGAACCTTATTATTTTTCAGTTTTATTGCAATTACAAAATTAATAATATAAACGTTTCTAATTCCTTACTCGTTGTTTTTCTTATTTTTTCGCAACTGTATTAAAAAACGTCGTTCGATACACGTGCGGAAGTGTCATTCTTCACTCGTCACTTTCCGCACTAGTATCGAAATGTACTATTACCAACTCGAAAAAAATCATAACCTTAAAAACCCTATCGAACGTCAGAAACTGGTTCTAAATCAATCATCTCGTAAGTTAAAACTTGCGAGCCCAACTCATAACTTCAATTCAATCCAATTCAAAATAATATTTTAATTGAATAAAACGTTATTTAGAATAACTCCATTTTTGAACTAATCATACTTTAGTCATCATTTAAAATAAAAAGTTGCGTGCCTTATTCATTTTCAATTTATTTCAAATAACAAGTGCAAGAATTATTCTTATTAAATTTTCTATGAATAAGAATAAAAAATCTGTTTTTATTATTTTTATTCACATTCAAGTTACTTTTTGCCCATCACTGGGCAGTTACACCACCACCACAACAGCCTATTTACTTTACGTCCCACTGCTGGTCGCAGGCCTCCTCATACAGCTAGGGTTTGGGGGTACTTCACGCACATCCTTGAAATACTACTGAGATGCCTGAAGGTTTCCTCACGGCTTCCTACGGGCACCTACACGTCAGAAAGTTTAATGAATCTACCAGCGCTGCTGAGGACAAGACAGCCGAACAAATTCAGTACAAGGCTTTTAAGGGAAAATACCCATATCCCGTGATCCATTTCATCTTTTACGCCTCTCAAAGCGTAATGAAAAAAGCGCTGTAAAAGAGCAATCAAACATGCAATGAAATATTGATATTATGTTCTTATTAGCCTGGGAAGTATCACGTTTCAGGCGCGACTAGACAATTGGTCTATAATGAGATTTCATACAAACGTTGCAGGCCAAGGCCGGCAACTCACTTTTTTTTAATTTCCATTTCATATATTTGTGATACAGCATCTTGGCATTCCGCCATGAAAAAAAAGCTACAAGCAATATTTACACTATGGTTCGCTATGACATTCTGCCAATACAGCTATATTTTTTTTTATTTTTTATTTCATTGCATGTTTGAGAAAAGCACTATACATACATCGGCGAGGAACGGAAGTGGTCGGCCTCGTAACTATCCTATATAATACTCGGCCTGCAACATCCTCCTTCCCGGCCTCTGTAGTAATGTACTATTGTATTGAATACGTAATTTAGGCAGCATTCTTTTACTGCACACCTTTTATGATGCAGCGTCCTCAGGTTCTAGTTCTGTGCTTTATCACGGGCCTTAACCATTTCGGCGCTTTCATGTTTGAATGATCAGTCAGACGCCAAGCATGATGATCTGATGATATAATGTAACGTGTGAATAAAAAAAATGGAACTAAAACGATGCATTCTTGATGGTTGGCACTGTGCATGGCAACCTTATTAGGTGTTATTGGCGTCCAAAATGGTTAAATATTACTTGTGTTTTAGGCGTTGTTCGTGGACAATCCTTCGCAGCATCCAATCGTGATCCTAAAGGACGTGACCTTCGATGACCTCCGCACTATGGTGGACTTCATGTACTGCGGAGAGGTCAATGTCACTGAAGAACAGTTGCCAAAGGTACGTCATCGGACATATTACGTTGTCTCCGTATACTTTTCAACAACAAAATCAGGATACAGGTTTACACAACTTAGATGGCGCGTGGGTTAAGCAATGACAGACACTGCGTCAACATCAAGTGCCTCACCGCGACCCTTCTAAGTTGCGTCGTCCTATAATTATGTGTGATGGCATCCTCTTTGAAGCCTGGACATCGTGAGTTTTCGAGCCGTAAAATTAACAGGTTGATTTTTCACAAATATAATGGATACGAGATTTTTGATTGCCTTATTCAAGGGTGACTAGCCGGTATCCTGATTACATCGTCGACTTGATTACATACTGAAACCGTCCTCTTGAATCAATCTATCTATTTAAAAAAACCGCATCAAATTCCGTTGCGTAGTTTTAAAGATCTAAGCATACATAGGGATAGACAGCAGGAAGCGACTTGTTTTATACTATGTAGTGATTGGAAAATTAACAAAAATGGAATCCATTCAGCTCTAGCCGAGGAACCTTGATCACCTTGGTGCTGGTTTTTGGCGGATCCCTTTTTTTCTCTAGCCTTTTTTAATGTCCTACTTCTGGGAAAATGACTCTCGTGATTATCCAGTTCCCTCTATCTTCAGCCATTGTTTATACTCATATCATTTCTTACCAAACCATGGTGTTTATAAGATGTTACAAAAAATACGATGATGCTCCCTCTCCATTTTTGCTCCGCTGACAGGGAGCAAAGTACGATTTTGCTCTGTGCTGCTTCTGGTTTTCTCATAGGAGTGAAAAACAGAGTGTAAAATGCGGTAGTAAAATTATGTACACCATGGTAAAATATACCTACCATTTAGCTCCCTAGTCCATATCCATATCCATACTAATATTATAAATGCCAAAGTAACTCTGTCTGTCTGTCTGTCTGTCTGTCTGTTACCTCTTCACGCTTCAACCGCTGGACCGAATGAGATGAAATTTGGCATGGAGATAGTTGGGGTCCCGGGAAAGGACATAGGCTACTATTCATCCCGGACAAACGCATAGTTCCCGCGGGAACGCGATAACCGAATTCCACGCGGGCGAAGTCGCGGGCAGAAGCTAGTTATACAATATTTCTTTTTATTTTCAAAACCTAAGAGTTTACAAATTATTCCACGTGTCACTTCATGTCTCCCTTTCAACGCACGCTTCGTCGCCCCAGGTACTAGACACGGCGAAGCACCTCAAGATCAAGGGGCTCACCGAGATGCCGGAGACGACGTCGCTGACGCGCGCGCACGGCGCCGAGCCGGCGGCCGACGGGGACGCGCGCCATTCCGCCTCGCCCGCCGGCTCGCCCAACAACAAACGGAGAAGGTACGGAATGTGAGTCCCTCGTCGCCAACATCGCTTCTACGCTCACCGCAAGAGACCATACCAGGCCAGGCCTTATAGAGCCCAAACTAAACCTGATTTCGCATTCATCAACATCATCATTTCAGCAGAAAGACGTCCACTGCCGGACATAGGCCTCTCCCAAAGCGCGCTACTCAAACCGATCTTGTGCGACTCGCATCGCATCCATCGTGTTCCCCGACCTTTACTAAGTCGTCAGTACATCTTGTTCGAGGCCTACCGACAGCTCGTCTCCCGGTTCGCGGACGCCACTCGAGAACTTTCTGGAGCCATCGGCCATCAGTCTTGCGAGCTATGTGCCCCGCCAACTGCCAATCAATGTTCGCAATGTGAAATCATAATTTCACATTAATAAAACCTAATTCTAAAGGTGAACTTAGTGCTGTATAGAGCATTCTCTACCAGTTAAAACTGCGGGCAAAGCAGAAAATTGATGTGGCAGTAATAGCTATTTACGTACTTGTATAAGGCCCGGTTCCTATATCCACGAAACGCCTCGTTTTGCCTACGGACGGTTGATTTTTGACATTTGTTCCATAGAGAATCTGTCAAATTTTAACCGTCCGTAGGCAAAACGAGGCGTTGCTTGGATATAGGAACCGGGCGTAAGAAAAATACATAAATATATACGAAATGGAATATACATATTATATGTATACAGGTACTTATGGAAGTTGCCAAAGATAAAATATCCTTGATTAGACTAGTGTAAGGGCCTTAAGTGGCAGTGAGCGGGGCACATTGCTCGCAAAACTGATGGCCGATGGGGTCGGAAAGTTCTCGAGTGGCGTCCGCGAACCGGGAGACGAACTGGCGGTAGTCCCCCAACAAGATGGAGCGACGACCTCGTGAAGATCGCGGGAAACCGGTGGAAGCGAGTAGCACAGGACTGGGCCTTGGGCGAGGCCTATGTCCGGCAGTGGACGTCTTTCAGCTGAAATGAAGACGAAAGGCATCCTAAAAGAGTTCAGATGTATCAAATAATTGCCTCGCACTACGGGTCACCCGCTACGGCCCTGAAACAGTTGTGTAATTGTCAGACGCAGAAAAAGCTCAACGGGCTCGCCTTCCCTCAGTGTTTCCGAGGAGCGGGGCGAGCTGGTCGAGGCGCCTCGCGACTCCGTCACCCTCAGCAGCCTGCCGCAGCGGCGGCGGGAGTTCGACGAC